>LR749492.1:1953498-2109511 GCA_902729485.2 Mus minutoides
AGCCCAGAAACCTAGACTACCCAAGATACAATTTACTAAACACATGAAACTCAAGAAGAAGGAAGATCAAAATGTGGACACGTCACCCCTTCCTAGAATTAAGAACAAAACACACATTGAAAGAGTTACAGAGATCATGTGTGAAGCTGAATCCAAAGGATGGACCCAATGACTGCGGCTGCCAGGGATCCATCCCACAATCAGCCACCAAACATAGACACTATAGCATATGCCAGCAAGATAATGCTGAAAGGGCCCGGATATAGCTGTCTCGTGGGAGACTATACCAGTGCCTGGCAAACATGGAGGTGGAAGCTCACAGTCAGCTATTAGATGGAACACAGGGTTCCCAAGGAAGGAACTAGAGAAAGTACCCAAGGAGCTGAAGGGGTCTTCAACCCTATAGGTGGAAGAACAATATGAACTAACTAGTACCCCCTGAGCTCATGTCTCTAGCTGCATATATAGAAGAGGATGGCCTAGTTGGCCATCATTGGGAAGAGAGGCCCCTTGGTCATACATTTCTTAATAAACACTAACTCTGCTTAAAAAGTAAAACAAGCACTTGGGAGGCAGAGGCAGGTGAATTTCTGAGTTCGAGGCCAGCCTGGTCTACAGAGTGTGTTTCAGGACAGCCAGGGCTATACAGAGAAACCCTGTCTAGAAAGACAAAAAAAAAAAAAAAAAAAGGAAAACAGGAAGCAGGGAAAAGAGTAAGGGAAGAGAGAGAGAGAGACTACACCCAAACTAGAATCTTAAAATGATGTATTTGAAATTTAAAGTTAAGGTGAAGCTAAAGTGACTTTTAGTTGTCAAGAATCCTCCGAGGGCACACCGAGGAAAGAAATTCCACTGGGAAAGAACTGGGTCACTCGTCACATGTTTCCAGTATGAGTTAAACAAACTAGAAGCCAGGCTACTGCACTGCAGGAGATGTCGGCAGCTTGCCCAAGGCCAGAAATTTCCTGAATTGCAACACTTCTTAACCAGCACCTGCCCTTTCCCTTCCTGGCAAAGTCCAGTGGGTAGTCACTCACATCTCCCTCCCTGCCGCCAGCTGGTGGGATGTGCTTTCCTGCTGGGGTGTGGCTGCTTTTAATACCAAAGTAGGCAGACAGAGCAGTAAGGCCGTGGCCATGAAGGTTGCTGGCAGGAAAAAGGCGGAGCTGAGTGTGCATATGACCCATCCTGCCAGACTGTCACACTTTGTCATCAATGTGAATCTGAGGTGTGGCTGAGACGGAGCAGTGACTGGCATGCTGTGTTGGCAGGATTTACGTGGACCCTTGAAAGTCCGAGAGTGGACTGAGGTGAGGCTGGCTGAGTCACAGTCCCTATTCAGAAGTTACTTTGTAATCGGTATTCACGTGGGTGAGTAGCCCATGAATATTCCAGGGCTGTGTTGTGAAACTTAAGAACTGATGTCGGGATGAAGCGCTTTTAGAACACAGCAGTGGCAGGCCAACCCAAAGTCTCCCTCAGAATGGCTTGTGCCTAAGACAAGGGAAGACGCTGTCAGCCATTCTCTAGCCTCTTCTATCCTGGTGCTCTCCTAACTCACCCGTTTCACGCATGGCCCCCATTTTTTTCAGACTATGGTTTCACTCTATGGTCCAGAATGACTTCAACTTGTGGCAATCCTCTCAGCCTCTCAAGTTATGTAGGACCAACCACCCTGCCTGGTTCCCCACAAGGCTTCTGAACTTAGCTGCTTTTTCCTGGAGTTGTACCTCTGAGAATCCCTCCAGACTTCATACCCTGGCTCTTCCTAGTGTCACATGAAGTGGGACAATTTTTCTAAGGTGTCTGTTTGGCTTGTCTCTCTTTCCCATTATCACATGCCCTGGTTTACTTTTGGCCTCTATAATATCATCTCGGGTCTTCAGAGTAACCTTATAGGATGTCCCCTCTTGTAATCTTACTTGTCTGCGATTTACATGCTACTTTTTGATTTCTTGGTTTTGAAACATGTTCTCGGTATGTAGCCCTTCGCCTGTGGACTTGATAGGTAGCCTGAGATGTCCTCAAACTCATGCCAACCCTTTTGCCTTTGCCTGCTAAATGTTAGGACTTACAAGTTTGCACATGGCACCCAGCTATATTTTCCCTATTTTCTATTTAATTTTATGTTGGGGATAATTTTTTTTAATTTTGTTTTGAGCTAGGATCTCACATATCTCAGGTTGGCTTTGAACTCCTGACCTTTCTGTCTCTATTTTCCAAGTGGTAGTATTACAGGCATGCACCACTACATCCGAGTTGTCCTTTTACTAACCCCATTCAAAATTATTTCATTTATTTGTTTGTTTATATGTGTATTGGGAGGGGTGTGTGTGTACCATGGAACGTGTGTGGAGATCACAGGCCAACTTGAAGCAGCCAGTTCTCTTTCTAGTATTGAGCTCCAGGGATAAAACTCAGGCTCCCGGCAATCACTGAGTCATCTTGTCAGTCCTCTCATGGCTGACATGGTGGTGCTCACCTTTATTCTCAGCACCTGGGAAGCAGAGGCAGGTGGCTCTCTAGGAGTTCAAGGCCAACCTGGTCTACACAGGGAGTTCCCACTTCACTATTACACATTATATAGCGTGCTGACTAGTTTATGCAAATTTGACACAAACTAGAATTATTTGAAAGGAGGGAAACTCGGTTGAGAAAATGCCTCCATTATATTGGGCTATAGGGGCCTTTTCTTGATTAGTGACCAATGTAGGAAGGCCCAGCCCATTGTGGGCGGTGCCATCCCTGGCCTGGTGCTCCTGGGTTCTTTCTACAAGAAAGCAGGCTGAGCAAGCCATGCTGAGCAAGCCAGTAAGCAGCCTCCCTCCATGGCCTTGGCATCAGCTCCTGCCTTGAGGTTGCAGCCCTGGTTGAGTTCCTGTCCTGTCTTCCTTCAGTGATGAACAGCAATGTGGAAGTGTAAACTGAATAAGCCCTTTCCTTCCCAACCTGCTTTTGGTCACGCTGCTTGGTTGTAGCCATAGAAACCCTAACTAAAACACACAGTAAGACCCTGTCTCAAAACAACAACAGAAATTTTTAACGATTCACTATTGACTGTCCAGCTTGCATCAACACTACCGTCAAGCCCATCACTGTGGTACCCTTATCTTCCCTTCCCAGCTCTGCCTGCTTGTCTTTCTTTCTTTCTTTCTTTCNCCCGACCCCCCACCCCCCGACCCCCCGCCGAGTCATGGGGATTCTCTTCTCTCTTCCTCTCTCCAGCATCCTAGCCCTCGAAAATCTAAGAGTCCCACCTCGTCTCCCTTTGCTCAACCATTGGCCACTGGCATCTTTATTGCTTGGTTAAAAACCAATTGAGGATAGGACCTTCAGCGTTTGAACACACGTTAGAACCAATCCCCAATACCCGATGCGTTATCAAATCCAAGTACATTCAAGCCACACTAAATGAACTCAATAAGTTATGTAGCCGGGCAGTGGTGGCTCACGCTTTTAATCCCAGTACTTGTGAGGCAGAGGCAGGCAGATTTCTGAGTTCAAGGCCAACCTTCATCTACAGAGTGAGTTCCAGGACAGCCAGGGCTACACAAAGAAACCCTGTCTCGAAACAAACAAACAAACAAACAAACAACAAAAAAGTTACATATGTGTAACAACAAGTGAAGAAGAGACATGAACCTGAGAAGTTAGAGGGGAGAGGAGGTAAACACTGTGAATACATACAGTACTCCATGAAATTCTCAAAAAGTTAAAAAATTAAACCTTAAAAGTAAAAAAAAAAATGCTTTGTTTGCCTCTTGGGAGATCAATTGACTGATTCTTTTGAAGACAGCATCTGTCTATGTAGCCTAGTTTCTCTTCCGGAGTTGGGATTACAAGTGTGTGTCACCATGCTGGGTGTTCAGAATGTGTTTCTTATTGTCTGATGTTTCTTCACATTACAAACCACCTTTTAGTTGCACCTCCACACACCCAGCACAGTGCCTGGCACTTTACCAATCAATATTCGAAAATGGAAAGAGTATGATGTCATGTGATACCTGTCTTGTCTGGGTTCTATTCGTGTGAAAGCTGGACAGTGAAATGACTCAACCATGAAGGGACGTGCAAGAAACCCTGGTGACCAGGGTTCCATCCCTGAGACTCCAGTGGTTCAAGGGGTCCCCTGACCTTCATGTGAACTCTGTGGCACATGCCTGTGCTTACTTGCTCACACATGAATGTAAAAAAATGTTTTAAGAGAAAATTTAAAAAGAGGAGCCATATGTAGATTCTCAAATCAAATAAAGTTCAGTCTCTAGCAAGCACTTCTCTGGAAACTGTGTCAAGGGAACTGACTGAAAATGTGTTTGAGGAAAATTATAGAAAATGAGGATAATTATAGAAAATGAGAACAACAGTTCACACGAATAAAAGCGTCATCTAAAACTCATTACTTTATATGCTTTTTAAAATAATTATATAAAAATAGGAGGTGTGACTGCCATTGAGAAGCACCTGGTCCCAGAACCTTTTATTATTTTATTTATTGAGACAGGATCTCATGTATCCCAGGTTAGCTCAGGTTAGCTAAGGATCACCTTGAAATCCTGATCTTCCTTCCTCTATCTCCCAAGTGCTGGGATATCAGGCGTGTAATGCCACGCCGGCTTACATAGGTTTTGGAAGGTAGCTATGCTCTCCACTATGCCCCTAGCACCATACCTTGTGCTGTGCTTGGTATTGGGTCCTAGACTTCACGCATACTAGGTACGGTGGTGGTTAGCTATTTGTCAGACTGACCCAAGCCAGGGTCATCTGGGAAGAGGGCACATCAAATCAAAAAAGTGAGGCAGTTCTGGCATCTGACTGATGTGAGAAGACCCTGTCCACTGGGGTAAATCCCATTTCGAAGCGGGAGGTTCTGAGACACTGTGATGGTTTAAATTAGAATGACTTCCAGAAGCTCAACTATTTGAATGCTTAGCCATTAGGGAGAGGCACTATCTGAGAAGGATTAGGAGGTGTGGCCTCGTTGGAGTAGATGTGGATTATTGAGGAAGTGTGTCACTGGGGGTGGGCCTTGAGGTTTCAAAATCCCAAGCCAGACCCAGTGTCTCTTTCTTCATGCTGCCTGTGAATCTGGGCACAGAGCTCTCAGCTACATCTTCAACATTATGTCTGCTTGAGTGCTGACATGCTTCCCAATGTGATGATGATAAGCTAAATCTCTAAAACTGTAGGCCAATCTCAATTAAATACTTTCTTTTGTAAGAGTTGCTGTGATCATGGTGTCTTTCACAGCAATGCTGACTAAGACAGACATATAAGAAAAGAGGCTAAGCAAGCCATGAGTAGCAACCCAGTAAGCATAATTCCTCCATGGCTTCTGCTCTAGTTCCTGCCTCCAGGTTCCTGTCCTGACTTCTCTTCATAATGAACTATAACTGTATGTATGTATACAGTCTCTCTCTGTGTATATGTCTTTCTGTTTGTCTTTCTGTCTCTGTCTCTCTCTGTTTCTTTCTTTCATATTCCATAATGTTCTCCACTAACTTATGTTATTGCAGTTGGAATTTTTTTTAAAGATTTACCTCTTATTTTAAAAATATTTATTTTTATTTTGTGTGTGTGAGCATTTGCCTGCATGTATGCTTGTGCACCACATGCATGTAGTATGTAAAGAAGCCAGGAGAGGCATCAGATCCCGTGGGACTGGAGCTTCTCTGTGGGTGCTGGAAATTAAACTTGTGTCCTCTAAAAGAGCAGCCAGTGTTCCTAACAGCTAAGCCATCTCTCCAGCTCCTATTTTGCTTTTAACTAGGTGTGTGTTGAATTTATTATGTGAGGGTTTGTATACATGTGTGCAGGTGCCTTGAGAGGCCAAAGACATTGGATACATGGAGCTGGAGTTCCAGGAGGCAGTTGGGAACCAAACTCCTGTCTCCTGGGAGAACAGAATCTTAAGCACTAAGCCATCCATCCTCCTGGAAGACTTTTCATTTTTACCACCAAACAATTCTCTCTGTCCTTGATCATGGTTAGTATCAATCTTTAGCTTTTCCTAGTTCTTTTATATTTTTCAAAGTCCCATGAAATATTCATCAGGGCTGAATAGATGGCTGAGCAGGTAAGAGGACCAAGGGTTGGTTCCCAGCACCCATTTTAGATGGCTCACAACCGCGGTAACTTCAGCTACAAGGGCTCTGATGCCCCTAGCCTCCTCAGGCATCCCCAATATTACATAGGTGCTCACGTGCATGAGCGCACGCACACACACACACACTCAGTGCAGGAGAAAGAATACCCACAGACAGTCCGACAGTTAAGAGAGCACCTGTTGCTCCTGCAAAGGACCTGGGTTCAGTTGTTCTCCAGTTCCAGTCTGGACATGGTATCTTCAGAAACCAGGCATGAACACTGTACATATACTTTACATGTAGTCAAACACTCATACACATGAAAAGAGTAACAAAGTAAATGTTAATGAAAAGAAAAGCTAGTTGGACAGGCACCTACAAAATGTCTGCTCTTGGGAGACAGAGGAAAGATCAGGAATTTAAGGTCATCCAGTAAGAAACTGAGTTAGTTTCTTTCCTATTGCTATGATACAATGCCATGAAACTTAGAAGGATGGGTTTGGGGTTTTCCAGCTCCAGCGGCACAGGACTCCATCGCCATCCGGGCAGGGAACAAGGCAACAGGCAGGAGGGCATGGTGCTGGAGCAGCCGTTGAGAGCTCTCATCCTGACCCACAACACATAGGGAGGCATCTTAGGCTTTGTTCTGCTGTTGTGATAAAAGACTCTGATAGGGCAACATAAGGAAGAAGGGTTTACTTCAGCTCATGGCTGAAGGTCTGACCGGTCATGCAGGGGAAGTCAAGGCAACTGGAAGTTGAAGCAGCTGATCACATTTGTTGGGATCAGGGTTTAAGCCAAGAAAACTTTAAAATGAAAGCTTTATTTTCTGAGTACTCAAGTGTAACCTCCCTCAGCCTGAAGGAGGCTGAGTCAGATCTTGCGGCCACTGAAATGAGATCACCTGTGCTGTGGCCTTCTGAGTTAGGAGGCTCCTTTTGTTGTGTCAACTGCCGCTGTACTTCTCCCAAATCCTGCCACCTGCTGAGACATTCCAGAGACGCATCCTTCACCTTGTATGTCATTCTCAGGCTAGACCCAGGCACCCAGAACGGACTGGGGTGGGGGGTGGGGGGAGAAGGGCCTACCTAGCTCTTTGTAAGCACAAAATCCCAATTAACTTTGGGGCCTTGAACATCGTGCGTTTGTCTTGGCCTCCATATTCCTCTCGACCGTTCATTCCCATACAGCTCTGGCTTCCCCCTCAGGAACCCAGTTAGTGGCTTACACTCAAGGAAGTGCCCAATTCGGGAATCTCAACTGTATCCCTAAAGGGAGACTGTACAACATTTTGAAAGCAAGAGAACACAAAGCAAGCGGGAAGCTGGGGGAGGGGAGCTCCAATTGTATTTAACAGAATGGGTTAAACAAGGTAGTATCTATTAGAAACTGGGCTCTATCCAAGACACCTGGCTTCAAGGTCCTTAATTCATTCTCCTAGACATTATGTCTGGCGCTCAGAGTGAGAAGGGGACAAAGGAGCAGGCCAGCTGCATGTAGTTAATTAGGGCAGAACAGGGGACTGGTTATGCATTTTTACAACTTCTGCACCCTGATTTAGACAACAGCAATTTCTATAGTCTTTACTTTGTTAAAAAACAAACAAACAAACAAAGAAACCCAAAAACATTGGAGAAGTAGGCTAGGTGTTCATCCCTAAGCCTGGACACTTGAACTTGTTTGATCCTGCCAGCAAGATGGAGAAGTTGTCCTTGAGATGGCTGGATTCAGACAACTGTCTCCTTACAAGTTGTCCCTGAGATGTCTGGACTCAGATAACTGTTAATATCACAAGCTGTTCCACTATAGGGAAGTCCTCAGCATCCTTAGGGCCTGGGACCTTGAGTTTAGTTTCTGAAAACAAAATGGTAGTACTTAGAATAAGTCTCTTTTGCTTGTTCTCAGCATCAAGTCTCAGAGAAAGAGAGCAATGCATGCCTGTTACTACCCAGCAACCCCTCTACACAGTTCTGGATCTTGTCTAAGGAATATTCCCAGGCCCAATTAAGATATGTCCTCCCAAATAATAAGATAATCAAGAAACTCCCCACAGTCATGCTAGGATGCTGCCTGTGTCTGCCTCTCCTTTACAGTAGCCAGGCCCATTGTGCACTGAGTTTAGTCAGGTGTGGGAGAGTGTAGTGCAGGAGCTTGGTTGGTGACAGGGACAAGTGTGTGCACAATTGACACACCTGGGAACAGCTTCAGGGCACTGGCTCATTTGCTGGGGGGTGCAGGGTGTGTGTGTGTGTGTGTGTGTGTGTGTGTGTGCTCCTGGGGAGGGGGGCAGGGTCTCTAAGGCAAGGGTTATGTGACTATGCACCTTTGGCCAGGGCAGGGATGTTGGATGATGCTTACATACTACATACATACACATACTTACATCTACATACTTAGGGGTTGTAGAGTCCCAGCTGGGAGGGAGGAACCTTATAAAGTCAACCAAGGAGTGAAACCTGATAACTCTCAGAGTAATAAATCATTACTAGGGTTGCTGATGGGTTAGCTGGCTTTATGGGGCCAGGATGGGAGGGGGTAGCCAACTCCTACCTTCTGAAGTTTGAAGTATCCAGTGTTGAAGTTCCCTGGACCCTTCCTTCATAACCCTGGGCCATGATGGCCCCACACTAGGAGTCCCAGCTTTTAGGTGATTTAAGATCCTATCCAAGTGTCAGTTAAAACAAACGATCCTAGGAGTGTGAGACCAGCCTGAGCTATGTGAGACCCTGTCTCAAAAATCCACATCCTCACTATAAACAAATTGTATGTGTGTGTGTGTGTGTGTGTGTGTGCACATGTATGTATATGTGTGTGTGTGTGTGTTTCATATGTGACCTCATTGGTGAGGTTGGTGGCACGCTTCTGTAAGTCCCACCTAGTCTCATGTAGCTCAGGCTGGCCTTCAACACCATATGCTGAGGATAACCTAAATGCCTGATCCTCCTGCTAGATTTACAGGCTAGCATTCTCGACTTTCAAATTTTATTTTGTTTTCCAAATGAATCATCTCCGTGTTGTTAACTGAACACCCTATTATTCCTCTACTTTTTTCAAATACTTTGTTTTTACATACTCAGTGTCTATAAATGGGATTTTAAAAAAACTTTGAGTCCAGTCTTGCTTTGTAGCCCAGACTGACTTAACTTACTCTGTAGCCCAGGCTGGCTTGGAACTCATAGCAAGCCTCCTGCCTCAGCCTCCAGAGTGCTGGGATTACAGTAGATGGAAAATGTTGAGGTTTCGTCCAGAAGTGAAAATGAAACCAGGGAAGGGGAAAGTGGATGACCAGGGGGCGAGGTTTCCAGCAGAGATGGGGGAAGGGCAGGAGAGGCCGAGGGACGGGACTTCCTAAGCCGAGGTGGGGAGTGGGGGTGTTAAAAAAAATAAGCTGGCAGAGGAACATTCCACTTCCTGTCATGTAAGTTTTCGGTAAATTTAGGAGTCTAGGTGAAACTACACAGTTTGTAAAGATCAGGGAGCATTACTTCAGGGAGGCCTTGTACTTCTGGAATCTAGCGATTCTCTCTGGCCTCAACAGTGCTGGGTGGGATTGCAGGCATATCCCATCTCGCCTGGCTCCCATGACTCTTAGTCAATAGAATTCAGCCAACAAGAGGCTGTGCCAGTTCAGGCCAAAGCCTTGTGAAACATGAAGGGTTCTGTGCTTTTGAACCCTTGGAAAACTTGATCATAACTGATCATCCTGCTGAAGTGACCAGAAGAGAGCCGGAACTCAGCGGCCACATGACTACCCCGGCCGTGTCCATAGAGAAAGAGCAGGAGAGCCCAGACTTCAGACAGAAGCACATAGAGTTCTGCCCAAGTAGAGTTGTCGCACATCCACCCTTTCCTGTCCATTGGAAGTAATTTCTTATGCATCAGTAGCTCCTCTTTATCCATCTGACAAAGGATTAATATCCAAAATAATAATTTTAAAAAATCACAAAACACTGATTAAGAAATCAAGGAATCCAGGACTGGAGAGTTGGCTCAGTTGTTAAGGACACTTATCACTCTTGCAGAGTTTGTTGAGGTTTGATCTGTTGCTATGAATTGTAATGCTAAAGACTGGTTGCCCCCAGGGACTAGGGAATCCACACTGCTCCAAGTGATGATATATAACCTTGCTCCTAATTTAAAACTATTGGTTGAATAAAGGTTCCTACAGTTTATAGATGGACAGAAGAGAGGTAGACAGTATTTCTGTTTCCTGTCTTGGAGTCTGAGGAGGACCGCAAGAGGAGAGGAAAGAGAAGGTGGAGAGTGGAGAGAACACCAAGGTGTAAGGGACCATGAGAACTGGCCAGGAGTAAGAGTGGCCCAGGCTGAGTATGACCAGTCAAATTTCGGGGTGATAGCATAGAGGGTAGATATCTGTCCAGCTCTACTGCCTTGAAGGCATGTTATAAATATAAAAGTCGTGTATCTTTTATCTGGAACTGAATGATCAAAGGTGGAGTGGAAACCCCCAATTGAGATTAAAGGATTGTTATAAGAGCCGCATGGCAGCTCACAGCCATCTGTAACTCTAGTTCCAAGGGATCCTACACAAACTTCCTCTGACCTCCGAGGGCACCAGGCACCAGGTGGGCACTCATACTCATAAAACAACAAAATAAATAAATCTTTCTTAAAAATCCACCAACAAAGAACCCACTGAAAAAGTGGGCTAAAGCGCTGAACAAAAAGAGCATCTCCGAAAGAAGAAGTAGAAATGTCCAATAAATATTTTTTAAAGTATTCAACAACCTTAGCCATCATAGAAATGCAAATTAAAACTACCTTAAAATGTCATCTGACCTGTCAGAATGACTGTTATCAGGAAAATAGATGATACCAAATGCTGGAAGGGATGTGGAGGAGGGGACCCCCTATTTACTGATGTGAGAGTGTAAACTGTTGGAACCTCTATAGAAGTCAGTGTAGACGTTCTTCACGATCCAAGACTAGAACAACCACATTACACAGATGGACCATGCCTGGGCATGTCTCCGCATCCAATACAGACACGTGCCTGCCCATGTTCACTGCTGCTCTATTCGAAATAGTGGGGAACTGGAAACAATGTAACTGTTCATCCACAGATGAAAGCGTGGTATCTATCATCTGCCTATCTATCTATAGAAGAACAGTGAGTGGCTGGAGAGACAGCTCTGAGGTTTAAGTGCACTTTCAGGGGACCCACATTTGGTTCCCAGGATCCACATGGCAGATCATAACCATCTGTAACTCCAGTTCCAGGGGACCTGCCATTTTCTTTTGACCTCCATGAACACCAAACATGCACAGAGTGCACATAACTGCGTGTAGAATACACTTGTATATACAAAATAAAATAAATATTTTTTAATATTAAATTTTCAGACAAGTGGATAGAACTGGACAATACTATATCAAGTGAGGTAACCCAGTTCTAGAAAAAAAAATATTGCATGCTCTCTCTGTCATATACAGGTACTTCTCCCCCCTCCCCCGCCGTGTGTGTGTGTGTGTGTGTGTGTGTGTGTGTGTGTGTGTGTGTGTGTGTTTATATGTGAGAATGAATGTGAATAGAAGCCAGAGAAATAGAAAGGTATCAGAGGAAGGTGATAGAGGCCTTCAGAGAAAGTGGTGGGAGAATACCAGAGGACATGTGATATGAGTGGGAGGGGAACCTGCAAAGGGAGGGGCTTAAGCAGGGGAGCATGCAGACAGGTATGGGACAGACAGGAGGGAGTGAGAGTAGGATGAACCTCTAACCTAAGTTATGTTAGGTTTCATACCACATAAGTATGTATGAAAGTGTCATAAGAGAACATGCAGCATTGTAAGCAGATTTTTAAAAGAAAAAAGAAAACTAGCTAGGTGTGATTCTGCACACTGTGTTCCTAGCTCTTGGAAGATGGAGGAAGGAGAAGCAAGAGTTCATGGACAGCCTTGGGTACAATAGCAAGTACAGAGGCCAGCATGTGCTGCAGGAGACTCTGTCAAAATAGACAGACAGGTAGAGGCAGGCAGGCAGATAGGTAGATAGATAGCAAGATAGGGTTGCGGATAGATAGATAGATAGATAGATAGATAGATAGATAGATAGATAGATGATAGATGGTAGATGATATATACATATATACAGACAGAGAGTCAGACAGACATACAGACAGGTATGTCTGATAGATGATATACACATATATACAGACAGAGAGTCAGACAGACATACAGACAGGTAGATAAGTATGTGGTGGCATATGCCTGCAATCCTAACACTTGAGAGGTGAAGGCAGAAGGATTAGCAGTTCTCGGCTAGCCTGACTGCCTAAGACAGTGTCTCACAAGAATAAGTAATAATAACTATTAGTAAGTAATGACTTTATTTCCCAGAGTCTCTTCTTTTGTATGTGTGAGTGATACATGTAAGAGCGCTAGCCGTGCTCACACATCTGGAAGCATCAGCCCTTGTTGCTGTGATGATGGAATTAGGCTGGCCACTCAAGGGTCCAGTTCCCTGCTACCACCCCTGCTCAACCACTACTACTCTCCAGAAAGTAGGCTCAGTCATAGAAGTTCAGCACAGGAAAGGTCCCCCAGCCCCACAGCTAACTTCCAACTCATGGTTAGGCACCATGAATAGGAAAATTGGGTTCTCAGTGGTTCCTAATTAGCAGGTCGACACATCAGCCACTTTAGGTTCCACGCAAGGAAGCCGAGCAGCGACTGGCCGACCACCTTGCACAGTAGGAAGACTTCCAGGCCTAGAGGAATATTCTGGTGAGTCATTAAGTTAAAAAAGGAAATCCATATTGCTAATAAGTATTTTTAGAAGTACGCTGTGTTCTTTTCTTTTTTTTTTTTAATGATTGTTTCTAAGTGGCTACTTTGACTAACATCAAAAGAACAGATTTCTGATATGATACAGATTGGGAATTTCTGAGAAACTGTTCCTAGCTGTGTTTCTGATTTGAAGTTGGCACAGAAGATTCCTTTTTTTTTTTTTTTAATATTTTACTTTACACACGGAGATGTTTGTAGATAGGAGCATGTCAATGCTGGGCCTGGGGAGAGCAGAAGGTATCAGATAGCCTATGATCTGTCTGATGTGGTGGCTTGGAATCGAACCCTAGCCCTCAGGAAGAGCAGCCAATGCTCTTATCCACTGAGCCATCACTCTAGCCCAGCACCAGAGATTTCTTATGAAGGATACTTCAAAAGGCTTAAAATTTCAGTAAACTTCCCCCCCCCCCACCTTTGCCTTTATGAGACAGGGTCTCCTTATTACCGTTGGCTAGCCTGAAAGGTACTCTGTAGGTCAGGATGGTCCTGGACTCACACAGATCTATCTGCTTTTGTTTTTGTTCTGTTGGTTTGCTTGCTTGTTTTTGAAACAATGTCACTACATAGCTGTGACTGGCCTGGAACTCACTTAAGAGACTAGGCTGGCTTTGAACACACAGAGATCCACCTGCTTCTGCCTCTTGAGTACTGAGAGTTAAATCATGTTCCACCATGCTTAGTCCTCTTTTTGTTATTATTATTAACTATATTTTCTTTGTATGTGTGGGTATGGGAGGGCACACACATGCCACAGTATGGAGGTCAGAGGATAACTTGTGGAAGTTGGTTCTCTCCTTCCATTACTGCAGAGATTGTCAACCTGTGGGTTACAATCACTTTGGGAGGAGGGTCCAACGATCCTTTCACAGGGGTTACCTTAAGACCATTGGAAAACACAGATATTTACGTTATGATTTATAACAGTAGCAAGATTGCAGTTACGAAGTAGCAACGAAAATGTTATGGTTGGGGGTCCCTACAACATAGGAGCTTTATTAAAGAGTGGTAGCATCAGGAGAACCAGTGCATCATGGGTTCCTGGGACTGAAGCCATGTTATCAGTTGGCATACACCCAAGTCATCTTTTAGTCCCATATTCTTTTCTTTGTTAAACATTATTTTTGTTTTATGTATATGAGTATTTTATTTGTGTGTGTATGTCTGTGCACCACTTATGTGCCCAGTGCCCAGGCAGGCCAGAAGAGGGTGTTAGCTCCCCTGGAATTGGAGTTCCAAGAGATTGTGAGCTACCATGTGGGTGTTGAGAACTGGGTGTAGGTCCTCTGGGAGAGCTGCCAGAGCTTTGAAGCACTGAGCCGTCTCTCCATCCCTGCCTTATTATTTTCACCGTTTAATACTATACATTATAAACATCTGCCAGTCCTGTGACTGAACGTGGTGGTTGTGAAAATTTTGACAAAACCAGGGTGTCTTAGTCGGTGTTCTATTGCTGTGAGGAGATACCATGACCACAGAAACTCTTATGAAATAAAGAACTATTATTTAAAAAAAAATGGGGGCTGGCTTACAGTTTCTGAGGCTTAATCTATTATTTTCATAGTGGGGACCATGGCAGCAGGCAGGCAGACATAGTGCTGGAAAGGTAGCTGAGAGTTCTGCTTCCGGAACCATAGGCGCCAGGAAGAGAGAGACACTGGGCCTGGCTAGTGCTTCTGAAAACCTCAAAGCCTACCCGGGTGACACACTTCCTCCAACAAGGCCACACCTTCTAATTCTTTCAAATAATGCCACTCCCTAAACATTAAAACATATGAACCTCTGGAGGCCATTCTGAAACTACCACGGGGTGAATACAGATACTTATAACAGTGCTCAGCCCATGCAGTCTGCGTGGTACAGCTCACAGCTGCCTTAGTTCTCAAGGGAGCGCACGCGCACTGGATTACACATGCCCTCACAACAACAGACTCGAACACCTCTGCCCAGTTTCTAGACCATCACAAGTCATAAATTGAAGTGTTTTTTGCTGTGCATAAAATCTTCTGCCCTTACAGAAACGTAATGGTTTAATTAGTGAAAATAAAAATTTATAGCATTTCTCTCCCATCATCCCTCAGCATGTATGAGATTAATATGTGTTTGGATTGTATAGTGTTTACATGTTTGATTTGTAGCATTGCTGTTTTGAGCCCGTGTCAGGGCTTTAGGGCAGGTAGAAGGGCATGAAGTGGCAGACAGGAAATCCGGGGAGAAGCTGACTGAGGAGGCGGTGCTGCAAACCAGAGCCACCGGAATCATGGAGGAAAGGTTCCCAGAACAGGGCTGAAAACTGATCAGCTGAAGAAGCCGTAGACCTCCCAACAAAGCCCACCATATCTCCAAGTCTAGAGCGACCATAGATGGTCAGAAAATAGAGGAAGCCAGACCTGATCAAGTAAGCCAGAGGCTATTGTTGCGGCTCCTGCTCCAAATACTGCTTCAGGAGCCGTGGCTTCCACTGAAGACAGAGATCGAGAAACAGAAGAAACGCCTCCAGAAGCAAAGTTGAGACTGGAAAACCCTGGAAAGGAAATACCAGCATCAGCTGGACCAAATTCCCCCATAAAGGAAGGCAAGGGTTTTCTGATAACCAGAGCTGAGAGAAACAAAGATAAAATCTCATCTTGGAAACGTTCATGGCCAGAGCAGTTAATAACGTATCTTGGGGAGGCTGGGGAAATGGCTCAGCAGTTAAGAGCACTGACTGCTCTTTCAGAGGTTCGGAGTTCAATTCCCAGCAACCACATAGTGGCTCACAGCCATCTGTAATGGGATCTGAGGCCCTCTTTTGGTGTGCATGAAGACAGCTACTTATATATAAAATGAAAAATAATTAAAAAGATCTATCTTGAGAATAGATGTGGGGTGGGTACATAGTTACAAGGAATAGTCTTTCCAGCCTCCTTTACGAAGGTTGTTGTTGTTTCCTGAAAAGGGTCTTACTATATCTCTCTGGAACTCACTACATGGACCAGGCTGGCCCCAATCTCACAGAGGTCCACCTGCCTCTGCCTCTGCCTCTGCCTCCCAAGTGCTGGAATTGAATGGTTATAACACTATGCTCAGCTAAAGTTTATTATTTTTAAGTGTGTGTGTATAATCATGTGTGTGTATGCAGGTATGTAGGTGACCTCAGAAGCTAGCAGCAGCTGATCCTCCTGGAGGTGCAGTTGTGAGCTGCCTGGACGCTGGGAACTGAACTTGGATTCTCTAGAACAGCATGTTCTCTTAGCCACAGAACCTACTCTTCTGCTCCATTGATCCTCTACGTGCCTACATTCCTCACCTCAATTATTATTTATTTATTTTTTGGTTTCTTACACAAAGACATAAGTAAGAAACATACTGTGAAAGACTCAGAAAGGAGGAAGAAAACACATCTTATACATGATCCCAACACTGAGCCCACCTTGAATATTTGGCACAATTTTTAAAAATAATCTTCCATAAAAATATTCCTTCCTTCCTTCCTTTCTTTATTTCTTATTATTTATTTATTTATTTATTTATTTATTTATTTTATTTTGGTTTTTCAAAACAGGGTTTCTCTGTGTAGCCCTGGCTGTCCTGGAACTCACTCTCTAGACTAACTAGGTTGGCCTCAAACTCAGAAATCTGCCTGCCTCTGCCTCCCAAGTGCTGGGATTAAAGGCATGCGCCACCACTGCCCAGCTCTTTCTTTTCTTTTCTTCTCTTTTCTTTTCTTTTCTTTTCTTTTCTTTTCTTTTCTTTTCTTTTCTTTTCTTTCTTTCAGGGTGTGTATTGAGATAGGACTTCTTTTCTTATTTTTTTAAAGATTTATTCATTGTGTATAAGTACACTGTAGCTATCTTCAGACATTCCAGAAGAGGGCATCAGATCTCATTCAAGATGGTTGTGAGCCACATTGTGGTCGCTGGGATTTGAACTCAGGACCTTTGGAAGAGCAGTTAGTGCTCTTAACTGCTAAGCCATCTCTCAAACCCCCTTTTCTTATTTTTTTTTTAAAAGATTGAATAGTACACTAATAAATGAAAGTTTGAGAGTAGAGGAAACTTATATTTTACAGATTTCAAGACACTTGCCAATTTTGTTCTTCATGTGGTTGGTTTCCAAAGGTCATTGAAAATAAAGAAATCAGAAATTGTAAAAATAAAAATGATGTTTCAGTTGCTGACTTGAGTTTTGATCATGATGAAGAAGAAAAAGAAAGAAGAAAGAAGAAGAAGGGAAGGAGGAGGAAGAGAGGAGAAAGAGGAAGAGGGGGAGGAGGAGGAGGAAGAAATGAGTTTTGGCTCAGGGTTAGAGCACAATTTCCACCCTTTCTGATGTGGCTTTAAACACTTCTGCCATTTTGTATCACATATTTGGACAGTATTCTCAGCATGGATGACAATAAATTCAAAGTATCAATCGAAGCAAAAGAAGAGGCTGAGGACTATGTTTTACTGACTCAGCCAACTTTAATGCAGTGTCTTCTGGGTATTTACCCTTCAGTTTGGGGTGATGTCCAGGTGGTAGTCTTTAAAGAACATTGAGATCCTTTTTTCCCTTTTTTCCTTGTCTAGTAAAAGGGAGGGACCGAGCCAGATTTCATGTGTTCTTGGTTTGTTAACCCAACATCTACTTACAAAGCTCTGTGCCTGTAGTCAGATACTTACAAAGCTCTGTGCCTGTAGTCAGATACTTACAAAGCTCTGTGCCTGTAGTCAGATACTTACAAAGCCTGTGCCTCTAGTCAGATACTTACAAAGCTCTGTGCCTGTAGTCAGATACTTACAAAGCTCTGTGCCTGTAGTCAGATTACAAAGCTCTGTGCCTGTAGTCAGATACTTACAAAGCCTGTGCCTGTAGTCAGATACTTACAAAGCCTGTGCCTGTAGTCAGATACTTACAAAGCCTGTGCCTGTAGTCAGATACTTACAAAGCCTGTGCCTGTAGTCAGATACTTACAAAGCTCTGTGCCTGTAGTCAGCAGAGTCTTCAGTTCTGCATTTGAAAACCACCCACTGAGACTGACTGTGGAGAGGAGACAGTCTAAGGGAGTTTTATTTTGGCTAGCTAACATGTGTGGGGTGTGGCTGTGTGTTGCTTTGTGTGTGTGGATTTCCTGGTGTGTGTGTGTGTGCATGGGTATGTGTGTTTTCTGAAGTAGTCATGGGTCCAGGTAATATAGGATCAGAATTCTTTCGTCTCATTTTTATTTTCCTTTGTCTTTTTTTTAAAACATTTTCTTATTATATAGCCTAGAACTAGCTAGTGTAGAATTCACTATGTAGACCAGACTGGCCTTGAACTTCCTGTGATCTTCCTGCCTTCGCAGCTCAAGTGTGGGATTATGGGTGTGAACCACTCTACTAAGTGTGAGATCACAGTAATGAGCCATCACAGTCAGCTTCTTTTACCACTTGTAGGACACCGAGGAAGTATATTTCTGTTATTACTGTAAAGCCTAGGAAAAATGTTATACCTAGGATAAAATGTTATCCTAGGTAACTGTTACCTGGATAGCCTACCATTATAAGGAAACTTTCTTATATTTCTACTGTTACTAGGAAACTCTTGAATGTCAAGATTGATTACATATTCTGCTATGTTCTGTGTTCCTGGAAAGAAACCATGATAGAAGTCAGTAGAACTGCTTTGTATAGTTACCTACAATAAGCTTTTATGGTATAAGCTGTGCCTGGGATGGACCCCAATGCAAGAGAGATAAACTATTTTAAATAAGATTTCCATTTTGATTGCAGGCCTAGTAAAGTTTAAGTTCCCAAGACTGCCTGGGAAATGACATCCTACTTGGCAGAAAGACACATGTACATGGCAAGTACATCCTGGTTGGCAAGTTAAGACATGAATGTTAGACAAGTCCCATCCTCATTGACAAGTTAGAACATGAATATTATTAGACAAGGCAGGTCCCCTGCCACAGTTGAATACCCCAACCAATGGGAGCAGGATAAATGTACAATAACTTGATATAGGTGCTTGTGGCTTTTGGGCTTAAAAACCTCATAGGACCTTAACTTGAGGTCACGGTCTAGTTCCCCAATCTGTATCACGTCCCTGGTCAATCAGTCCTAGTGCATATGTTCAGTCATTATCCCTGTCTGACTGAGATCGGTGTCTCTGTGGTTTGTGAGTCAATTCCTGGACCTCAACAATTACATGGCACACAACGCAAGCAGATATGATTGTCTAGACCCAAATACTCCCCCTGCACAAACACACATGTTCAGACAGAGTCTCGTGTAGTCTAGGATAGCCACCCGTTCTCTTATGGATCTGAGGATGACTTTGAATTCCTGATTTTCCTGTTTCCAGTTCCCAAGCACTGGGATTTCAAGCCTATGTTACCATTTGTGGCTTAAAACAGGCTTTTCATTTCTGCTTTTTTCAGATATGCTTGTTGCTTCTTGTCTCTGACAGGGAACATGCCTTCTCAGAATAATTATAAAGGTCACAGTCTATTAATGACATCTGCTTTTCTGGAATGGGAAACCCCATGGTTCCAGTATGACCAGGGTTTTAGCCTCTGTGAGGTGCTTTCCAGGAGACCAGCTTTGAAGACCAGCGACTGCTTTACTGGGGAAGTGACCTTCAAGCGGAGGCCTGAACAACAGGAAGAATTTTCCAGAAGAAGGTTGGATTCAAGCTAGCCAAAATCTAGGTTGGGCCATGTGAAGACTGGAGGAAGTAATTAGCTTGATGTGCTGACAGAGGAAGAGGAGGAAGCTGGATTAGATTGAAAACAGGTAAGGGTGCGTGCTATAGCCTTCAGTGAAAGAGTCAGTCAGGAGTCCAGCCTGGTCCAGAAGTGAGGAGTCTCGGGAAGTGAGCTTTGAAACAGCAAGCAGGTCAAATTTAAGTGCATTTTTTAATTATTCTTTTAAAATTTCATTATATAATTAACATGGAAAAATTCAAAATTTGATACATCAAATTAGAAGTTTGGCTTTTCCACCCAACTTCTCTACTCTGAGACTTTTCAAATGTCAAAGGTCAAAGGCTGGTTGTGATTTTATAAACCCACAATCCCAGCACTTGGGAGGAGGCAGAGGCGGGAAAAGCAGGATTCCAGGGCCAGCCGCAGGTCCACAGTAAGCGTGAGGCTGTTAGAGCTACATGAGAACCTGTCTCAGGCAAATAAACCAACCATAAAAAGGACCACTGAGATTTTACAATTAGTGTGTTGCTCTGTTTTCTTTATCTTATGTCCATCTATTTATCTAGCCATCTTTTATCTGCTTGCAGGCCTCTCTCTTTCTCTCTCTCTCTCTCTCTCTCTCTCTCTCTCTGCTTCCTGCCGCCTCTTCCTCTCTTTTGACAAGATCTTGCTAATAAGCCTAGGTGCTTGGGTGTGTGAGCTTGAGTGTGTACACACACACACACACACACACACACACACACACACACCCCAATTCTGCCTCCTTGGTGCTAGGATTACAGGTGTGTTGTGTGCCAACACATCCAGCTTTGTCTTTGTTTTCTTGTTGTTCTAGGCAATAAATCAGGACTTTACACACACTAGGCAGGCACTCTACCAATGAGCTACATGCCCAGACCTTTGGGTTTGTTTGTTTGTTTGTTTGTTTGTTTGTTTGTTTTGGGGACATGGTCTCACTATATAATTCAAGCTGGCCAGTAACACTAGATACAGGTCCTCCTGCCCTAATCTCCTAAGTGTGGGGATTCCGGGCCTGTGCCACAACACCCAGCAAGAATACATATTGTAAACATATTGTTAAAAAAAAATCCTTTAAACGTTTGCTTAGAAGCCAAGGAGATAGACTAAGGAAAAAAACAAACTAAGTAGCAAGTAGGACAAACAGAAAGGTCAAAGGACAGAGAGCATAAAGACAAAGCAGACAGCAAACCCCAGCAAGATAGTGGACGCATCCACTCGGAACATGATTAATCAAATACATAGTGATAGGCATTTTCTCTCCCTTGGTGACACAGATATAGGCCAGATTTGACCAGATTTAAAAATAGATAAAGGCAGATTTATTAGGAGGCAGCTCTGGAGTGGGATCACTGATCTCACAGGTGGAGGTCAGAGATGTCTCACCTCCAGGCGAAAGCAAGGGGGTTTTACAGAGCTTAGGCAAGGAGTGATGATGTGCCTGCTACGAGCTGGGGTGGTATCCCTACATGGTCAGAATCTGAGACCTGGGTAGGCACTCTTGGGTGGGTTGCTGGAAACGCAGAACTGAGGAGTGATGACAGGTTAGTTTTCTCTGAGCAAGCAAGTTTTCTCGGTGCTGGCAGAGTTGGGGGAAGGAGGGCAGATGGAGTTTTCCCAGTTTGTGTCAGGGATGAGCAGGGGTCCCAGCCTAACACATATATATTCAGTTTTTGAATTAAAAGCCAGCCATTGAGCCAGCTGTGGTGGTTAATACCCATAGTCCCAGTACTGGGCAGGTAAAGGCACGAGGACTGCAAGTCCAAGGCTAGGACACAGTATGAGGTAGGTCACAGTAAGAGCTAACTCAATAAGCAATCTAACAGTCGACAAACACAAAGCAGAGACTGTTAGCCAACAATCACAAAGAAAGACCCAAATCTATATAGGGCATAGAAGGCATGTGCATCGAATACATCCGCAATTATATTAAAGTTAAAGGCTGGGAAAGTCTATCCCATGCAAATCCTAAGAATAGAAATACTATTATCAATCAAGTGTGATGTGGCACACACCAGTAATACTAGCACATGGGAGGTAATGGTCGGATGGTCAGAAGGTCAAGGCCACCCAGGGCTACATGTGACATGATGCAGCCAAGTATTAGCAGAGCCATGGTATCTGGCGTGAATTCTGGAGTGATGGCGCCCAGGCTTGAAGTGACCTTTCATAATCAGTGATTGTTATCTGAGGTTTATGGAGCCGCTGATTCACAGTGCCTTTGCATGGCCAACCAGGAAGTCTAGGATGACTGAGAATTGCTTAGGCCAGAGATTTTGGCATGTGGGAATTGACATGCTGGAAAGTGCCTTCTGTGTAACAACAATGAGACTTGTACAGGTAGTTCTGTGGTCAGTCTTCTGACGCTGACCCACCCTGCTGCGGAGAAGCCTAGATCCCGACTGCAGTGTCTCTCTTCTCTTGGGTCGAGTCAGAACACTCCCATCTCGGTCTCATCAAAAGTGTTCTGTGTTGGTTGGTTGGTTTAGCTAGTATGTCTACATTATTAAGAAACATCGACTTAGCAGACAAGGAGTATTTGGAAAATATGAATAATTTTGTAATCTAGCTGATTTCCAGGCCCATGTGGGCTATGGAGAAACTCCTCACTATTTATTTAGACAGGTCTTGAGTACCGGGGCTGGCCTTGAATTCCTATGTAGCTAAGGGTGACCTTGAATTTCTGATTTTCCTTCCTTCACCTGCTGAGTGCTGGGACTAGCTGCAGGCACCACTGCACCCAGTTCATTCTGTGCTAGGGATCAAACCCAGGGCCTCTGGAGCGCCTGCCAGGCAGCTCTCTACCAACAGGGTCTCTGAGACAGCCTCAGCAGATACACAGCTTATACAACCCGAAATACACTTCCTCCTTATGAAGGACTGAACAGAGCCGTAAGCCACCCAGTTCCTCATTCCTGGATGCTGCCTGTATAAAGCCCTTTGTCTGGGCTGACCTGGGCAAGGTCCTCTTCTTATTTCACTGAGGACTTGGAGCAGCAGAAAGAAAAATTACAGTTTCATTTCAGAATATACAGTAAAAAAAAAATTCCCTCAAGTAAATAAAAGGGACAGAATGACAGGGATCAGTGCAGATGCAATCTCAGAGCACTGGATGAGAAAAACCTTAACAATTCCTTCCTTTTAAGTTATAAAGAGAAATCCTAAAAACCAAATATCACTTTTCAACTGTCTTAATTTCTACTCTCATTTGAGAACATCACAAGTACCTGTTTAATAATGTTATCAAAGCTCATATATTTTAATGAAAAGATTTTTATTCAAGTCATTGAGTAAGTTAACTAATTAATCTATTTACAGACAGGGTCTGTAGACCCAGGCTGGCCCTGAATTTCTTCCCTTGCAGAGGATAACCTTCAACTTCTGATTCTGCCTCAGGAGTACTGGGGTTACAGTCCTGCACCACCTTACCTGGGTTACAGTCCTGCGTCACCTTACCTGGTTTTGTTCAGGGCTAGGTATGGAACCCAGGGCTTTTTGGAAGCGAGGCAAGCACTCTGCTAAGAGCTGAATCCCTACCCACTCTCCTTCCACTGATGGCCAACAGTACATATGTGTGTGATCATTAGCTGGGATGGAAAAGCAGGTGCCATCTCCTGGCCAAAACAATGAAATCTCACAAATAGCTGAACAGCTTGAAAGGGTTAATATATCTATTTGAAAGGTTTTGCTTGTTTAAACTTGGGGTTTCATGTAGCCCAGGCTGGCCTCAAATGTCCTTTATAGTCAAGGATGACCTTGAACATCTAATCCTTCCACCATCTTCCCCTACCTCTCAGTGCTGGGATCACAGACATGTGCCACCGCGCCTGGTTCTGCTGTGGGTAGAACCTAAGACCTCATGCCTGCTGAGTGGCACTCTACCAACTCAACTTCCTCCTCAGTCCTTTAACACGTTTTAAGGTACCTTTTAAATACCAGAAGAACAAAAATTTCCCTATGTTCTTCATGTACAAGGGGGTCTGCCTTTATTATTGAGACTAATGGAGGTGAATAAGAAAAGTCGGCTCTAACTAAGATGTAATGCAGATGTAGGGCCGCTGAGATGCTGGGTGGCTAAGAGCACTGGCTGCTCTTTCAGAGGACTTGGGCTTGGTTCCCAGTGCCAAATGACAGCTTGGCACTGCCCATAACTCAAATCCAGGGGATCTGATGTCTCTTCTGGCACCAAAGGTACCAGGATGCATGGGATACATAGACAGACATGCAGGCCCAAACTCACACAAATCAAAATAAAATGTAAATCTAATTTTACATTAAAGGTTTTGAAACCTTTCCTTAAGGCATGGGGATGTAGCTAAGCTATAGAGGGCTTGACTCTCTGTACAGCATACACTGGGAATTGTGGTCCCAGCCTATAATTCCAGAAATTGAGAAGCTGAGCCAGAAGGCTCAGTAGATATGGGGTATATGGGAAGCTTAAGGCTAGCCTGGGCTACAAAAGACTCTGTCTCAATTAAAAAAAAAAATCTTGATCCTTCTCCAGGGTCTACCCACCTAAATATAGTCATCACCCCCCACTATGGAAACTTCTTTTTGCAACAGACACAGACCAGTATAGAAAATTAAAACTAATCGAAATGTGTAGCACAGTCCCACTGATAAAACTCCAATGCAACTCCTGTTCAATTGTGCTATATCACAGAAGAGGAGGGCACACAAAGACTGTGTCAGAGCCAGAACAGCAGGGAATCTGATGTGATATTGTGTCTCCTAGTGCTGGCAGAAGCCACACTCATAAGATTGCACCAATAAGGAGCTGAACAAGAACAACAGGCATGTGAAAAATTATGCCAGGAAACATCCGTGAACCCCAAAAGATCACCAAGAAGCTTATTTCAATGTAATCGCATTAGGGTCCCTGCCAACCTTGACACAGCAGGAAGGTGGAGCCCTGAGCCCAGTTTCAGCCAAGCATGTATAGAGGCAAGAAAGGGCCATCTAGCCTGGTACGCATCTGATTGGGGGGTGTGGGGGATTATGGCCTTTAACATAATTAGCTGGTGCTGGGAGCCAAACCATAAACTTGACTTCTGCTTTTCTCTGATTGGTGGTTGTTAGGAAGTGAAGTGTTAGGGGTGGGCTTGTAACCTGGGAGTGTAGATTTCTAGGGGAATAACCTGGAAACTGGTGCTAGACACAGGTTTTGTTGGGGGTAGCCTGGAAACTGGTGTTAGACACAGGCCTTGTTTGGGGGTAGCCTGGAAACTGGTGTTAGACACAGGCCTCGTTTGGGGGTAGCCTGGAAACTGGTGTTAGACACAGGCCTTGTTTGGGGATAGCCTGGAAACTGGTGTTAGACACAGGCCTCGTTTGGGGGTAGCCTGGAAACTGGTTTAGACACAGGCCTTGTTTGGGGGTAGCCTGGAAACTGGTGTTAGACACAGGCCTTGTTTGGGGGTAGCCTGGAAACTGGTGTTAGACACAGGCCTTGTTTGGGGATAGCCTGGAAACTGGTGTTAGACACAGGCCTTGTTTGGGGGTAGCCTGGAAACTGGTGTTAGACACGGGCCTTGTTTGGGGGTAGCCTGGAAACTGGTGTTAGACACGGGCCTCGTTTGGGGATAGCCTGGAAACTGGTGTTAGACACAGGCCTTGTTTGGGGATAGCCTATTACTTAACTTGAGTTCAACCTTAGGTCAGACTCTCTAAGATGGAGTCTGAACCCAAAAGATTTGCTCCTTCACTGACATGGATGGGGGTGGGAGCCCAGGAGACTTCAGTGCTTCACAGAGAACTACAGGCATCTAAGAAATAGTCTTCCCCAGGGAAGAGCACATGAATCATATCCAACATCAAATGGTCAGCTCTGAAACCATACATATTATTCAGACTGAGTAGGTTGTATTCGTGCATTTAAGTGTGTGTGTGTGTGTTTATGCACATATGCATGTGTGTAACAACAATTGAAGAGAAGCCATAAATTTGAAAGAGAGCAATGTGGGTTGGGACATTGGGAAGGTTTAGGAGGAAAAAGGTGAAGGGGGAAATGATATAATTATATTATAATCTCAAAAGAACCATAATTATTAAAAAAATCGTTTCCTATTTTATATCATCCTTGGAGAGTTTCTTTTGTTTTGTTTTTAATTTTTAAACATTTGAATGTGTGTGAGAGAGGAAGTGTGTGTTTGTGTGTGTGTGAGAGTGTGTATGTGTGAGAGAGTGAGAGTGTGTGAGAGAGAGACAGAGAGAGAGAGAGAAAGTGAGCACATAAGGGTAGGGCACATCCCACAGTGCTTGTACAGAGAGGTCAAAGGACAGCTTGGGGAGTGGATTGTCTCTTTCCATTACGTGACTATAGGGATAAAACTCAAGTTGCTAGGCTTAGTGACAAGTGTCTTTACAGTGGAGCCATCTTGGCAGCCCTGTTTTGATTTCCGAGCCTGGATCTTGTAAGGTAGCTCTGGCTGGCCTGGAGCTCACACGGATCCCCCAGCTTCATCATCACAAGCCAATGCTACCACGCCTGGTTAGTGAAGATTTCTAAGGAGCAGGCTGCACTAGGATTATAGCTCCCAGAGCCAGGTTGTGACGGGATCTGGCTTGATAATCCTCCAAGGAGTTACACTACCAAAAGGGCCTGATGATACAATGGGTGGGGTTGGTTAGAATATATGTAGATTTCCCCCCACCATCTCAATAATTCAGGAAAGCACCCCCTTAGAGAAGGACCCCCATAGAGATGGACCCCCATAGAGATGTATTTTCTGTTTCATATGGTTCCAGAAATGCACAGAGACTTTCTCTCTCCCAGTCTACACAGCCAGCAACACCTTCCATGACTATAGTGCTATCTGAAATGCTCACCCACATTACAGAAGTGATTAGATAACCATCTCTTTGGCTGCAGAGCAGTCCTGGGGATGCATTTGAACACCGTGCCGCAGGCCCCTCTCTGAGACTGGGCACTGCAGCCCACTGATCACCTCTCAGGAAGCCCTCCCTGCGTCTGCCGTTGGGTCACTTCAACCATTTTGTATTAACTCTTAGTTTGCTGTATATGGTGAACGTACCGATCGCAAAGCTGACTCTTTACCCTATGATAGCTCACCAAATATATACCCGCTCCCCTGTTTTGATTGACTTTAAATACAGACCCAGGGACCCCAACAAATGGTGTGAAATGACGGTGTTATAACAGGAAGAACCAAGGGAAGGCTGAAATCATTCCAACAGTACAACCATAAACCCTCACCACCATGTTTTGCCCTCAGTGAGTTCAGATGACCCAGTCCTGCCCTTACCAAGTCCTTGGTGCCTTTCTGTAACTTCCTTCCTATTTACAGTCCCCAGGCAGACAAACTTACTATGCAACACCCAACAAAAACAAAGCAAACTCACCAGACACCACCTCTCCGGGAGCTTGCTGGTCCTGTTAATACTTGGTGAAGTGTTGCTTCTCTAATTGAATCTCCACCCAATCACCTGCTGGAGTTAACCAGCAATGAGAGGAAACTCAGACTTAGTCCGTCTGGGTACCAGGGATTTAAAACACTGCAGTTCATTCTTATGGGTAGCCAGGACTGCACACCAAACCAAAACTTCCTCACATGAATCAACATTGGAACAACTACAATAATATATTTTGAAATCTCTTTCTTACCTCAGCCCAAAATGATTATGATGTGGTTAAAAAAAAATTACTTGTTGCAGCAGGAACCCCACTGAGGGGAGAATGCTTGCCTGTCAAGCTGGCCACGGCCCATCTGGGGCTGAGAAAGTCAGTGTGAAGCAAATTCAGGTACGTTTTGTCGTTTCTGGTTTCGGTTTGTCAGGCAACAGGGGCAGATTTTAGAGGAAAATAAAGGAAAATAATTCTTAGAAAACCCCTGATTGGTCGGGGTAGTGTTTCTAGGAGGCTGATTGGACCAAGACTGTTTCCAGGCAGTGGATTGGTCGAGTGGCTGTTTCCAGGCTGTCTAGCCAGTGGCTTGCATGGTCTCCAAGGGTTACTCAGTCCACAATGTGCTAACAGGTCTTTAAAGCTTGTGTTTTGGAATAGTAATTTCCCCCATTACAAAAGCTTATTGAAGAAAATGCCAGGACTCTAAGAACTCTTTGCAGGGACACACTGTCCATTTCTAAAAGGCATCTTCCCTGAGGGGTGTGGATACTCCCTGAAGCAGAAGCTTCCTAAAGGGATTTTCTTTTTTTTCACAACTCAAGGAGTGGCTTGGGCTATTCCACAGAAAACTGGGGGCTTTAAAAAGGCAGCCATAGGCCACAGAGTATAGTTCAACGGTTGGCTTGTTTTCTAGCTTCTCTTTCTGCTTCTTAAGTTCGTAAAGCCATTCTTTATTTTATATTGGAAGGAAAACTTGCAAGAAAAATGAAGATTGGGTTTGGAAGTTCTAGGCTAATCCCAGCACTTAGGAAGTGAAGACAGGAAGATAAGGAATTCAAGTCTGGTCTCTGGTTTGTAACAAAGTTTAGCCTGGGTTGTGTGAAACCTTATCTCAACAAACACAAAGGAAACAGGGGCTATGGGTTATCCTAGCGGGTACAGTGCTTGCCATGCAAGTGTAAGGACCTGAGATTTTAATCAGTGAAGAGGTCAAATTACAAACACTGATGAAGAGATAGTTTATTCAATTCTTAGTTTAGAAAAGCACCTCCCATTTTTCAATATTAGTTAGTAACCTCTTATATAAGAAAGCTTCAAGAGGGCAGTGAGATAGCTCAGCAGATGAGAGCACTGGCTGCAATTTTTAGAGGTCCTGAGTTCAGTTCTAAGCAGCCACACGGTGGGTCTCGACCATCTATAAAGGGATCTGATACCCTCTTCTGGCATGCAGGTATGGGAACACTCAGACATTTATATATATATATATATATATATATATATATATATATATATATATATATCACTAGTTAGGGAGAGAGAGAGAGCTTCAGAACTTGGAGAGTTGAGGCAGAAGGGTCAGGATTTCTAGGTCACCCTTAGCTATATAAAGGGCATTTGAAACCAACATGGATTACCTGAGACTCTCTCTCCAGAGAAATAAGTGAACTGCAGAACTTCAGGTCCACATCAAACCTATTGAATTAGATTTTATGTTTAATGAGCTCGCCAGGTGACGTTGTGCCTTTAAGTTTCAGGGGCAAATCTAAAACCTTGGGCCCTGAAAGGTTATTTTCCCCCTTAAAATCTAATACATGTATAGAGTCCGAGCCAGCCCAGATTCCAGGTCTTCCTGCTCGAGCCTCTGGGGTACTAAGCTTAGGCACGTACTGCAGTACCTGGCCGTCTTCAGCTATATGCGATAGATGGTAGAATGCTTGAGCTGTGTGGGTGATACGGTGATCGGACACTGTGGTTGTAGAGGCTGGAACAGGAGGATGTCCTGTTCCAGGCCAGCCTGGGATCTATAGGAAGTCTAAGTAACGATATAGGGTTGGATGTAGTTCAGATGATGGCGTGCTTGCCAATAATGCAGAGTTCTTGGTTTAGTCCCCAGAGGTGCACAAAATGAGATGTGATAGAGAGAGACAATAATTCCAGCACTCAGGGAGAATAGGGACCATCAGGAGTTCACTGTCATCCTTGGGTACTCATGGAGTTTGAGGCCACCCTGGGACACGTGAGACTCGGTCGCAAACAAACACAAAACTCCCAAACCATAAATCAATGAATTGAAAGAAGTCCTGGTTGCGAGTCAATAAGTCTGTTATTTTGTAAAGTTGTGTGTAATGGCACACACCTATAATCCCAACATTGAGAGGAGGAGGAGGAGGAGGAGGAGGAGGAGGAGGAGGAGGAGGAAGAGGAAGAGGAAGAGGAAGAGGAAGAGGAAGAGGAAAAGGAGGCAGGAGGATCAGGAGTTCCAGGTCGGCTTGGGAGACAGAGCCAGATCCCTCTTTTCTCAAAAGGAAAGAAAACATCCGAAACCCATAAGTGGCAGAGCTGAGGTAGGGTGAAGCTGTCCTGGCAGATTGCAGTTTTACATATCCTCCCTGGCCTGAGAAACCTCCTTCTCACAAAGTCCACAAGGTCTATTAAGCATAGCTGTGCACACCAGCAATAACTGGTGTGAAAATTGTGTTGTTCTCAACTGAAAGGGAAAACAGCATCCCATATCGTTGAAAACAGTTGAACTAATTTTTTAATGGCACACAGAAGCTGATAATTACTATCTGTGAAAGGCACAGCAATGATCATTAAACCTTTGTAATGAGGTTACCGACATGAGCTGGACAGCCAGAGTACCCGAATAGTTACGGCTACTTAATCGAGGTAGCCTCTGCTACTATGAATCTGGTGGTGGAGCCAAATCCAACATTAGGAGTGGAGCCGAATTAAAGAACTGACTGACCAGACCTCATTTCTTTTGAGTCGCAAATGAGTGAGGCGGATTCCCTGGGCTGTAGCGCCACCTGGTGGAGAAACATTAGGTGTAGTATTATTTCGTTTTCATGGACGGGGAAATATGGAAAATAAGGTTTATCTTTCCACCGGATTCTATCCAACTCCTCAGTATTCGGTGTATACAGTTTGGTTCTATTTGCGATACTTAAGGCTGATGATGGAGCTAGTTGGTAGAGGGCTTCCCTCAACTGTGTGATGACGGGTATGTTGCCAGGCACTGCATAACCCACACAAAGTAGCCCACTTGGAAGATAGAGGCAGGAGTTCAAGGGCATCTTCCGGTTTCATAGTTGATTTGACGTCAGACTTGGTTTCATAAGATCCTGTGTTTTAAAAGAAAGCAATAATTGCACCTCTGAGACCATTCTGCCCTCAAGCCCTGAGAGAACGAACGTCTCAGAAAACTGAGTGCCATTTGTACTTAGCTAATGCTGCCTTGGGTTCTCTTGCGTAGGCTTTGCTGTTGTTAAAAGATTTTATTTATATTCATGTGTATGTGCATAGATGCCCGACTGACATGCATGCTAGGAACCAAAGTCTAGTCCTCTGCAAAACCAGCAGTTAAGTGCTCTTAACTGCGGAGTCATCTCTCTAGCCCCTTGTCTGCTTAGCGAATGCAGGGACCACAGATTATGAATGAAATACATCGGAGAGAAGTGGCTCAAGGCACCCAGCCAGGGACGCCAGACCTGCAGGATTCTGAGCCTCAGGAAAGATGCTCTTTCCTAGATTGTTCAGGGATGTAACGGTCAAAACCAAGTTGATTTACGGAAGATAGAGACACCAGCTGGGACTGGAAGCTGTTACTTTGGCGACTTTGAAGCTGAGGTTTAAGGCTGCCAGTCCAAGGCTTTCATGGGCTACAAAGTAGGTTTAAAGTTAGCTTGGACGATTTAGCAAAGTGTGTGTGTGTGTGTGTGTGTGTGTGTGTGTGTGTGTGTGTGTATTTAAATTACAATAAACCAGGTAATGGTGGGCAATGCCTTTAACTCTAGAATTTGGGAGGCTGAGGCAGGTAGATCTCTATGAGTTAGAGAATACCCTGGGCTAGATATTGAATTCTAGGCCAGCCAGGGTTACATATCAAGACTCTATCTTTAATATACATGTTTAAAGCTAGAGGGACTTGTCTCAGTTAGGGTTTCACTGTGGTGACAATACACCATGACTTTGGCAACACTTATTTATTTATTTGTTGGTTGGTTTTTGAGACAGCACTTTTTTGTGTAGCCCTGGCTGTCCTGGAACTAGCTCTGTAGACAAGACTGGCCTTGAACTCACAGAGATCTGCTTGCCTCTACCTTGGGATTAAAGGTATGCACCACCACTGCCTAGTTCATGGAAAGTCTTTTTGTTGTTTTTGTTGTGTTTTTTTTTTTTTTTAGATTTATTTATTCATTTTATGTATGTGAGTACGCTGTCTTCAGACTCACCAGAGGAGGGCATCAGATCTCATTACGGATGGTTGTGAGCCACCATGTTGTTACTGGGAATTGAACTCAGGACCTCTGGAAGAGCAGTCCGTGCTCTTAACCTCTAAGCCATCTCTCCAGACCCCATGGAAAGTCTTATAAAGGAACACATTTAATGGTTTCCGAGCTTTAGCTCATCATTATCTTGGTGGGGAGTGTGGGGGTATGCAGGTAGACATGGTGCTGTCTAGAGATAAGAGTTCTACATCCAGACCAAAGGCAGCAGGAAGAAAATGATGCACTAGTCCGGCTTGAGCTTCTGAGACATCAAAGTTTTCCCACAGTGACACACTTCCTCCAACAAGGCCACACCCACTCCAACAAGGCCACACCTCCTAATACTGCCTTTCCCTATGAGCCTATAGGGCCATTGCCTTTCAAACATCACAAATATTATCCTTCCTGCCTTTCCCTCTGGTGACTCTGGACTTATTAACCCTGCGGCGGCCATCCCTAAGGACCGGCCATCCCTAAGGAGCGCCCCCTCCCGGTGCACTTCATCCCTGCACGCTCCATCTCTTGGTGAAGACTTAGGGCCTGTTGCCTTGCTAATTAAGGTTGAAGTCTCCCATTGGACTGATAACGTTCTGAGCTTGGTACTCAGTCGCAAAATGGCGACTCCCTTTGTCAGTGAGGCTTTCTCTTCTCAACCTGGGTGATCCCCAGACCCCGCACCCCTACCTGTGAAATGTCACATAGCCTTGGTTACAGTTACAGGTTCAGCTTCCTTTCTTCTGATAAGAACCCATTCAGCTAGAGCTGAGATTTCCGAAATGCTTCCCCATGCTAATGAGGCATCTTGGTTCCTTAAACCTTCAGCTAATGACCTTTCCCCATCCTGGATAGTCTTACACCACCGTCCCGCCCACACTTTCCCCCAAACTATATAACCTTTCCCGCCCACACTTTCGCCCAAACTATATAACCTTTGAATCACCCACATAAAGCTGATCTGTCTCCTCACGACTGGTCCCTGTGTTTGTCGTTATTGTACATACTCACAGGAATCCTGAACCCCAGCCAGCATCTGTCAGCATCCCTGCTCCGTCTCCCCTGTGGACCTGATATCAGCTAGCGACGTTAATTAAAGTGTTCGGCTTTGGTTGTCTAAGACACTTGCATTAGTTCTTCTAAATCTCTGTCCCTTTTGGAAAACATCCATTATCGCCTTATAAAATAAGTGCTCAGTGTCTTATGAGAGCTAATCTATAATTATATGAGCTGGATCAAAGGGAATCCTACACTCTTCTAAGGGCCTTTTAAACACAAATAAAATAGCAGTACTGGTCACAGCTTTGTACAGTGTGCTCCCAAGAGATGAAAAGGTACCTCTCCCAATCAAACAGGTGACTTCATTAAATAGAACAAAAAGGACTTTGCTTCAAATATTCCCTTTGCCTTAAGTGGAAGGATTTTTTTTTTTCAGGTACCAACTACCAACCAGCCAGTGCCAGCGCAGGCAAAATATACCACATAAACTCTTAGGTTTTACTTCTCACCTCAGACTTGTTTGAGTTTCTTCTGTGAACATGACCACATAGACCTCGGAGATGCTGCATGGTATTCATCTTCAACAACATCAACAAGAAAGTGTGCCAGGTCGCTAAATATTTACAGATACATTTAGATATGAAAATTCATCCAATCTGTTTAGTATTTTGCTTGGTATATACCAAAGTGATAAAAATAATGCTAATCTTGATTTTAGGAAGACCACAAATGAGGATGATATTATCCACCGCCCCATTAGTTACATTTTTTTGTTTTGTTTTTGATATGAAAAATACCATATATATATTGAGCAGATTAACCAAACAGCAGACCAGGCCAAGGTGATTCCACGTGGGAGAGGTTTATTGAGCGGGTAGGGGGGCAGAGAAGAGGAAAAAGAGAGGAAGGGGTGGGAGAAGAGAGAGAAGAAAAAAGAGAGCGAGGAGGGGGGTGAGTTCCTAATTTATAGGGAAAATGACGTCACACCATTGAGGGTGGGGACTGGCCAAGTGGATTGTGGGATTGAAGGTTGTTGTCCTGGCAACGCAGGTCAAGGGTCACATAGTTAGACTATTATTTTGAAGTTGTACTATATTTTGCACTATGCAATTAACACGAGGCTCTGGGCACAAAGTGTGGGAGATTCCGATTTAAAGTGTGATGCATCTGAGTATCAAGTTGACAGAGGGTTGAGTTATGATGGCTAATTTCAACTGTCAACTTGAGATCTAGAATCACCTGGGAGATTGGCCTCCGGCTTGTCTGTGGGAGATTATGGCGATTGGCTTGAGGTGGTAAGAGCTGTCCACTGTAGGTGCACCGTTCCCCGAGACGGGCTCTTAGACTGTATAAAAAGGAGAAAGGGCTGAGGACCAACATGCATTGCTCTCTGCCTCTTCACTCTGGATGCGCCGGGAGCAGCTGCTTCAAGCTCCTGCTGCTGGGACTTCCCTACTATGGTGGCCTGCGATTCTGCGCTGTGAGCTGAAAACAAACCCTTTCCCCCTTAACTCGCCTTTGTCGGGGTATTTTATCACGGCAACTGGAAAAGCTATATACCTACCTGCCAGTTGGGGCACCTACCGCTGTATTTGAAAAGTCTGTTGATTTAAGTCTTTGCTTGTTCTGTTACTGTAAAAACTGTTAACCATATGGAATTTGGGGCAACCTAAATTATTTAACTGGACCACGGTCACTGTTATAGTTAAGGATTTCCATTGCTGCAATGAAACACCACAACCAAGTGTTCTGAAGTACACTCTGTTAGGAAAAGTATCAGCTCAGGACCCCCAGGACCAAATTCTCAGCACAGAGGAGGTGGGGGGATGGGTGAGGGTGGACAAAGAGACACCGACAGACTGCCTCTGCTGAATGGCACAGGTGGGCTATAGACGTACGGTGCTTAGGCTACTGTCACATGGCACACACGACACGGGAAGAGGAAGACATCCAGAGACCTGTCTAGTGCCAAGCTACATGGCACTGGTGGGGAAAGATGCTCAGAGATCTGCCCTCTGCTGCAGGATGCAAGCAGGCAGAGAACGCACAGAGCCTCTCCTGCACCCATCGCATGCAGTGTGGGAAGCAGAAGATGCTATACCACATAGTGAGGACAGAGGAGGTCACTCAGAGGCCCGTAAGTGGGAGCCACTACAGGGTGCAAGTATGTGGTGGACAGATGGGTAAGAAAGAGATGTGGAGCAGTTGTTGGAGCATTATGAAGAGAGGTGGACTGGAGACACAAGGGCGAAGAGGAACAGCCTCTTGTAATTACCTACTTCTGCTACCTGAGGCCATAGGGAAGTTCTAGCCCATGCTGCCTCTGAGAGAAATGTCTGGGCCCATGGCCATTCGGCAGCAGGGGTCAGTGTCAGGGCCCAGGCCTTGTATTACCACTATAGAAGATGGGAATGTCCCTGGGCAGCCACCAGGGACCATGTGGATGTCCTGAGGCTGTGACAACTGGCCTTGCCCCTTGCTGGCACAGTTCTCTGTGGAGAGGTGATTGACCTTCATGTAGAAGTTAGGCCTGTTGTTTTTCTCCCAGCTCCATGCTCCCAGAAATAAGTCTCAGACGCAAAATATATTTACAAATACTATCTCAGTTAGGGTTTTACTGCTGTGAACAGACACTGTGACCAAGGCAACTCTTTTAAGGACAACATTTAATTGGGGCTGGCTTACAGGTTCACAGGTTCAGACCATTATCATCAAAGTGGAGCATGGCGGCATCCAGGCAGGCATGGCGCAGGAGGAGCTGAGAGTTCTGTCTTCATCTGACTCCCACATGGTCTCATTGCCCAGCTCCACAGTGACACACTTCCTCTAACAAAGGCATACCTCCTAATAGTGCCACTCTCTAAACCAAGCATATATAAACTATCACAAATACCTTGGCCATACAGTTAGGCTCTTCTCTGACTAGCTGGTAACTAAAATAACCCATTTATTTTAATCTACATTCTGCCATGTAGCTGGTTACCTATGCTCAGGTACCATGTGTCCATCTCCTTAAATATTCTCAGGTGGATCTTTTTGTGTCTGGCTTTATCCTAGAATTCTTTTTGCCTGCTGAATGTTCCACCTTCTAATGTACCCTAACTAAGTCATGGGCCATAGACTTTTTTTTTTTTTTTTTTTTTTTTTTTTTTTTTTTTTTTTTTTTTTTTTTTTTTTTTTTGGTTTTACAAGACAGGGTTTCTCTGTATAGCCCTGGCTGTCCTGGAACTCACTTTGTAGACCAGGCTGGCCTTGAACTCAGAAATCCACCTGCCTCTGCCTTCCAAGTGTTGGGATTAAAGGCGTGCACCACTACGTCCAGAGGCCATAGACTTTTTAATTGACAGGTGATGCATCTATACAATATACAAGATATAATCTCTACAGTTCACCTTTTGTTCCAATAAAAGGCTCCTTTTCTTTCAATTTGAATACAATTATAACAATTATGAAAAATTTATAAATCCTATAAAATTATGAAAACTAGTCCATTTAAATTTGGCAGCTTAGATAAAGTATTATCTATTCTATCTTGATGAGTTCACAGTTCTGTATCTAAATAATTTTCTATCCTAACTTGTATTACCATCTTAAAAAAGATCTTTACAGATCTAGAACATCTTCTTAAATTCTTTTTTTTTAATTAATTAATTTATTTATTATATGTAAGTACACTGTAGCTGTCTTCAGGCATTCCAGAAGAGGGCATCAGATTTTGTTATGGATGGTTGTGAGCCACCATGTGGTTGCTGGGATTTGAACTTGGGACCTTCGGAAGAACAGTCGGCACTCTTAACCACTGAGCCATCTCACCAGCCCCATCTTCTTAAATTCTAAACAACTTAAGCTTATAGTAAGACTCTATCTAGTCTTCAACCCTATCAGAGACCTGAGATGGGATACCTATGACCTGAATTTTGCAGGAAGTGCAAGCAGCAGCTTCTAAGACTAAGAACTGACAGACAGTTGGCTTCCTGCACAGCTACCCAGAATTGTCTCTAAAATTAGGGCATCCATCTTCAGCCTTATGCTCAGTATATCTGACAGACTTTTTGTGAAGCAGGAATTATGAAGGACTTGCTTAGCCTGTCTTGGCAGAGCTTGGTGGTTGACTTCCCTGTATCTGTTTGTCCTTTCTGTACAGACTTGTCTGTAGTTGAAGCATAGGCATTTTCTTTGCCCAGTGATTAGCTTGCCACAGTTGAAGTTATTCCATATGGAGGTTACTGGTGCTCATCAACTTTGAAGTGGTATAGGGAACAGACCTGTTTCATAGTCAAAAGATCTTTTAAAAATGAAACAGTTTTAGCCGGGCGTGGTGGCGCATGCCTTTAATCCCAGCACTCGGGAGGCAGAGGCAGGCGGATTTCTGAGTTCGAGACCAGCCTGGTCTACAAAAGTTAGTTCCAGGACAGCCAGGGCTATACAGAGAAACCCTGTCTCGAAAAACCAAAAAAAAAAAAAAAAAAAAAAAAAAAAAGAAACAGTTTTAGCCGGGCATGGTAGCGCACGCCTTTAATCCCAGCACTCAGGAGGCAGAGGCAGGTGGATTTCTGAGTTTGAGGCCAGCCTGGTCTACAGAGTGAGTTCCAGGACAGCCAGGGCTATACAGAGAAACCCTGTTTAAAAAAAAAAATAAAAAACAAAACAAAACAAAAACAGTTTTAAATGCCATATTCTGTGGATCTCCGAGGTTTTTGAAGACCAACTATCTATAGTATATCTGTCAAACATTGAACTGTCAAACATTGTTTACTTTTAGCTATTTACTATTGGAATAACTTTGAAACCATCTTTTTTTTTTTTTCCCTGTGTTTTCGAGACAGGATTTCTCTGTGTATTCTTGGCTGTCCTGGAACTTACTCTGTAGACCAGGCTGGCCTCGAACTCAGAAATCTGTTTGTCTCTGCCTCCCAAGTGCTGGGATTAAAGGCCTGCACCACCACCGCCCAGTGGAACCATCTTATTGTAAATAACTAAACTAGCATCTAATATGACCATGAATTTGACTGACTATTAATTTATATTTCTTAACCATCTCTAATAATTTGTAACTTGCATTTTTATCTTTCCTAACAGTTTGCAATAGCAGCTTTTAAAAGGACTAGAACTTTATATTGCATCTCTAAAAATTTTACAAGTACAATATCTCAAATAAACATTAATAACACATATACATTATATGTATCAAAAATAACCTTAAATTTGTATCAATATACAATAACCTGTGCCAATGTATCAAAATAACCTTGTTTTTGTATCAATATATAAAAATCTGTATCAATTTAACAAAATATAATCTCAATTGTGTATCAAATATAAAAATCTTTACCAATGTAAGATTATGGTTATAAAATGTTTTTCTAGTTTAAGAATAGATTCAATAATCTACCCCCATATTATAAAATATATTATTAACATATAATAATTATATACAATATATAATAATTATAATATTATTATAAAATATTAATATTATATATAATTATACATAACATATAATATTATATACAATATGTTCTAATAATATATAATATATAATAATTATAATATTATTATAAAATAATAATACATAATATATAGCAATTGTAATATTATTATAAAATATTAATAATATTTTATAATATTTTATATTTCTACATCCCTCTTTTTTGTTTTTAACCTTCTTCCCCTTATCCAAGAAAGATAGAAAAAAGGAAAGAAATGAGAGAAGAAACCCCTGACTCTAATTTCCCTATTTTGTCTCCTCCCTGTTTATGCTTTGCTGTCCTGGAACTTGCTCTGTAGTCTGATGGCTCTGCAGGCCTAGACAGCACAGCTGAGCTGTCTGTGGTGGATAGGATGCAAGGAGCAGGCCCTGTCTTGTCTGCTGTGAGGTGGAGTGGGTACAGGGTAATAGATACCCTCTCTGCCTTGTGCCTCACCACTTGTAGTAGTTGGGAGAGCTGCCCCCATCCCTTGCCAGCTGTCCCACTTGGGAGAGTGGGCTCTGAATCTTGCCTGGATGATACAGTGTTGCCGGCCTTGAAGGTGAAGGCATGGGTGAGTCAGCACCATCCATGTGCGAGTAGAAGAACTGGTCAGCCCCTCATTAGGTGCAGCACTTGGGAGAGTGGCAAGGACCAGCCTCAGCCTGAGGAACGGGTGTTTGGGAGCAGTAGAAGAAAGGGCTGGAAGTCAGTGATGGGGTACAAGCTGACAGCTCTGTGTTCTGCTGGAGACAGCTTTCTTTCTTTTGTTTTTTTTTTGAGAAACGAGTGTGGAAGAGCTAACCTTGCCTTCTGCTGATGGTGGCACTGGGTGGCCTAGCTGGAGCAGTGTTGGAGAGCTTGCCCTGGTGGCGTGGGTAAGGATATCTGACCCTACCTCTGTTGCAGTCCAGGCCCAGATCCAGGGCTTTGAGTTGGCCCACCCCCAAATCTACGCCATCTGTGAACTGTTGGGACACAGAAAATTTCAGTTATTTTTGGATATAAAACTGTAGGATTTCCATGACATAAAAAAACAACAACAGAATAGCCAGGAGGAGAAACCAATATTGTCAGTGTCACAGAAGCCAGGGACCTCAAACCAGACCAAGGACTCACTGCAGCGAACATTTGCAAGTGAAGATGTATGGATAGAGGGATGTACTGTGGGACACACTGTGACACACTACAGCTTCCATGATGAGCTGTTTTCTATGCTTTGTGCTTTTTATTTTGCTTGTGTGTTTTCTCTTTTGGCTGGAGGTTCCAAGGGTGGAGGGTAGATTTGAGGGGACAGGGAGATAAGTGGGACGGGGTCCACAATGTGAAATGAAAAATCAATAAAATGTTTAAAAAACCCCAAATTTATTTGGAGACAGTCTCACTATGGAGTCCTGGCTAGTTTTGAACTCTATATGTAGACCAGGCTGCCCCCAAACTTAAGAGCTCTATTTGTCTCTGTTTCCTAAGTCTAGGATTGAAGATGTGAATCTTTACACACAGATGTATTTTTTTTTTTTTAAACAAAAAGATTTGTTTTAAGTATGTTTGTATGAGTGCCTGGACTTAGACAAGTTAGTGCCATGGCGGAAGTATGGAGTCAGAGGATAAGTTTTGGAGTTAGTTCTCCACTTCTACTGTCAGGCTTGAGTGGCAAGTAGTTTTGCCAGAGGAAGCATTCCTACAGCTCCTTGAGCAGTTCAAAGAGAGAATTTGTGCTTGTGAAGTCAGGCTGTTACATTATAGCCAACTTGCCGCTGAGGTGCCTGCTGGTCTTATAAACTTGATATCACCTAGAGTCCCTTGAGAAGGGCCCTCAAGGGGAGATTGTTTCGATTCGGTTGGCCTAGAGGCAGGGCTATGACGGATTTGCTCAGTCCGGTTGACTGAGGTAGAAAGACCTATTCTGAATACAGGTGGCACCATTTCATGGATGGATCCTCAACTGAATGAAAAGAACATAGTGAGCTGAATACAACCGCGCAGGAACTGTTTGAAGGAACTGACTGAAGGAAGCCTAGGGCAGAGAAAACAAACAAAGCAGGCAATCTGTAAGCAATGGTGGATGCTAGGAAGAGGGTGCTGGAGATCAGCAACAAGGAGAAGGCCCACGGCATTATGGTTAGGCTGCAGAGGCTGGCAAGCAATTTCTCGGGCCCTGGGATATTGTGTGATTGCTGGGGAGACACAACACATATATTTCCTACCCTCCAAAGGGAGCCCACGACAGAGTAATGGGTACACTTGTTTCCAACTTGGTGAACCAATGAGGTTTTTAGTGAGGTCACTTACAGAAGTGTGGGTCAGGGGTTACTGACGAGGAGCAAGTGTAACTCAAAACGAAAGGTTAGAAAGCCTAGTCCAATGTGGGTGACGATTCAGAAAATCTACAACCCTGGGCAGGCGCTTTCTACAGAGCTCATAGGTTATCCTTGACTATCTTTTCTCATCCTATCTCCCCGCAGTGTGGGTAGCGACCCTCAGGTGTCTTCCAATATTCTGTTTTCAGATAACTCTCTGTTTACCTCCTGAGGCTCAAAGGTCTCACACTTTGTGTGAGTCTTTCAATTTGGAGGGAATGTTGTAATTCTGAAGAACCTGTCACATGACCGTGGCTTTACAGAGAGAATGAGATTGTTCATAATGTCAGGGCAAGCAAGCATGGGTAGGATTTTGACCATTATTAGAAAAAAAAAAAAGGCAATCAGAAGGAAAGAGAAGTATGCTTTTTAAAATTAAGAAACAGGCAGAAAGCAGAGAGAATTAGTGAAAATCTTTAAGTAACTCTACGGGGGGGAAGGACTTTGGGTATGTAAATACACTACCTCGTTAAGGGGAGAATAAGCAGTAATTATTCCTTCTAACTCCTCAGCAAGCCTGCCTATGCAAACTAGCAGATCTCCTGGTCAGATGATTGACACTTGGCTGGATTAACTCTAAAGGGTGGGATCAATAGTAAAAAAAAAAAAAGAGTTGTAAATTTAGAGTCAGATTACATCTCCCTTCACCTAAGGCCAGAGGTGGATTTAGATTTATTCTTTTGAGCAAGAGTGCTTTAGTTTGATTACTTTTGTTGTTGCTGTAAATCAAACCCTGGCTGAAAGCTCCTTGGGGAGGAAAAGATTTCTTTGGCCTTCTGGTCCATCAAGAAAGGAAACAAGGGCAGGATCCTGAAGGCAGGAACTCTGTAGAAACTCTGGCTGACATCCCTGGCTTGTTCAGCTAGCTTTCCTATACAGCCCTGCCAGCTAATTTTGGTGCTCAACCTCTTGGTTGCAAGTCCCTGGAAAACCTCTATCTTCAAAAATATTTACATTATAATTCATAACAATAGCAAAATTAAGTTATGAAGTGGCAACAAAAATAATTTTATGGTTGGGGCCCCATAATATGAGGAGCTGTATTAAAAGGGTCTCAGGATTAGGAAGGTTGAGAACCACTGACCCATCGGATCGGTAATGGTTTGGCCCTCCGCCGTGGATTAGTGTCATAGTTTGGGGTTCCATTGCTGTGAAGTCACACCATGACCAGGACAACATTTAATTGTCGCTGACTTACAGGTTCAGAGGTTAAGTCCATTATCATAATGGCATGAAACATGGCAGTATCCAGGCAAACATGGTGCTGGAGAAAGCTGAGAGTTCTATGTCTTGATCCAACTGCAGCTAGAAGACTGTCTCTGCCACACACACACACGAGATCTCAAAGCCCACCCCACAGTGACACACTTCCTCTAACAAGGCTATACCTCCTCCAATAAGGTCATACTTAACAGTGCCCCTTCCCATGGGCAAAGCACAGTCAAACCACCACAATTAGCAATCAAGAAATGCCCAATAGACAGGGCCACAGGTCAATTAGATCCTCAATTGAGGTTTCCTCTTCTCAGGCCTGTCAAGTTGATGACTGAAGGGATTATAAGGAAGAACCAGCTTGCTCCTAGTGGCCCACAACCAAGCTTTTCATATGGTGTTTTAAATCTCAAGAATGGGGGAAACACAAGGCTTCCTGGTCTACGTGACCTAGTAGTAACCAGGGTCAATTCCTACCTCTGCCAATTACACATTATTAGTGATTCCTTTGAGACAGAGACTTTAAAAAAAATCCTAAATATACTTGTGTGTGAGAGAAAGGTGAAAACCAGCAACAAACAAAACAAACAAACAAACAAAGAAACAACACATCAAAATCACCTGCTCCAGAAATGATAGTCTTAAGGCTTCTGGAACTAATTTTTGATGTTTCATGGGTCGTCGGCAGCATATCCCCTACACTTCGCCAAAAAAAAGAAACTCATTTATAATAACCTAGACTCTGGTTTTCCGGACTTTTTGATGCAGGTAAAGGGAGGATTCTCAAGTGACCCAGATCCCACAGAGACATCAAATTTGAGCTATGATTAACGGAAAAGCACTTTTTCACCTGTGAAACACCCTTTTGAATGTAGAAGGTCAGTCCACAGGTGGAAAGAAGCTTGGATTCCTTCTACTTTGGGGGTTTCTCGGGTTTAGATGGAGAAAAAAGAGATGCCAGTCATTGGAGTACTCACAAAGGCAAAACAGGGGCGTGGCGTGGCAGAGGCCGGCGCTCTGAGACGCAGGGGGCGGGGCCGAAGGGGCGGGGCCAGATGGAACCGCCCCTCAAGTTCTCAGCAGCTTCCCCTCCCTCACTTGGGCGGGGCTTCCACTTCGCCTGACCTCGGAAGGAAGGGGCGGGCCCTTTGGGGCGGAAGTCGCAGTGCATTGTGGGCTCGCCGGGAGCCGCGGAGTCGAACCTGAATGAAAGTGGCGCGCCGCTGAGGACCCGGGTGGAGCTGCTGCGGTTGGTGTCTGGGCTGGCTTGCTGAGACGCTGTCGGCGAGGCGGCACAGACATGGCTTACAACAAGATCCCGCCGCGGTGGCTGAACTGTCCGCGGCGCGGCCAGCCGGTGGCAGGTACCCGGGATGGGGCTGCGGGAGGGTTCGAATCCCACTGCGCCGGCCGGGCCTGGGGGACCCCGCGCTTGGTGGCCGCCAGTCGGGACTCCCGCAAGGCGGAGGAGTGAGGACGGGAGGTGGACCAGAGGCTGCTGGAGCTTAAAGTTTGTGAACCTCTTTGTGATATTTTGGAGACTGGGTCTCGCTGTCTTGGCGAGACTTGTTCTCGGAAAGAGAGTAGCTGGGTGTGAGCCTTGAAATTGAGGAAAGCTTAAAGAGACGCGAGGTTGGACAGCGGGGGACTTTTGGTTTTGCTATTAAAAATTGACTTTTTGCGGAATGTTGCCATCTTGAGTTTGACGTAGAGTGGACTCATCCCCGAATTTGCGAGCTGGGATTATAGGCCCGTGTCACTGCTTGGCTAAAAGAACAGTGACTTCAAAGTGTACAGTTTGATAGTTTTGGACCACACACATGTATTCCAGGGAATACACATGAAATAACGGAGGCACAGTTCTCTGAATCCGTGGAGACATCGCACATGGTAACCTTAAAGGACCAGGCTCCACAGTTACCAGCAACCGGGTTAGATAGCAATTAGGAACTTTGTCGGCTGAACCTAGGAGCCAAAAGCGTTTTTTGTGATTAAAATTGAGGAAGGAATACAAGTACTGTTTACACTGGATTTACTCAGCTATAGAGTAATTATCGGGCAGCTGTTTGCAAAGATCTGCTAAGCCTCCTTATCGGAGTTCTGAGACATAAGCGTTTCCTTTCACTCTTTTTAGCTATCTGAATACCAGGCAAAATACAGTGAGCTGTGGCTCTCCATTGAGGAGCTGGTACCCACACTCTCTTAGAAGCCCACACCCTTGCTTTCTGGTTGTCTTTATTCTGAGTGACTCTCTCTCTCTCTCTTAACTCTTTGAGCTAAAATCTGTATATTAAACTGTAACTTTTTGTTTTAAAGCAGGAAGTTTTAGGATGGAGCTTATGTGAAGATTTCAGCACATATAGGAAGAAACAGTTGTGTTATGTATGGGTCAGGATGTGGTGGTTAACTGGGTATCTTTTCTGGCCTCATTTGGAATTAAATTTAGGGAATCTCAGAATTTTTCCTGCTCCTCCCTCCCTTATTATTATTATTATTATTATTATTTTTATTTTGTTTTTGTTCTTTCGAGACAGGGTTTCTCTGTATAGCTCTGGCTGTCCTGGAACTCACTTTGTAGACCAGGCTGGCCTCGAACCCAGAAATCTGCCTGCCTCTGCCTCCCGAGTGCTGGGACTAAAGGCGTGCGCCACCACGCCCGGTCTCTCCCTCCCTTATTTATGTTGCTTTGTTTAAGTTACGTGGATGTAACGCTTGTACGAACACTTGTACCCATGGCAGGAGATTGCAGTCATCACCAGTTGTGTGGTGACAGATAAATAGGAGTGATGGCATTCTAAGTCTAACCAGGACCCACAGGCTCTGGTGCTACAGTTCATCTCCAGACCTGGCCATGCTGACACCAAGTCATGGTCAAGTGACTTGCTTTAAACATGAGTTTTTGGGAGCTTGGAAGTTGTCTCAGTGCTGCTGTTCCAGAGAACACCAGTTCAGTTCCCTGTACCCACAAAGAGTGGCTCACAACCACTGGCAGCTCCACTTCCAGGACATCTGATTTCCTCTTCTGGCTTCTTGCAGTACCTGCACACATGTGGACTCTACTCATAATTATCATATGCACACACATACATAAACCTTCAAAAAAGGGAGTTTAAACATGAAGCCCATATACGTTTAAATCTCATGCTCTTGGTATGTGTTCATCCAGTTTACCTAAAACACTTCACCTTAATATACAATTTTTTTCTTATGTAACCCACTGTGCGGCTGCCTAGAGACTGTTTGAGCATGTGGACACAGGGAAAATATATGACAGCTTCCACATACTAGTCTTTCTATACACTGTTGTAAGAAACTTCTGTAGTCTTTTCTTTTTCTCTGCTTTCTGTCATTGATGGCATATATTCTTTAATAAATGTAAACATCATGCACTCACTCACTTTGTGTGTGTTTATATGGCTGGCCTTGAACTATGGCCAATGTAGTTTGAGGATCACCTTTAACTCCTGATCCTGCTTCTGCTTCCGAGATGTTGGGAATTTGGAGTTAGGTTGGGAGCCAGCAAGTCCAGGGACCGTTTGTTTTTACTTTCCCTCAGCATTATGATATAGCTGTGGTACAACCACACCTGCTTTTTTTTGAAAATGTGAGATTTGAACTAAGGTCCTTACACATGTAAAACAAAGATCCTTTTATCCACTGAGCCATTTCCCCAGCCTGAACCTTTTTTTGTTGTTGTTTTGGAGTGAGGAGCTTGGTCCAGATTAGCTTTGAATTTGTGAAATTTGTGAATTTCTTTTTTTTTTAATTGAGACAAGGTATTCTTTTTTTTTTTTTTTTTTTTAAATTTATTGAGACAAGGTATTGTGACCCAGGCTGTATCCATCTTGAAATCTTTTAAAGAATTAGCTTATTGTACTCTAATTATTGTGTGTTCATGATGTGTGTGGGGGGCATGTATGTGCCAAATTGTCCATGTAGAGGTAGCAGGACACTTTGAGTCAGTTCTCTCCTTCCATCCCTGGAATTAAACTCCGTTCTCTAGGCTTGCTCAACAAGTGCCATTACATGCAGACCATCTCTCGGGCCCCAAATCGTCATCTTTCAAAAATATTTTTTAATTGTTTTCATTGACAGTTTCATTCATGTATGCAATATATTTTGACCACATTCTCCCTTTACATTTCCGCTCCTATCCCCTCTGAAACCCTTTTCTCTAACACTTTGTATGTAGCCTCTTGAATTTGCCTTCTGTGTGCTGGAGTTACTTATCTATTTATTAATTTCTTTATATTGTTTATTGTATGTGTATGCATGTGCACATATCTACACTTGGACATATATGGAGGTCAGAGTACAACTTCTGAAGAGCTGGTTCTCTCCTATCACTTTGTGAGTCTAGGGATTGAATTTAGCTTGTCAGGTTACATTTTATCTAGTTAATTTTATCATTAATTGATTAACTAATTAGTTGATCAATTATGTCTTGAGGCAGGCTCTTACTATTTAGTATAAGCTGGTCTCAAACTCGCTGAGTAGCTCAGACTCACACTCTTCCTTCCACAGCCTCCTGCTAGTTGGGATTACAGACATGCTCCACTATACCTTTCTCATGTTCTTAGTTTCTTTCCATAGTTTTCCTTTTTTATGATTTTAAAAGTATTTTCATTTTTTCTATGATTTGTGAATATTTTTCTCTTACTGATACATATTGTTTAAAGTATCTTGGACTTACTCATGAAGGCCTGGCTAACGGCGGACTTGTGAGTGATCCTCCTGCTTCTTACCTCTCAAATTCTAGGATAACTGGCATCCACCACTTTGTTTATTATATGATGTTCTTTTGTAATAATGTACTTTGATCATGTTCACTGGCCTGCTACTCTGTCTTGTCCGCCCCTTCACTGTTCTTCCTTATCTTAGATATTCCCTCTTCTACTTTTATGTTGTTGTTGTTTAAATCTAGAATTGCATGAAATGCTGCTGAGATGTTAAGGTGCTATAGTTGTTGACAACTGTGAGAAGTGTCTTTTCTGCCTCCCAGGATGTAAATCACTTTTGGAAGGAGAGGGATTTAAAGGTGTGGGGAGAGAATTCTAATTAGACTGCATGAGAACTCAACATTAGTTGTAAATCAGGTATAGTTATGAACAGGTGAAGTCATTACAGTTTTGACTACATGTACAAATAAATATTTGTATTCATTTTTTTTCCCTCTGTTTTTGGGAGTCAGGGTTTCAATATTTAGCTCAGGATAGGATGAAACTTGATATATATATATATATACATACATACCAGTCTGGCAGTGAACTCACAGAGCTCTGCCTGCCTCTGTGTCTTGAATGCTGGGGTTAAAGGAGTGCCCTACCATGCCTGGTGGGCTGTAGATGGGGCTCAGTAGTAGAGCACTTGCCCAGGATATATAAGGGAAGAACGAAAAAAGAAAGAAAACAAAAAGGAAAAGTTGTGAGGACTGAAAATGAAACACAGGGAGAGTGAGCTTGGGTCTTGTTCTTTTCTGGTCATGTCTGTTCAAGGTTCTAAATGTGTCTTGTGTTTCAGAGCCATTTCCCGCCTAGCTTTGAAGATGCTCTGCCAGGATTGTACTGAGTATTTCCTGTTTTTTCAGTCTGCATCTTACTTCTTAGGTATAGTGTCTTGTGTCGTTCATCTTGAATGTTGTCATGATCGTTCATTTTCTTCTTTATTATTTGGATGTAATAATTCCGTAGCCTTGTCTTCACTTGTCATTCTTTCTTTCAGTTGGTCTATTGTGATGCTTTCCATTACTTTTTATTTGATCCATTGAATCTTTGAACTTTGGGTTCTGAGGAAATGTCTCTTGTTGCTCTTGCAGAAAACTCAGGTTCTGTTCACAGCATCCACATGGGAGCTCACAACTCTCTGTAACCTTAGTTCCAGGGGATCTTTTGTTTTCTTGTCTCCTCAGGCACTAGACATGCATGTAGTGTACACAAATATACATAGGCAAGACACTCTTGAAATAAAATAAATCCTTAAGGAACACAGACAATTGTGAATCACCACAGTTGGCTTTCTCATCAACAACAGCTAAAACTGATTTTTTTTTTTTTTTTTTCGAGACAGGGTTTCTCTGTGTAGCCCTGGCTGTCCTGGAACTCACTTTGTAGACCAGGCCTGCCTCTGCCTCCCAAGTGCTGGGATTAAAGGCGTGCACCACCACGCCTGGCTTTAAAATTGAATTCTTGCTTGCCATTCCAGATGTTTTCATAGTTTTGGATTCAGTTTGGAAGAGTTGTGCTGCCATGCTTTTTTCACATTTCTAAGTTGCTTATGCTGTGATAAATACAACTATTGGTGACTGGTACTTCTGTCTTCAGTTGGAGGTCTTAGCACTTTGAGGGTTCAGTCCCTAGTACTGCTCAGATAGGAAGAAAACTGCTGTAATAGCAATAACATCAAATCAAACCAGATAGGAGAAATACAGTACAAACCAACAAGACAGTATATGCTATCAATTAATATAAAAATATGAAGATAAAAATTGATAATGGGGCTATTGAGATGACTCAGTTGTAAAGCTTACTGCTAAGCTTGGCTCTTTAAGTTCAGTGTCCAGGACCTACATGGAGGGAGGACAAGAACTACAGCAAGCTGTCATCAGACCTGTACATGCAAGCTGTGTGCACACATGCACATAAATAAGTACATATAACAAAAATAAAACAATACTGTTGTCAATTAAAATAATTAATTTATTTAATAGTAGCCAGGTGAGAGATAATTGGCACCTGATCCCTTGAGCCCTGTTATCTAGCTCTACGCTTGCTCTTTAGTCCGGAGGAGCCTTGTGGGACCCCAAGAGCACCTGCCTCTCCCTGGAAACCTTGCGGGGCCCCAGAACTAAACAGCTTGGAACCCTGTCTGCAGGAGACCCATCCTAGCTGGACCCACCTGCCATTGAAGTGGGTCTGCCTGGGACAGCCTGCAGAGACAGGAATCTAGCATAACTGGCCACTGAGAGGCTCCAGCCTGCAGCCAATGGAAAGAGATAAAGAGAATCACACCCAAACATTAGATGGAGCTTGGGAAGTCTTACGAAAGAGTTGGGAGAAGGGTTGAGTGACCTGAGAAATACAGGGACTCCACAGGAAGAGCAACAGAATCAACTAACCTGGACCCTTGAGGGCTCCCAGAGACTCAATCACTAATCAAAGATGGACCTAGGTCCCCTGCACATATATATGTAGCAGATGAGTAGCTTAGTCTTCATGCGGGTTCCCTAACAACTGCAGCAAGGCTGTCCTTGAGCCTGTTGCCTGCCTGTTGTGGATCTCTTGCCACTAAATGGACCAGCTTATCTGGCCTGAGTGGGAGAGGATGCACCAAGTCCTGGAGCAACCTAATGTGTGAGGAAGTGGTGGGGGTGGTGGGGGTTAGTGGTGGTTAGTTGGGAGGGAGGGGTGTGACACCCAAAGGGAGTCTTCCCTTAAGAGAAGGTGGATTGGGGGGAGGACTTGCATGAGGGGGTCCTGGGAGGAGATAATAAATAGATGCTTTAAAAAAATAATGAAAAAAATGAGATAACGGAGTATGGTAGAGAAATGGGAAGAAAAGTTAAAGGAAGGTTTTTAGCAGTTAGTAAAAGTACTCACTGCTTTTGCCCATGTAAAAGGCGTGCCATATTGCATACTTATAGTACTAGCATTTGGGAAGCAGAGATGGGCAGGTCTCTGGGGTTCACCATGTAGTCTCATCTGACAGCCAGAGTTCCCACTGAGCGACAGTTTAAAAATTCAAGATGGGTGTCTCCTGAGGAATAACAAAGTTGAGTTATGGCCTTCACACAAATGCATATATATGCACATACATGCAATTAATTACACACACACACACACACACACACACACTTTGCACTTGTACATGCAAAAATGTTTCTCTTTCAAAAAAGTAATTGGCTATCCAGATCCATCCCCACTGAAGATTGAACCTCTAGCCTTGTGCATTCTAGGCAGTACTATATTAATATAGTTTTATCCTGTGTCAGTTCTAAGTTGAGCAGACTGAATTCTCTCTGTAGCCCAGGTAGACCTTGTGTTTCTCTCCTTGTGCCTCATCTTTCTGAATGGCTGGGGTTATTGGTCTTTATTAGCAGGCCTGGCCAGTTGTTTAATATATTTCTGAGTGTCTAAGTAAGTTGAGAAATGAGACCTGACCATTGAATTTAGCAGTGTGGTGGAATGCTCATTGTTGATTTTGAGTTTTATAGAAAACAAAAGTTAAAAAAAAGTATTATTTGGGTAAATGGTATTTTTAAGACTAAATATTTTAGTTACCTATTGTTATTTTTCCTATTATTTGAAAATGTAAATTAGTTTAAGTAGTGGATTAGTTAGATTTCTGTTATTGTGACAAAATTTCTGAGGTAATCAACTTAACAAAGAAGAGAAGTTGCAAGCTGAAGAAATGGCTCAGTGGTTAACAGTATTGTGCTACTCGTACAGAGGACTCAGGTTTGGTTCCCAGGCCCACTTGGCAGGTTACAATGTCTATAACAGTTCTAAGGAGTCTGATTCTTCTTTTGAATACTTAGGGCACCAGGCACCCATGTGCAAATAAATACATGCAAAATAAAAATAAATACTTAAAAAAAGAAAAAGGCTGTCTGGGCCTGGTGCACACTTTTAGCCAATCCCACCTACTTAGGAGGCTGATCACATGCCCAAGGTTAGCCTGAGTAACATAATAACTCTGTCTCAAAATTAAAAACAAAACCAGAAAGGATTGGGGAATGTAGCTCATTGTTAGAACACCTCACTAATACGCACAAAATCCTAAATATAGTCTGTAGCACCACAAGAAGGGTGGGGGGTGATTATTTTTTTGTATTTTGTTTATAGGTTTTTGCTGTATAGTCAGGTTGGCCTAGAACTTCTGACGTTCCTTCTTCTGTGTCCTCAGTGCTGGTATTACAGGCCTGTACTACCATGCTAGGTGAGGAAAGAATCTGGTTTTGGTTCATAATTTGAGAAGTTGGAGCCTGTGGTTACACAGCCCCTGACCCTTTGGGCTTCAGTCAGATAAATCAGAACATCATGAAAGAGGATATGGTGGAACAAACTTATCCTCTTGGTGGTCAGAAGGTAAAGAGGAAAGGTCCAAAATCAAGTTGTAGCCTTTAAGGATATGCTTCACCCAGGGACTTTCTCCAGCTAGACACCTTCTGCTAGTGTTGCTGCTAACTCTTAGTAACTCAGGAAGTTAAGGATCTATGGAGGAGTGAACCTGTTGATGAAGTCATAGCTCTTATTACCCAAATACCTCCGAGATGTTATGTCTGGCACCAAACAAACCATATGTCTTTAGCAAGTGATTTGGTTAGTATCTTCTTTTTTTTTTTTTTTTTTTTTTTTTTTTTTTTTTTTTTTTTTTTTTTTTTTTTTTTTTTTCCCGAGACAGGGTTTCTCTGTGTAGCCCTGGCTGTCCTGGAACTCACTCTGTAGACCAGGCTGGCCTCGAACTCAGAAATCCACCTGCCTCTGCCTCCCGAGTGCTGGGATTAAAGGCGTGCGCCACCATGCCCGGCTGGTTAGTATCTTCTTAACATGATAACAGCTTCCCCATGATCTTTCCAGAGATGTGGGTAAGCTTCAAAGATGGATATACTTAAGAACCCCCACATATGACTAGGGCTGGGGATGTAGTAGAGTACTTTCTTATCTAGTATGCACAAAGCCCTGGTTTTTAGCTCTTAACATTACATTAGGACCAGTTCTGTTGGGGAACACCTATGACCCCAGCATTCTGAAAACTGAGGTAGGAGAACCAAGAGTTTAGGGTTATCCCCAACTACATAGCAAGTTTGAGTCTAAACTCAAACTTGAAACAGAGTTTCAAATTATGACAAATAAACAAAACAACAACAACAAAAAGGACCCCCCCCCCCCCCAAATACCAAAGGGTGTGTACGTGTAATCTCAGCTTTTGGGAGACTGAGATACCACATGAGACACTTCCTAGGTAGATGGGGACAAATGTTTACTCAGCCCAGATAGAGAAATGACAATAGACGAGAAGTAAGGATGCTTCCAGAATCCAACTTGGTGAGCCAGTGAGTTTTATCGAGGTTATTGCTTACAGGACCAGATGACCAGTGGTTTAAAGCTTAAAGTTTTAAGATTCTTTAAAAGAAAAAAAAATTTCTTTGTTTTATTTATGTGTATGTGTGTAAGCCTGCATAAGTTTATGTACACCATGTGTGTGCAGGAGTTTGTAGAGGCCAGAAGGATCCCTTAGAACTGTAGTCACATGTACTTGTGAATCACTGGATTGGTGCTGGGAATTGAACCAGCTCCTCTGCGAAAACAATAAGTGCTCTTAACTGCTAAGCCAAGTTTAGATTCTTCATGGAAGTTTCATTCACTAGTAATTTTCCTTTGTTCATATCATCAAATTTTAGAATTAATTCAAAATAATTTGTGTTTTTAGGTAGTCTTTTAAAAAAATATTTAGAGTGAAAGTATATTAGGAGTAGTTGCATTTTTAATTTTGTTTTTCCTTTTAAGCTATTAAATAAGTGAGGGTGGGGTGTGGCTCAATTAGTATGACTTGCTTACCATCAGGAAACCCTGGGTTCCATACCAGTACTACACACAACTAGGCATGGTGGTACAAAAGAATCAGAACATTTTTTTTTTTCCTAGACAGGGTTTTTCTGTATAGCCCTAGCTGTCCTGGAACTAGCTCTGTAGACCAGGCTGGCCTTGAATGCAGAAACCTGTTTGCCTCTGCTTTCCGAGTGCCAGAAAAACGTGCATCACCACTGCCCAGCTGAGAATCAGCAATTTAAGGTCACCCTCAAGTAAACATTGAGTCTGAGCCCAGCCTGGGATATATGAGACTGTGCCTTATTATTTTAAGAAGGCAGCTTTGGAATAGCAAATTACAGAATATTAGTCCCTTAAATAATGAAAACTATCATCCACCTTAATGTTTAGGAAGATTCTTACCTCTGAAGACGATGCTGGGGCCACGATATGATAGTCAAGTTGCTGAAGAAAACCGGTTCCATCCCAGTATGCTCTCAAATTATCTAAAGAGCCTGAAGGTAAGAAGCAAAGCTCTTTGCTACTCCTGTAGTATTCCCGTCTTGGTTTTGTTCTAGGGCTTTTCTGTAAGTGAGGGGTATATGTGTACACATGGGCACAGAGGCCAGAAGGCAGTCTTGGGTATGGTCTGGGTTACCTCCCTCATGCTGAATTCTAGCTCCATCCATTTACCTGCCAATTTCATTTTTTTAAATAGTTGAATAATATTCCATTGTGTAATTGTACCACATTTTCATGATTTATTCATCAATCATGGACATATAAGCTATTTCCAGTTTCTAGCTATTTATGAATAGAACAACATTGAATGTGGATGAATAAGTCCCTTTAATAGGATGTAGAGTTCTTCAGCTATATGCTAAGGTAGAGTGATCCCCAGATTCCTGAGGAATCACCACATTGATTTCTCTAGTGACTGTTCTAGTTTGCATTACCCCAGCAATGAATAAGTATTCCCCTTTCCCAGTATTCTCGACAGCATTTGTTTTATTTATCTTGGCCATTCTGACTTGGGTAACATGAAATCTCAAATTCATTTTAATTTGCATTTCCCTCGCAACTAAGGATGTTGAATATTTCTTTTACTGTTTCTCGGACTTTTTTTTTTTTTTTTCTGTGTAGCCTTGGCTGTCCTGGAACTCACTTTGTAGACCAGGCTGGCCTCGAACTCAGAAATCCGCCTGCCTCTGCCTTCCAAGTGCTGGGATTAAAGGCATGCACCACCATGCCCGGCTCTCGGACATTTTTCTTTTATCTTTTGAGAACTTTATGCCTAATTCTGTACCCCATTTTTCCCCTGTTGCATAGCCCACTTCTCTGTCCTGAATGATAGTATTGTTTACCACAGCTTTTCAGCTTCATGAGGTCCCATTTATTAGTTGTTATTCTTAGTGCCTGTGCTGTTGGTGTCCTGTTAAGAAAATTCTTTTCTGTGTAAATGAGTTCAAACCTATTTCCTACTTTTTCTTATATTAGATTTAGGGTACAAGGTCTTTGTTGAGGTTCTTAATCCATTTTGAGTTGTTTTGTGCAGGGTAATAACTATGGATCTATTTATATTCTCTTATGTGTGGCTATGATGTTTGACTAGCATTATTTATTGATGATGCTGTCTTTTCTCCTTTGTATATTTTTGGCTTCTTTGTTAAACAAAAATCAGATTTCTATTAGTGTGTAGAAATATGTCTGGGTCTTTAAATCCATTGTTCAATGTGTTTGTTTTTATGACAATACCATGCTGTTTTTATTATAATAGCTCTGTAGAACATTTTGAAGTAGAAGATAGTATTATCTCTAGGAGTGCTTTTATTCAGGATTGTTTTAGTTACTGTCTTAGTCAGGGTTTCTATTCCTGCACAAACATCATGACCAAGAAGCAAGTTGGGGAGGAAAGGGTTTATTCAGCTTACACTTCCACATTGCTATTCATCACCAAGGAAGTCAGGACTGGAACTCAAGCAGGGCAGGAAGCAGGAGCCAATGCAGAGGCCATGGAGGGATTTTCCTAACTGGCTTGCTTCCCCTGGCTTGCTCAGCCTGCTCTCTTATAGAACCTAAGACTGCCAGCCCAGAGATGGTCCCACCCACAAGGGGCCCTTGATCACTAATTGAGAAAATGCCTCACAGCTAGATCTCATGGCAGCATTTCCCCAACTGAAGCTCCTTTCTCTGTGATAACTCTAGCTGTGTCAAGTTGACACAAAACTAGCCAGTACAGTTACCCTGTTTCTTTTCTTTTTTCTTTGTTTTTTCATTTGCATATGTTTGTATGTGTGTTTCCAAATGAAATTGAAGATTATTTTTCAATTTCTGTGAAAAATTGTGTTGGAATTTTGGTGGGGATTATAGTGAATATGTAGACTGTTTTTGTTAGGATGACCACTTTCATAATATTAATTTTTCTGGCCGGGCGTGGTGGCGCATGCCTTTAATCCCAGCACTCGGGAGGCAGAGGCAGGTGGATTTCTGAGTTCGAGGCCAGCCTGGTCTACAGCGTGAGTTCCAGGACAGCCAGGGCTAAACAGAGAAACCCTGTCTCAAAAAACAAAACAAACAAACAAAAAATTAATTTTTCTGATTCATGAACTCAGGAGATATTTCCATCTTCGGATGTCTTCCTGATTTTCTTTCTTCAGTGTCATAAAATTTTAATTGTAAAGGATTTTCACTTGCTTGGTTTATATGTATGTGCGCGCGCGCACACACACACACACACACACACACACACACACACACACATTTTGAAGATGCTGTGAAAGGTGCCGTTTCCCTGATTTCTTTCTCAGTATATCTGTCATTTTTATATAGGAAGGTTACTGAATTAATTTTTGTGTGTGTGTGTGAGTTAATTTTGTATACTGCTACTTTGCTGTGTTTTTCAGCAGTGAACGTTTCCTGGTGGAGTCTTTAGGATATTTTTTATTTATTAAATCATATCTAATGCAAATAAAGATACCTTTCCATGTGCTACCCCTAGATCTTCAATTGTCTTCTTGCTCTATCTAGTGAAGACTTTCCAATGCTATATGGAATAGGTGTGGAGAGAGTGTTTTGTTCCTAGTTTTAGTGGAAATGTTTTGAGTTTCTCTTTGTTTATGTTGATGCTGGTTGTTGGCTTACTATATGTCCTTTTTTGTTGTTTTTAAATCCCCTCTAGACAGACAGGGTTCTCTGTGTGTCCCTGACCAATCTGGAGCTTCTTGTAGACCAGGCTGCCCTTGAATTTAGAGATTTGCCTGCTTCTGCCTCAAGTGCTGGGTTTGTGTGTCCCTTTATCACTGTCTCTCCTGAACTGTTATCCTGAAAGGAATGTTGGATTTTGTCAAAAGCCTTTTCTCCATCTGATGAAATGATCATGTGGCTTTCTGTTTCTATTTGTTTAGATGGTGGATTTAACACTCATAGATTTGTACCAAAGGGTAGATTACCCAATCCAGTTTCAGTTGCCTTGGTTATATTTTCCTGTTATTCTTACAGATTATGTATAATAGAATGTTGAGGAGGATACGTGAACTTTTTCTGTAGCTCAGTTCAGGAATAAATTTCTTCTCTTTCTCTTTCCCCTCTATTCACTTTTTTTTTTTTTAATTTATTTTGTGAATTTTTTTTTTTTTTTTTTTTTTTTTTTTTTTTTTTTTTTTTTTTTTTTTTTTTTTTTTTTTTTTTTTTTTTTTTTTTTTGACAGGGTCTCATGTGGCTTAGTCTGTTCCTAAAGTTGCTATATAGCTGTGGATGACCTTGAAATCTTGTTTCTCCTGTGTCTACATCCCGTGTACTAAGCTTCAGAACAACATTAAAAGCAAAACAAAACAAACCATTTAGATTATACATGCTTCTCAATTTTATTGGAAATGAAGTTAGGATTTTATTTATTTTCAAACCCTTATCTTGTTTCTTATATCTAGGAAGAGAGATATACGTGCAGAGGGCAGAGGTTGATGTCTGATGTCCTCCTCTGTCAGTCTCCAACTTATTTTTTTGAGACAAGGTCCTTCACTGAACCTGGAGCTGGCTGCTTTGGCTAGACTTAGCTGGACAACAAAGCCCCGAGGATCGTCCTGTGTCCACCTCCCAGCCTGGGGATTACAGGTGTGTGTTTCCACACCTGCCTTTTCAAGTGGGTGCTAGGGATCCGAACTCAGGTTCTCATGCTTGCACAGCGAGCATTTGCCCACTGAGCCAACTCCTCTGCTTGGGAATTGCATAAGAGAACTGCCTGAGAGTCTGTTTTCATCCCCTCATCCCACCGTGTAGCCCTGGCTGTCCTAGAACTTGCTCTGTAGACTAGGCTAGCCTCAAACTCAAGAGTTCTGCCTGCCTCTGGCTCACGAGTGCTGAGATTGAATGTGTGTGTTAGCACACTTGGCTTCTGTTTTTGTTTTTTACTGTGCTTCTTTAAAGGGATAATATATTTTCATAAAATAGAAGAATTAATTATGTAGAAAAGAAACACATTTGTGGCATAAAAGGCTTCTTACATTTTTTTTTAAAAGATTTATTAACTATATCTAAAATACTCTGTATCTGTCTTCAGGTGTACCAGAAGAAGGCATTAGATCTCATTATGGGTGATTGTGAGCCACCATGTGGTTGCTGGGATTTGAACTCAGGCCAGTGCTCGTAACCGTTGAGCCATCTCTCCAGCCTGGCTTCTTTCCTATTTTAAGGCTGAAATATAGTATAGTGAATAGATAGGAATTGTGGTGGCTACTTCAAACCTGGGGTGATTTATTTGTGCCTGGACCTAGAGCTGTGCTCTTTCAGAATAATACAGTCTGCTTCTAAGCTTCCGGCCTCAAGATACAGATTTATATTTAGATATCTATATCAGAGATTTATACCAGAGATAGAGAGAAATGTGGCCATGTTTTCCTTTTTGAATTCACATTTGGAATGTTGAGAGTGGGAATCTGTTTTGATTATACTTCCTGTCCTTAGTCCTTAGGACTCCTTAGCATAGGGTTATTTTCCAGTGCCTGCTTAGATCTTATGTCTGAAATGCTGAGATTCTTAGTTTTAGAAGGTACTTTTCATCGTCAGCTGTTTGGTAGCAGTGAGCATGCAGTATCTCTCGGTGGGGTGGATGAGCTCTAGTCTTGACTCATCTTGTTTGGAATAACTAGTAACTAGCAAATCTGCTTTTTTTTAAGGTTAAAATGAGCTTGTTGGTGGATCTGACAAATACATCAAGGTTCTATGACAGAAATGACATAGAAAAAGAAGGAATCAAGTATATCAAACTTCAGTGTAAAGGGTAAGGTGTAAGTTACTGAGAGTGAAAGCTTTCATTGAGGATTGGATGTCTTTTCAAAGCAACTTCTTTTTGTGTTCCCAGACATGGTGAGTGCCCCACCACTGAGAATACTGAGACATTCATTCGCCTGTGTGAAAGGTTTAATGAAAGAAGCCCACCTGAACTTATAGGTATGTTGGTTTCCTTAGGACAGTCCTGTTGTTTTTTATTTTTGTTTGTTTGTTCTTTTGTTATAGAAATTCACAAATATAAGTAAAGCCACGTATGTAGTAAAATGAAACCCTATACACTCAGTAATACTATTTTGCTGATATTTTCATCTTTCCAGTTATTTTTAGTACTTATTTTTGTTATTAATTTTAATTAACTAATTGGTATGTACATGTTTATACGAGTGTGTATTCGTAGAGATTAAGTCAGGAAGTCTCTCACTAACCTAGAACATATCAATTTGGCTGGAGTAGCTGGCCACTGAGCAGGGAGCTCACTGCCTTTTTGTATCCTCTAGTGCTGTGGCTAGAAATGTGTGCTGTACCCAGCTTTTATCTTGATGCTGGGGATCTGTCTGCATTCATGCCTGTGTGGTAGGGAATTTTCTGACTGATGCATCTTCCTGCCGTTTTTGGTGTATTTTAAAGGAAATCATAGATGTCATGTCATTTCATTGTTTGAGTGTCTCTAATTGTTAAAGCATTTTGGTTTCTATATAATCACCATGCAATTAGTATGTGGAAGAGAATACTTACAAGTTCCTTAATATCCACTAAAACCAATCCTCTTTTGGATTTCCTCACTTCATCTAAGTTATCTTTTTAAATTTTGGGTGTTTTGGGACAGTGTGTGGGATGACCTCTGGTCTTTACATGCATACACTCAAAAGAAAAAGAAAAAAAATCTGTAGCAACTAGATATTTCCTGTGTATTATGAAGCACACAGAGCCATCTGCACAATATTCCCGTTTAAAGTGCTAGCATGGATCAGGAAATGAATTTAGTTACGTTTCAAGTCTAAATTCATGGGGTATATTATATAATAAACAGTTTATAGGTCGAGCATCCATAATCTGAAAATCTCAAAACCAAAATGCTTTTTTTTTTTGTTTTATCAAGACAGGGTTTCTCTGCCTGTCCTAGAACTCACTCTGTAGACCAGGCAGGCCTTGAACTCAGAAATCAGCCTGCCTCTGCCTCCCAAGTGCTGGGATTAAAGGCGTGCTCCACCACTGCCTGACTCCAAAATGCTCTGAAACCATAAACTTTTGAATATAGTTATGACACCACAAATTCCACACTTTGAAACTGTGGTTAAAGTTTTGTAAGAGTAGTTCTACAATATTACTTTCAGGCTAGGTTTATATGAAACATAAACATAAAACATGTTTAGATGTGAATTCTATCCCCAGAATAAATTTTCAAAAATGGAAGGAAAAAAACCTTTCAAGACTTAAACCACTTTGCTCTCAAATAGTGCATATAAGCAGTGACTAATACTGTGGGAAAGCAAGCAGAGCAATTTAGGGTGTAGAATATTTTACAAGAAAATGACTTGTTTCTCTAAGAAACTTTTAAAATAGCTTGAAGAAAGAAAACTAGAGAGACAAGATACAACAACAAAATTTCATATGTGAACATTGTTATATTGTGCTTTGAGAAACTAACTTTAGAAAGGCTTTGTTGGCCTGGGTACAGTATTGTGCTATTTTAATTCAGGAGTCAGAAGCAGGGTAATTGCTGTGAGATTGATGCATACCAATTCTTGGCTAGCTAAGTCTAGATAAAGAAACCCTGTTTGAAAAAAAAAAAAAGGCTGACTGTAAGTACAGCTAGATTGTCAGGCTCAGCCAAATGCTTTTACCCTCTGACCTGTTGGGACCTGTCACTGGCCTCCAGAGGGTCTTGTTGAACTGCATTTGGCATTTACTTTCTTAGGATATTCCATGACACTGATCCATTTATAGTTTGCCATATGTGCTTTCTGATTACTGTTTTTTACATTTGAACATATTCCTTCTAGCTATACTTTCTTTGTTATCCTTATTTATTGAGACTTATTCGTGTAAAAGATTTTATTAATATTAATGATTATGCTATGGAGGTAGAAATGATTGATTTTGCTCAACTAGTAGTCATTTTAAGTAACAAGAACACTTTTGTAGAGAAATCTTATTTGTAGAAATGAGATGAAAATGATACTGCTTTATTCAGGTTTTTGAGACAGCTCTTTGTAGCCTATACTGGCCTGGAACTCAGAATCATTTGTATCTATTTCCTGAGGACTGGGGTTATGAGAATGCACCATACTGCTGGAGGTTGAACTCAGTGCCTAAATATTCTACCTCAGGTGTTGAGCATGCTTTTATACTTTGTGTGTGTGTGCGTCCACATGTGCCACAGCAAGTATGTGGGGGTCAGAGGGCATTTTCAGGAGTTGGTTCTCTCCTTCTACCACGTGGATTATGGAGACTAAATTCTGGCTGACAGACTTTGTGGAAAGCACCTTTTCCTGCTGAGCCATCTTGCCACCACCTACCTTTAAAATTAGGATGTAGCTTTGTGCCCTAGACGGCCTCATACTCACCACACTCCTGCTCCTTTCTCCTGAATAGTCAGATTTCTGTTGTGGTGTACCACACCTGGCTTCTGTGAGAGTGCATTTTGAGCTGATCTGGCAGTAATGTTTATGTTAGAAATGTCCATACAACTTTTCATTACTATTTTAAAAACTCTGGTATTTTGTTTTGTGCTAATAGATATGGTCATAAATCCTGGAGCGCCATCACGCTTGGACTAGTCCTGCCTCAGCCTCTCAAGTGCTGGAGTGAAAAGTGGGATGAACCTTTCTTTCCTTTTGAGACAGGGCCTTCTGTAGCCTTGCTTGCTGTATAGCTGAGATGAACTTGAACTTTTGATTCTCTCCTCATATTTCCTAATGCTTTGATTACAGGGTGTATCACTATGCCCAGGAAGATGACCTTGAGTATATTCTGAAAGAGGGTTTAAGAAAAAATAAATTTATTATTTTTATTTTTACGTTTCTTTTCTTGTAAAATTTATTTTAAAATAGTATAAGCCCCATGTGAAGATACTCAGTTGGTTTGTAAAGCACTTTCAAGTTAGTGCACTCCAATTAGTCAATCAGTTATCTGTAGCAATCTTTGTGTTCAATTGCTGTGAAGAGAAACTATGACCATGGCAACTCTATTATAAAGGAAAACATTTAATTGGGGGCTGACTTTCAGGTTCAGTGGTTTAGTATATTATTGTCATGGTGGGAATCATGGCAGCATGCAGGCAGACATGGTGCTGGAGAGGTATCTGAGAGTTCTACTTCTGGACCCACAGGCAGCAGAGAGAGACTCTGGGCCTGCTTGACCTTCTGAAACCTTAAAGGCCACTCCTAATGACACACCTACTCCAAAAGGCCACACCTCCTAACACTTAGTTGATTACAGTCAACTATTGTCAATCCTCGGATGACTTTATACACACTTTTTTTTCCAGTCTGGTTTAGACTTTCTTTTCCAATATAGTTTGACTGCATTTCACATTGATCATAAGGAAGGCTGGAAAAACTAGACCAAAGTTTCTGGAATATAGGTGTCTTGTATTTGTGTGTCTTTCCTTTCTGAGTTGTGTGTTTGAAACTCAAAATCTTGAAAAATTTTAATGACAAATTTTAGATAGTAGAGAGTTTAAACTAATAAACCAGTGTATTATTTTTGAATTTCTGTCTAGTGCTCTGTTAGGTTCTACGCAACCTAAATTGACAAACTGTAGCTGTCCAGCAGCCATGGATGAACTGAGTATACCTGAAAGGGGGGCTGGGAATGAAAAAGGAACAGGGTGTGAGAGAAAGATGAGCCCAAGACAGAATTTCTGATCAAGGCTCAAAGTTTAATATTTAGCACTGTGTTTATAGGGAGAACCCACAGTCCCACCCTCTGTTTCAGCTGGATTGTGTTGCAAAGCAAGCTCAGCAGGCAGTCTGCTCCTATAGGAAATTGCAGGTGTGGCAAGGGAAGACTCCAGCTGGGTCCATAAGGCCCAACAAACTATTAAGTTATAAGGACTATTTTGAGTTTTTAAAATGTATGAATATGTAGTGTACTTAAATAATTGAAATGTTTTAAAGGCAAGTTGCCATTTTAAAACAGTGTGTGGCATTTGAAGTGATTTAGTTTAATACAGAATTACTTTCTCTTCTAGGTGTTCACTGCACCCATGGCTTCAACCGTACTGGTTTCCTTATATGTGCCTTTTTGGTGGAAAAAATGGATTGGAGGTATATTATATAGTATTATTGTAGTGGAAGAAGATGCATGTAACAAATGCTGATGCTTATAAATCCTATAGCTGATGTATTTACTTTTCCATGTTTTTCTTGTATTTTGGAATCATCAGAGATTGGATCGTCCAATGTTTGGATTTATATTCAGCTTTGGAAACATCTGTTGTTTTCCTTTAAAATTTGTCTTTTCTAGCTGTTCAGAACTAGGGAAAGCTTTAATGCTCTATGAAGGAAGTATTAACCTGTTTTAATAAGTCTTGTCTTTATTGAGCATGTTATTTGTGGATTATATTTTCAGATTTTGAAGGATTAGATTCTCAATCACTTGAAATTCCTATGAGAGTAGGATACTGCTAACAGAATTTCCTTACTCCCGCTCTAGGTTCATTGTTTATGTTTCTAAAACCTTTTACCCATTAGGTCCTTTTTCAGAATGCAGTCAGGCAAACACACATCTGATTGTGTTTTTTCTGATATACTCAGTGGGTGTTTACTTTGTGTACTTTTCAGCTTTGGCCTTTCAGAGTACTGTGCACAGTAGCGTCAGACTTGGCCAGTGGTTAGTGCTCTTGCAAGATGTGTACTCTTGGTGCCTCAGTCTGTTGGTGGTTCCTGATAAATCATTGTGTTAACTTGCTGTTCATGTTTTCTTGACCCAAGTTTTCTTTTAGAGACCTTAACCTTCAATATTTTATTAAAATTCCTTTCATTGGCTATCCATGTCTATTGTAAGCACTCATGGCAATGTTCTTTACACATTATAGTATACCATATATTAGAATGTACCGTGTATTATTGTGGGCCGTGTATTGTACTGGACTGTATATTATAGTGGGCCATGTAGTACAGTGGGTGATACATGCATAACATATGTTACAGTTTACCATGGGCATGTGTTTGTAGAATCAGTTTATCATTGATTGAAAGTTTTGCAGGTGAAGAAAGACTTTGATTTGTCTGTTTTATAAGCTGGTTATACTTTTTGGGATACCTTGAGTATGAGTTAATAATTGATAAGTCTACATAAATGGACACTAGTGAGAAAATGATTGTTTTCCATAGTATTGAAGCAGCAGTTGCTACATTTGCCCAAGCCAGACCACCAGGAATCTACAAGGGTGATTATTTGAAGGAACTTTTTCGTCGCTATGGAGATATAGAAGAAGCACCACCACCACCTGTATTGCCAGATTGGTGTTTTGAAGATGATGATGAAGAAGATGATGATGAAGATGGAAAAAAGGACTCAGAACCAGGGTCAAGTGCATCTTTTGGTAAAAGGAGAAAAGAAAGGTTAAAACTGGTAATGTTCACAAATACTACAATATTCTTTTACAATTATTTTAAATTACATTTGTCTATCTATCTATCTATCTATCTATCTATCTATCTATCTATCTATCTATCTATCTATCTTAGTCAGGGTTTCTATTCCTGCACAAACATCATGACCAAGAAGCAAGTTGGGGAGGAAAGGGTTTATTCGGCTTACACTTCCACACTGCTGTTCATCACCAAGGAAGTCAGGACTGGAACTCAAGCAGATCAGGAAGCAGGAGCTGATGCAGAGGCCATGGAGGGATGTTCTTTACTGGCTTCCTTCCTCTGGCTTGCTCATCCTGCTCTCTTATAGAACCCAAGACTACCAGCCCAGAGATGGTCCCACTCACAAGGGGCCCTTGATCACAAATTGAGAAAATGCCTCACAGCTAGATCTCATGGAGGTATTTCCCCAACTGAAGTTCCTTTCTCTGTGATAAACCCAGCTGTGTCAAGTTGACACAAAACTAGCCAGTACAATTGACCCCTTGTCAACTTGACACACAAATACATCACTAGTAAGCCTCAATCCTTATTTCTTATTCATCCCCAAGATCTTAAATAACTTTAATAGTCCTATAGTCTTTACATATTAAGAGTTCAATCCTTTTAAAATATCTAATATCTCTTAAAATCCAGAATCTTTTTACAATTAAAAGTCTCTTAACTGTGGGCTCCACTAAAATACTTCCTTCAAGAGGGAAAAACATCAGGGCACAGTCATAATGAAAAGCAAAATCAAACTCCAACTGTCCAATGTCTGGGATCCAACTCACGATCTTCTGGGCTTCTCCAAGGGCTTGCGTCATTTCTCCAGCCATGCCCTTTGTAGCACACACCTTGTCTTCTAGGCTCCAGCCGCCTGTACTCCACTGCTGCTGCTGTTCTTGGTGGTCATCTCATGGTACTGGCATCTCCAAAATGCTTCTGTCTTCCACTATAACTAGGCTTCAACACTAGCCTCTCATAGGCTCTCTTCATGGTGCCAAGCCTCAACTCCTTTGCATGACCCCTTCAGTCCTGGGCCATCAATTGCAACTGAGGCTGCACCTTCACCAATGGCCTTCCATGGCCTCTCACAGTGCTTCCGTGGCCTCAGCTGCTCTGCATGACTCCTTCATGCCTCTAAAACCAGTACCACCTAGGTAACTCTTACACATTACCAAGTCCAGTCACAGCACAAGGTACAACCATGGCTGTCTCTAGAACACAGCCTCCTTGTGCTTTCAGAACACATTTCCCAGAAGATGTCACCTCAATGATTCTGGTCTCTTCTTAATCACCGCTAATTTCTTAGCTCCAGCTAACCAGCATCAATAGTCCCAGTAATGCCAAGTTTTTGCTTTAGTAGTTCTGGTATCTTGTTAATCACAGCTGATTCTTCAACCCCAGCTAACCAGAACCACAGAATCTTCACAAAGTAACAATGGCCCTGAAAAGAGTCTTTAATTTTCCCTCTGAAATTTCACAAGTTGACAAGGGGTCAATTGTACTGGCTAATTTTGTGTCAACTTGACACAGCTGGAGTTATCACAAAGAAAGGAGCTTCAGTTGAGGAAATGCCTCTATGAGATCCAACTGTAAGGCATTTTCTCAATTTGTGATCAAGGGGGAAAGGCCCCTTGTGGGTGGGACCATCTCTGGGCTGGTAGTCTTGGGTTCTATAAGAGAGCAGGCTGAGCAAGCCAGGGGAAGCAAGCCCGTAAAGAACATCCCTCCATGGCCTCTGCATCAGTTCCTGCTTCCTGACCTGCTTGAGTTCCAGTCCTGACTTCCTTGGTGATGAACAGCTGTATGGAAGTGTAAGCCGAATAAACCCTTTCCTCCCCAACTTGCTTCTTGGTCATGATGTTTGTGCAGGAATAGAAACCCTGACTAAGACTCTGTCTGTCTGTCTGTCTGTCTGTCTGTCTGTCTATCTGATGTGCATGCTTGAATGTCTTGGTGTGGGAATGGCACAGCATGCTTGTGGAGGTCAGGACAACTTGTGGGAGTCAGTTCTCTTTTCTTACTATGTATGTTTGGATCCTGGGGGTCAAACTCACGTTGTCAGGCAAACTGCAAGTTCCCTTATCTGCTGAGTCACTGTGGTGGCTCCCAAATATCATCCTGCTCTATATTTTTGTTTAAACTTATTGTGGGATATTGGCTCTGTGTTAGTTAGGGTTTCCATTGCTGTGAAGAGACACTATGACCAAGGCAACTCTTATAAAGGACATTTAATTGGGGCTGGCTTACAGATTCTGAGGTTTAGTCTATTATCATCATAACAGGAAGCCATGTAGTCCAAGCAGGCATGATGCTGGAGGTGCTAAGAGTTATCTTCATGCAAAGGAAGCCAGGAGCAGACTGTCTTCCAGGTGGCTAGGAGGAAGGTTTCAAAACCCAACCCCACAGTGACATACTTTCTCCAACAAAGCCACATCTGTTCTAACAAGGATACACCTCCTAATAATGCCACTCCCTGGGCCAAGCATATTCAGATCACCATAGGCTATATTTCTGTTATTTCTCTGTCTCGGTCTCTCTGTATATGTGTATATATGTGTGTGAAGAACATAATAATGGCACCTGGTTTTATGAAATTAATTTTGGTGCTACCTGAAACCCATTAAGTAACTCTTGATCCATGAGGCAGGTGTGGTGGGATCTCACTATGAAGTCCAGGCTGGTCTCAAATTTCTAGTCCTCCTGTCAAAGCCTTCTGAGTGCTGAGATAGGTTATAGACATGTCTCACTATATCTCACCTTTTAAACTTTAGCCACAAATCGGACTTTAAAATTTTGTCTTAAAAAATTATTTATTCTTTGGGTGGAGGGACTTTGCATATCATTGTGGGAGTCAAAGGACACTTTGTGTGACTCATTCCTCCCAACTACTATGTGGGGCCTAGGACTCAGGGAGTCAGGCTGGGCAACAAGTGTCTACCTGCTTAGCTACCTTGCAGCCCAGCAGTCTTAAAAATGCTAGAGGTATGAAGTTTTATTTTGGTTTTGTTTCTTATGTAAATCAAAGAACTCTTAGATGTTATGTTGAGATTAGCCTATTGTGTTAATAATAAACTTGGCATATTACTTAATAACCAGTGAGAATGTTTTTACAAAATAGTCACACAGTTAATGTAACTATTCCCTGCTATAGGTGGTGTTTCCTTTGTACTATATACAATTTAGAAGACTTCTACTTCTCTAGTCAACTTTTCTTAATCTTCTAACAATAAAAGTCTAATGAAATACCAGGAATTGGACTGTGGCTACAAATACTTGCTGAACATGCATGCAAATTGGTATCATTCTCTAGCACTGTACAAGTGGTGCATAGTGAAGTGTGCTGATTCCTTGATTCAGGAGTTCAAAGCCATCCTCTGCTACATAGTTGCAGATGAGGGTGGGATACTTGAGATCCTGTGTTTAATAACAAGTGGTAGAGTCAGTTATCCTCCTCTTTCCTGAAGGGGAAGAGATCTGTTGAGAGGACTAGTACTCTTTTACTTGTACATAGACCTACTTGGAATAGACCAAAGGGAAAGCAACAAAAATGTGGAGGAAATGAAGTTTTAATGAAGTCAGTAATTAAGATATATTGTGGTTGGTGAATTGTATACAACTCTTATATTAGTTGACAGTGGTTCATAGACAAGGAGAGAAAAATGCCTTGACACTTATATAAATAATGTAGCTGTTACTTTAGTTTTTTTCTCTAAATTCTTAGTTGGAAAACTTATTTGTGTTTACACATTTCCAGCTTGAAAACTATAAGGCCACTGGCTAGTATAAATTGCATGAAAAGAGAAATATTTTCAAAATGAATTCATTGTTAAGCTAGTGAGATGAGTTCTGCTCCCAGTACCGTGTGAAAAGCCAAGTAGACAAACACTGGAACATAAGATTTAAAAAGTGGGGTTGGAGAGATGGCTCAGCAGTTACGAGCACTTATTACTATTGTAAAGGACCCAGGTTCAGTTCCTAGCACCCACATGGCAGTTCACTACTGTTATGTAACTTTAGTTCCAGGGTCTGTGATGCATTGTGCACATGTATGTATGCAGACAAACCAAACACTCATTCATATATATATATGTGTATATATATATATATATATATATATATATATATATATATATATATATATATATACACATATATATATATACATATACATATACATATACATATACATATACATATACATACATACATTAATAAAGCCATTCATAATAGTTCATGTCTGTGGTTTTGTGGGTTTTGGAGAAAGTTTTCTGGGGTTTGCTGGCCAGCCATTCTTTCTGTATTGGCCAACTCTTTTAAGTTTGGTGACAAACTGCTTCAAAAGATGATGGAAGGCGTGAGAGATGGCTCAGCTGGTAAAAATTTTGGCTCCTAGCACCCATGCAAGACCTGGGTATGTTGGTGCACTTTTATAATCCCAGAGCAGATGGGGCAGAGACAGGTGGATTTCTGGAGCTCATTTGCTGGCCAACCTAACCCAATTGATGTGTTCACATTCAGTGAAATACCGTGTCTTAGAATATAAGGTAGATAGCCATTGACGAAGAGAGCCATAATTCTTTTGTCCTCACATATAGACAGACAAACATACATATATGTTTGTCTGCCTCTGCCTCCTGAGTGCTGGGATTAAAGGCGTGCGCCACCACACCCGGCCTCATAGTCCATAGTTTTTTTGTTTTTTTTTTTTTATATATATATTTTGTATACAGATATATGTATATATATAACTCATGACTTCTGTGTACATATTCTATGACCCCCTCCCCAAATGATTGAAATAAACCTCTGGCTTTCACATACATGCACACATATAAATACATATTCCCACACCAAATATGTGTATGTAGTTATTTACGCCTTTTAAAAAACATTTACTTATCTGCTTGTGTGTATATGGGGCCTACACACACACACACACACACACACACACACACACACACACTCACATGCATAGCCACCTTCAGGCACACATGTGAGTATACATACAAATACACACACACACACACACACACACACACACACACATTCTTCCCTTACAAATATATACATAAATATATGTATAAGTATGTAGTTGCTTACTGCTTCTTAAAAGCATTTATTTGTATGTGTGCATATGTGTGGGTACGTGTCCACATCCATGATATACCTTTGGGAGGTCAGAGGACAACTTGGAGTCATATCTATCCTTCCCTGTCCTGGGGATCAAACTCATGTCTAGGCTTGGTTGTAAGGGCCTTTACGCCTGAGCCGTCTCACACACCCTGTTTACCCAGACTGGTCTGAATTTGGTCTGTCTTCTTAGTGCTTTGATTACAGTTATTCATGTTCCACGTTGTCTGGCTTTTCAAATACACTTTTAACAAGCAACATTAATTTGAGCATATATGATAAAATTATTTGATTTAAAAAAAATTAAAGTTCCTGGTTTGCACAATGAGATGATGAGATACAATTGAAAGGTTTATTTCTCTATCTTTGCCAATGGAAAGAACTTAAAAGTTACATCAAGGCACTGGTTGATGTGTTCAGGTTCAGTGAAATACAAAGGCTTGATTAGCATTGTAACACCCTTGGGTGGGTTTCTTTTTAAAGCAGATTTGGGGTTTAATTAAATATAACAGATACAAGATTTTTGATAAAGAAGACAGAAATATGCAGTGGAAAAAAAGGAAACATCTTCAACAAATGGTGCTGGTCTATCTGGATGTGGGCATGTAGAAGAATGCAGATAGATCTGTATCTATCATCCTGCACAAAACTCAAGTCCAAGTGTACCAAAGACCTCAACATAAAGCCGAATATACTAAATCTAATAGAAGAGAAAGTGAGGAGTGCATTCTCTTGAATGTATTGGCACAGGAGACAACTTTCTCAGGTTCTTAGCATCAAGTTGATAAATGGGACCTCATGAAACTGAAATCCTCCTGTAAGGCACTATGACAAAATGACTAGGCCAGAGGATGGGAAACGATTTTTATTATCTCCACATATGACAGAGCTAATGTCCAAAATATATAAAAAACTCAAGCAACTAGATATCAACAAACAAAGTAATCCAATTAAAATGGGACACAGATCTAAACAGAGGATTCTCAACAGAGTAATCTCATATGGCTAAGAAACACTTAAGAGATGTTCAGCATCTTTAGTCATCAGGGAAATGTAAATCAAAACTACTTTGAGGTTCCATTTACACCTGTCAGAATGACCATGATCAAAAACACAAGTGACAGCTCATGCTGTTGAGGATGTGGAGCAAGGGGAACACTCCTCCATTGTTGATGAGAGTGATAACTTATTCAGCCACTTTGGAAATCAGTATGGCAGTTTTTCAGAAAACTGGGAATGGATCTTCCTTGAGATGCAGCTGTACCACTTTTGGGCATATATCTAAAGGACCTCCATTCTACCACAAGGAGACTTGTTCAACTATATCCATAGCTGCTTTATTCATAATCACCAGAAACTGGAAACAACCTAGATCACCCTCAACTGAAGAATAGGTAAAGAATATGTTGTTCATTTACACAACGGAGTATTACTCAGCTGTTAAAAACTGACATAAAACTTGCAGGTAAATGGGCGAAACTAGAAAAAGTCATCCTGAGTGAGGTAACCCAGACCCAGAAAACCATGATATATAGTCACTTATAAGTGGATATTAGCTGTAAAGTAAATGATAATCATGCTACAATCCACAGACCCAGAGAGGCTAAGTAGCAAGAAGGGCTCAAGGAGGGATGCATAAATCTCCTTGGGAAGGGGAAATAGAATAGATTTTGGGGGTGCACTAGGGGTTGGTAGGGATGAGAATAGGAGGGGATGGGGCAGGGGAGATGGAAGGAGAGAGCACTTGGTGATGAGTAGGGCCGAGGTAGAAACAGTGCAATAGAAACTCTCTGGACTCTACGAGGATGATGCTAGTGAAGATTCCTAATAATGGGGGTTATGGAGCCTGAACCGACCATCTTCTGTAGCCAGTCAAGTCTTTAGTGGAGGGATTGGGACACCAACCCTGCCACAAAACCTTGGGCCTACAATTTACCTTGCCTGCAAGATGTATTAGGGTAAAGGTGGCACAGAACTCGTGGGAGTGGCCAACCAATGACTGGTTCAACTAGAGACCCGTGCCACAAGAGGGAGCCTATGCCTGACACTGCCTGGAGGGCCAGGAACCAGCAGCTGGAAAGCCCAGAGACCAAGGATAGAGCCAAACAGTGGGGGGAAAATTTCAGTGAAGTGAATCCTAATGATATTCTGCTATACTCAAAGACTGGAGCCTAGCATAATTATCATTGTAGAGGCTTCATCCAGCAACTGATAGGAGGAGCAAATGCAGAGACCCACAGCTAAACATCAGGAGGTGATCAGGAATTCTGTGGAAGATGGGAGGAAGGATTGTGAGAGCCAGAGGGTTCAAGGACACCACCAGGGAACTCACAGAATCAACTAAACAGGGTTCATAGTGTCTCAAAAAGACTAAACAGAAAATCAGGGAGCCTATATAATAGGTCTGACCCAGGTCTTCTGCGTATATGTTATGGTTATATAACTTGGTGTTCTTTGAGGGCTGTCTCCAACTCTAGTCTGCCTTTGGGACCCTTTTTCTCCTACTGGGTTACCTTGTCCAGCCCTGATACTAGGGTATGTGCCTAGTCTTACTGTAACTTGATATGTCATATTTGGTTGATATCTCTGGCAGGCCTGCTCTTTTCTGAAGGGAAACAGGAAGAGTGGATCTTGGGGAGTGTAAGGGACTTGGTGGAGAGAAGGGAGATGTAATATATGAGAGAAGAAAAAAGATATTTTAATATTTACTTTAAGCATGATGGTTAAGAAAGAGAGGCTCTCGGGTACAAGGCACAGCTGGGCATATTTAAGATAATTTTACAGGGATATTGACATAACTTGAGTATTCTCAGTAACTATATTACAGGTCTTAGAGCTTTGCTTTTAGAATATGTTTTCAGTATTTAGTTTTTAATGCTAGAAACAGCCTTATTAAACAACTGATTTTTAAAAGTTCTTTTTAGATAGGCTGTCAGTATATAGCCTAGCTAGCCTCAAACTTACTGTGTGCCCAGGCTGGTTTGAACTTGTGGACTTCCTGCCTCAGCTACTATAGTGCTGGAATGACAGGCATCGTCACAGCTGATACTAGAAGTGTGTTTTCTTTTTAAAGATGTACTTTATGTGTATGAGTGTTTTGCTTGCATGTATGTGTGTGTAACACTTGTATGTCTTGTGTCCATGGGAGTATGAAATGGTGTTGGATGCCCTGGGACTGGAGTTCCCGATAGTTGTGTGCTGCCCTGTGGCTGCTTGGAATTAAACTGCAAGAATCTCAACCATTGGCCTTCTCTTCAGTCCCCGCTTCCACACAGTAATGTCTGTCTGTCTGTCTGTCTGTCTGTCTGTCTGTCTGTCTATTTATCTATCTAAATCACTTGTAATATTTTTCTTTCTCTTCTCAAGTGCCTGGCTTGCCAAGTCTTGGCCAGAAGGTTGAACTTTGCAACGTGTAGACCAGATTTTCTTATCTTTAATGACATTATTAGCCAGAGTTGTTATATAGTTTATTGATAATACTGGCAGTAGCCCTTTGATGTACCCGAAGCTAATTTAGTATACATTTAGACTAATGTTCTAGTTTTAAAAAGTATAAAAACCCAAGCCTAGAAGATTTTATAGACTTTCCTAGAGTACACCATTTGTTTTTTTTTAGCTTTGAGACTGGGTCTTATTATATAGCCTAAGGTAGCCTTAGAATTATAACCTCTTTGCCTGAGCCCCCTCTGTAACTGGTGGGTTATAGATGTCACTAGTACAGCAGGTGGAACAGACTGTTTCTGTTTAATATGAATTTTCTTAGGCTTGTGAAAATAATTGTTTCTGTTTAATATGAATTTTCTTAGGTTTGTGAGAATAAATTGACTTATTTGTAAATATGTTTGTCCTCTAATTTTATGGGTGTATATATACTTATACACACATATATTTTATTGTAATTTTTTTCCTCTTTTCTTTAAAGGGAGCTATTTTCTTAGAAGGCATAACTGTTAAAGGTGTAACTCAAGTAACAACTCAACCCAAATTAGGAGAGGTACAGCAGAAATGTCATCAGTTCTGTGGCTGGGAAGGGTAAGAAATATTTTCAAGTTTTAAATAAAAATTATTCTTTATGTAACACAGCTAATACAGACATTAATTGGGCATTTTTGCTTCTTAAAGTTAGTGTGAACATTGAGTGCTTAAGAGGATTTCAGTTTTTTTCAAGGAAATCTGTAAACGTCATGCTGAGTCAGGGTCACATGACTCAAATCTTCCTCGAGAATGCAGCATTGCTGTTGTCACCAGAGTTTTTTCTTTGATCCCTTTGTGTCTGCTGCTGCTGATGATTAATGTCAGACCGATCTTACCAGTGGAAAATAACAGAGGAAGACTCCCAGTGTCCACTTCTGCTTCCACTGTGCTTTCCCCCAAATTTAGTATGCATGACCTGCAGAGCAGAGCAGGTGTGTCTCACACTTCAGAGAAAAGCTTGAGCTTTAGCTTAATTACCTTAACTGTACCAGACCCAAGGACACCCCTGGCCCCTTCCCCTCTCCTACTGCTGGGATTATAGCACATGCTTCCAGGCTTGGCTTTTACATGGGTGCTGGGAACCCCAACACTTCCTTTTTACATAAGAAGCATTTAGCCACTGAGCTCCCTCTCCAGTCCTATATAATAAACATTCTTAAATTAGCCCAATATTATAAACTTGTATTTTAAAATGTCAAGAAATTGTTAAACTTTTTTTCCCCTGAGACTGTGTAGCTCTGGCTGTCTTGAAACTCACTCTTTAGACCAGGCTGGCCTTGAATCCATAAATCCACCTGCATCTGCCTTCCTGAGTGTTATTATTAATGGTATGCACCACTACTCCTGGCTGAGAATGATAATCTTTTGTTAGAACTTTTGTGATAGCTGCTGTTATTCCATTTGAAATTACTCTCATGATAGGAAGAACATTGTGATCAATATGTGAGACATTTGAGATTGGTTTAATACAAGATTGCATTATATGGGTTGTAGCCATGACAGAGTAATGTTCTTTCTTTAAGGTCTGGGTTCCCTGGAGCACAGCCTGTCTCCATGGACAAGCAAAATATTAGACTTTTAGAGCAGAAGCCATATAAAGTAAGCTGGAAAGCAGATGGCACTCGGTAAGTTCTACTATTAAAAAATAATTACAGAAATAACTAATGCTTGAAGAATGAATATTGCATTGTTAGGGAGAGTGAGCTCCTCACGGCTTGAGTTTCTGACTTGAACAGCAAAATAAATGTGTTTCAGAAATTACAGCTTTTATTTTATTGGTATTCTAAGTTGTATAAACAGTTTTAGTTCCTTCTGCTGGATATTTGGCTTCAGAGTTCTGTTAGTTTTATATAAGTCTAAATGAATTTTAACAGCTTTTTGAGAAAGAATTACTTTGTAGCCTAGGCTAACCTTACACACTCTGAATCTGCAGCAGTCCTATTGCAGGGATTAAGGTATGAGCCATCGTACCTGTTTATACTGAATACATGGAAAGAACATGTAGACCACAGTATAATAAGTAGCAAGAGTGGATCTGGAATTCAGCCATATGAGCTAATTTTATTTATTTTATGTATGTGAGTACACTGTTGCTCTCTTCAGACATACCAGAAGAGGGCATCAGATCCCATTATAGATGGTTGTGATCCACCATGTGGTTGCTGGGAATCAAACTCAGGACCTCTGGGAGAGCATACAAACTATTTTTAATTTTGGTGGTGCTAGGAATCGAATCTTGGGTCTCATGCAAGTGAGCTCTGCCACAGTATTTTCTGTATTGCCAAATGATATCTTCATTATTTAAAAAAAAAATCTTTGGCTATTTTACTTTTCATTTATTTCTTTATCATAATGTCTTCTTTATAAAACCTCCGGAAGAGAGCATCTTCCCATGAAAATATTTATCTACTCTGTTAGGATAAATGGTGTTAAGAATTGGGTGTTTGTTCCTTCAGACATCACTCCTCAGTTTTTCTGCCTGACTCCGTTTCCCCATTTTCAGATCTTTCATGGAGATGGGAAATGATAACTATTGTTCTATTATAAATAAGCTGTAGAAAAACCATGTTGATTTTCTTCCACCTTGTTTTGTAATGTTAGTTAGAACTGCACAGTACCTGTCACTTAATGGGTGAGCAGTATCTTGTAGAATTAATAATTATTGTTGTTATGGGTAAGCACTATCTGAAATACTAGGAGCCAGAGTGGTGTGAAACATTTACACATAGAGAATTGGATTTGCTGGGGATGAGAATTCATGGAAATGGTCTTAAAGGTAATTATATCCAATAATTACATACAGATTTTACCTAAACAGTTTTGCAATAATGTGGTTTCAGATCAGTATTCCATAAGTTTCAGATTTAGGCATTTAGGATTACAGATGTTCTGATCATCAGCAGAAGTTTAATTCTGTGTTTAAGAAATGTAATAAGTTGCTTTTTTTTTTTAAAAGCAGAATAAAGGAAATCATATGTGGAACATGTTTGTAATCCTTAATATTTTTTCCTTTTCATTAAACATTTTTCTATTTAATAGAAATATATAGTTGTTTCTTTTTTGATTTTTGTATTTAGATAAGCTAAATAATACTGGGAAGCTTATACTGGATAAAAGTTATACTCTGTTTCTATTCTTTCTTCCTTTCCATCAGTTCTATTCCATAAAGCAACTGCTTTCAGCCATTTTTATGTTTTACCACTTGAATGCTGTCCCAAGTCTCTAACTTATATTTTATGTTTCTACTTTGAGCTGTGAGTGAGTTGCTGTTAATATAGTTCACTAGCATCCTTATGTCCCCTTTCCTTTTAGTGTTCCATCGTAGTTATCTCATTGCTGTTCTTCACTGGCTGCAGTTTTAGTCTTCCGGTTCTTGGCTTATTAACCCTAAACAGTGCTTGTTGAGTGGAGCTAGTGCTAGAACCCAGGGCATCCTAGGCAAACAGTCTTATTTCTGAGCTGCATCTCCAGTCCCAACTTAAATTTTAATTGTCTGTCTGTTTCTCTCTGTCTATCTATCTAGTGTGTATGTTTGTGTGTGTGTGTGTGTGTGTGTGTGTGTGTGTGTGTGTGTGAGTATGTGGTGTTTTCATATAGGCAGGTGTATGCCTCAGAACATGTATAGAGGTGAGGGTGTAACTTGTATGGGTTGGCTTTCTCTTTCCATCATACAGATTCCTGGGATTAGCTTAGGTCTTTAGGCTGGGAGCTAAGTGTCTCCTTGCTGAGCCATCTTACTGACTTCAAGTCCTAACTTTTAATATTTTCAGCTGTTACTATTTATAGACACACTTTGGTAAACATAGTTTTGAAAAATTATTTTATGAATATATGTGTATGCCTCAGTGTATTTGTGTGTACCACCTGTGTACAGGAGCCGTCAGGGGTCAGTAGAGTGAGTTACCATATCTCTGAAGTTACAAAAAGTAACTCTTGATGTGTAGGTGCTGGGAATCAAACGTGGGTTCTTCACCAGAGCAGTGAGTATTTTCAACTGCTGAGCTATCTCTAGCCCTGGTAAGCAGATTTTAAAAACATTAAATAAAAAAAAATGATTTTGTATGTGTGTGTGTGTGTGTGTGTGTGTGTGTGTATCTGTGTGCCTCTCTCTCTGTGTATGCATGCATGTCACATATGTGCAGGTGCCCTTTGAGTCCAGAAGAATGCATTAGAACCCCTGGAGCTACAGTTTTTAGCAATTATAGGTGCTGGTGATCTAATTCAAGTTCTTTGGAAGAGGAGCAAGTGCTTGTAACTGCTCTATCTCTATAGCCCCTAAAAAACTAAAAAAATCAATTCTGTGGTTTAATTAATTAATAGAGAGAGTGAGAGTGGGGTGGGGGGAGGTCTTACCACTGCCTGGACAACCTGGAGCTTGCTGCATAGCAGAGGTTGACCTTGAACCAGGGATTCTCTTGTCACCACCTCCCAAGTACTGAGATTATAGGCATATTTCAGCATGGCCAATGTTGTGGTTGAAATCAAATGATGAAAATGTTTTTCTCCTTACTGGAAATATTTTTAGATTAGTGGAAGGGATCTTTTTAAAAAAATTACTCAGTTTTTAAAAATTTTCATGTGCATTGGTGTTTTGCCTACATGTATGTCTATGTGAGGGTGTCAGATCTCGGAGTTAAAGACAGTTGTGAGCTACCATGTAGGTCCTGAGATTTGAATCTGGGTCCTCTGGAAGAACAGCCAGTGCTTCTTAACCTCTGAGTACTTAATTTCTCCAGACCGACTACCTACCTATCTTCCTTCCTTCCTTCCTTCCTTTTCTTCCTTTTTTTTTTTTTAAAGGTTTATTTATTTTATGTATGTGAGTGCACTGTAGCTGTCTTCAGACACACCCGAAGACGGCATTGGATCCCATTACAGATGGTTGTGGACCACCATGTGCTTGCTGGGAATTGAACTCAGGACCTCTGGGCGAGCAGTCAGTGCTCTTAAGCACTGAGCCATCTCTCTAGCACCTTCCTTTTTTTTTAAAGATCAAGAAACCACTTTAACATTTCAAAGATTTAGGGATTTGATCTGTGAATTGCTTACAAAGGCATTTTAAAGTGAAGCCAAAGGTAGAAAAGGGCCCAGTGAGATCAGGAGTGGTTACTGCTTTTCTTCTAGCCTGGTTAGTGCATGCATTGTCTGTTTGCTGGAGTGGGGATGTTCCTAGAAGTGTACTCATTGTGGCAGTGACCACAGGTACACTCAAACTTCCCAGTGAGGAGCTGGAACCCACACTGCTGTAAAGTCAAGGTCAGCTTATGCTAAATAGTTTCCCTTCCCCCAGCAGAACCCAGACTAGAGAACCATGAGGCAGGAAACCTGTTTGAAGCTCTTGGACCATGGGCTTCTGACTTGAACTTGACAGAGCTGTTGTGCTGGAGAACCCTCTTTTTCTGTCACCATTGGTTACATGTGTGCTTATGTCTGAGTTGTGAGAATTTAGTTTAAACTAAGTTTCTTTTTTTTTTTTTTTTTTTGGTTTTTCGAGACAGGGTTTCTCTGTGTAGCCCTGGCTGTCCTGGAACTCACTTTGTAGACCAGGCTGGCCTCGAACTCAGAAATCCGCCTGCGTCTGCCTCCCAAGTGCTGGGATTAAAGGCGTGCGCCACTACGCCCGGCTTAAACTAAGTTTCTTTTTCAGTCTGCATGTTGTGTCATTCCTTCAGTTGATACTGAGCCTGCGTCTTGGGCTGTGTGAAATGGTAGCTTCATCTGTGGAGATGCCTGCTGCCACTGTGTGTGCGTCTTGACCCTTGTATACTTTTTCTGATCCAGAAGTTTGTTGAAATAGTATACATGTTTTTTGTTCCTTCTTTCTCTTACTATTTTTATTAGTATGTCAAAGTCACCAAATATTTAGCAGTTTAAAACATCAAACATCTCAGTATCTGAGATCAATTTAGTTGGGTAGTTCTGACTGAGTGTCTTTTATGACATTGAAGTTAAACTGTTTACCAAAGCTTCTGTGAACCAAATTTTCTTCCAATATGGTGTGGTTGATGGTAGGCTTTTTCTTGGCTATTGAGTGAGCTAACTGCACAGTAGTATTGTCACAAGAGCAGACTGTCAGATCAGGTACTGTGACATGCCTGAAGCAACAAGATTTGTTGAATTCCTGAGCTAACAGCAAGCCCCAACTAGGCAAAACAGCTGGGCTTCAGATTAACTACCCTCTTGCCCTCCCGACAACAATGACAACAATAGACTTAAAAACAAAAATTTCCAAACATTATAAATGTGGAAGTACACACAAATTGTCAAAGTTCATTGGTTTCACACAATGGAGTAAGGATCCAGAATGATTTTGCTGTTCACAAGACACTATCAAACTGGTAGCAAAGGTTTCTTTTGTCTCTTAAGTAGTCTATGGTAGTTTAAAAAACATCAAACAAGCATGTCCACAGCTCAGATTCTCTGGTGCTCGGATGCTCCCAACCAAGATGGAAGGAAGTGAGCAGTGTTGGACTTTGGAAGGACTACTGCTTCTGTCTGGTCCATGTGGTCCTGCACTGCCTGCTCTGGTGGAATGTGGCTAACGAGGATCCCAGGATCTGTGTAGTCCAGCTGCAACCTAGAGTTTTAGTGTGGAGATCATTCCAACCTGAAGTTGTATGAGAGCCGACAGATGCAGAAGGGAGTGTTAGAACTTCACATAAGAGCTTTAGAGCAGAAATGTCAGCCAGGCATACTATTTTCCACATTTAAAACTTGAAAGCAAAACTTCCACTGTTACTGCTTGCCTCTGATCATTGCACTTGGGAGATAAAGGGAGGGGGATCAGGGTTCGAGGTAAAAATCTTAGCTATATTGAATTCAAGGCCAACCTGGGTGCATAAGAACTCCAGTGCAGTTGTTATAGAATGTTTTCTGCACACACACAGATCTTTCTACCTTTGCGTTCCAAGTGCTGATATTCTTCAATATTTTAATAAGATTTAATGATTTATTAAGAGTTTCATTGTTGAAAACTTCCTAGCTTAGGGTTGATATTTTATGACCTCAACAAAATGGTATCAGAAGAGCAGCTTTAATTTAGTGTCTAGTAAAACAGCAGAATTGTCATGGTAGCTATTGTATTATATGTCTCAGAATACTGTCTGTTGGGAGGTTAAACATTTAGCAAAGATCAGGTGGGTTATGTACACATTATGGAAAATCAGCTTCTTGACAATACTGACATGTTCTTTTGTGCATTGCAGTTGCTGTTGTTAAAAAAACAAGTTACTTACATAGCCAGATACAGTGGCACACACTTGTTAGAGGCAGGTAGAACCCAGAGTCCAGGTCAGCTTGAGCTACACAGCAAGCTTCAAACCAGTTAGAGTTCCATAATGAGAACAAATTGGATTTTTTCTTTTTTCTTTGTTCTTTTTTCTTTTAATATTGAAGTTCTTAGCAATGGTGTGTCAGCCTCAAAAATAGGTGGTATGAGGACCACCATCTCATTTTTTTTTTTTTTTTTTTTTTTTTTTTTTTTTTTTTTTTTTTTTTTTTTTTTTTTTTTTTTTTTTTTTTTTTTTTTTTTTTTTTTTTTTTTTAAATTTAACAGAGAACGTGTGCTGGTGTGGAGCTTTTTTTTTTTTTTTTTCTTCTTCGAATGAAGGCTGATGTTTGTAAGGTCAAGATCTTGAGTTTGCTTGGAAAGTGTAGTAATTCTGAGAAATAGTCCTGAAGTATAGTTTGGAAAAGCTCTGCATTTTAAAATAGTTCCATTTCTATTTTCTGTTTTTTTTTCTTCTTCTTAGTTCTATCTTCTTAAGGAGATAAATTCTAATTTTGTTTGATAGTAGTTTGTTCCCAAAATGAATTGTTATTTGTGAAATTAGTAAAGAAATGGGGAACTGAGTGCATTAATTATACAATCCCATTCAAAGGTTTTTATAGGCAGCCCATCTTAGTACAGTGCCTCTGGCTTCCAGCCTAGCTTTAAAATAGCTACTGCTGATAATTTTGTTGGCAGGTAAGCTTGCTTGGCCCAGTTTTAATAATATTTTGGGATTTAGGAAACTTAATTTAAAAAATACTCTAATGTGATAATTAGATTTTGTTGTTTCATGACTTTTGTAGAAAACATTTAAGTTTTGTGTGTGTTAGCTTTGCCTAATAAAAAGTGAATTCTTGGGATATAGGATATAGAATATAATTAGAACAAAATAATTGCTGCTTAAATTATAAAATTAAAGTGTATATATTGAGAATTCCTTGCTGTCTGGCCTTCATAGTTGCTTTTTGAACCAATGTATATATGGTCATTTTCTTTTTGTTTTCTTTAGTGCTCTAGACACTTGTTTTTAGCTGTTAGAATGATCCATGCAGAATGTCTCATGGTACTGTTCTGTCAGCATCAACAAAGAAGCACTCAGTTTTAAAAAAGAGATTACTTAAGTGTGCATATCTGTGTAAGCATATTGTGTGTATGCCGATGCTGCTGGACACAGCTAGAGGAGAGTTACAGGTAGTTTTAAGCTGCTGGATGTGAGTGCGGGAAACTGAACTCAGGTCTTCTGCAAGAGCAGCAAGAGACCACTGAGCTTTCTCTCCTGCCCCAGAGGAGTTGATTTCTAGTAGTGTAACCCATTAAACATTTTTCATTGATGTTAAAGAAAAGTGAAAATGAAGGTCATAGTTTAGCTTTATCCCACAGTCAAGTGCTTATAACCTTGCAAGCCAAGTAAAAGCTATTCTGATTTTTTGAAAGTTCTATCTCTGTGCATCAAAGAGACACAAAACAAGCTTCAGTCTTTGTCAGCTTGATTCAGTGAGATCAAACCAGAGTTATGGAGACAGATTAGATTATGCAGACCTGCTGGCCTGGAAAGAACTCTCATGTTTAGCAGCCAGCCACAGAGGTGGTGAGCGACTTCATCCTTTACATGTTGTCTGCTGCCGTCACTGTCAGCCCAGCCACCGATCTCTTGGTGTAACAGGAAAGTTGTACAAGTTTTCACTCACCTGGTTTTGTTTCATTTTATTTTTGACATTAGCTAATGGAGGAAGTTAAAATTCATTTAAAATATGCCTTGAAGAGCTGGAGAGATGATAGATAGCTCAGTGGTTAAGAACATTACTGCACTTCTTGAGGAACCAGGTATGATTCCCAAATTCCATACAAGTTCCAGAGAATCTAGTCACCCTCTTCTGGCCTTTGAGGGCATGAGGGCATGAGGGCATGGGCCATCATGCGCTATACTGACAGACGTACAGACAATACACCCTTGAACACCCTTGAAATAAATGAAAACTGAAAAATGGCTTGACAGCCAATATTATGCTATTCTCTCTCTCTCTCTCTCTTTCTTTCTTTCTTTCTTTCTTTCTTTCTTTCTTTCTTTCTTCCTTCCTTCCTTCCTTCCTTCCTTCCTTCCTTCCTTCCTTCCTTCCTCTCTCTCTCTCTCTCTCTCTCTCTCTCTTTCTTCCTTCCTTCCTTCCTTCCTTCCTTCCTTCCTTCCTTCCTTCCTCTCTCTCTCTCTCTCTCTCTCTCTCTCTCTTTCTTTCTCTATGTGCATAAACTAAAACCAAGTATTTCCCACTTTTTACTTTTAGGCTTAGAAGATTTTGACATAGGGTCTCCTGTAGCCCAGGTTGGCCTTGGGCTGTCTGCATCCTCCTCCCAAGTGCTGGATTACAGGTGTGTGCCAGTGCACACAGTCTTCTCTTTTCACATGTTCTTAATTATGTTTCTTAGAAATACCATAGTTCCATGATTAGCTCATTTCTAAATGTTTATTTCTTTTGCAAAGTAGTGGGGAAGTTTATTTAAAGCACACTAGTGGAAAAGATCAGAATTCTGCAAGAGAGTACTAGGCCACCCATGTGGAGATACCCAAAGGCTTTACTTCTGAAGTTATAACAAATAACGCAGGATATTTGTCATAAAATGTTTATATAATATAGTATGTTAGAGGTGATATTTTAAGTTTGTTGTAGATTAGGTATTTTCAATAAAATATTTTTTGAAAAAAATGAGTAACAATTATAAGAATATGGAGATGTAGCTTAAAGAAAATGTTCAGTATCTGAGAAGTTTTAGAAGATGGCTATTTGGACAGCCCATTCTGAGCCACTGAGTATAATATTGTGATATGTTATCAGATATTTTGATGTACAGTAGTAATATTTGGGAGGTAAGTGAGTTTGTGTGTATTTGAGATGATGATCATAGACATGTTTCATGCCCTTGACCGAGTCACAATTTAACTGTTTTTATTTTAAAGGGAAAACATTAGAGCACAAAATGAAGTATAATTGTTTTGAAGGGCCTGCTCTATACTCTTATCATGCAGGACTTTTAGGAAAAGGGTTAGTGGAGGATGCTAACAGCAGCAACAGGAAGAAGGAAGCTGGGATTGGCTTGCCAGATGATTGATGAACATGTCTGTGAGTTGTAGTCCTTAGACACTCAGATGCTTAGGCTATAGAGAGGAAATTGTTACAGAAGTAATGACATCATCCCTTCATTCTTTGGGAACATGACAAAATGTAGTGGTTGCTGAGCTACAAGTTTCCTGGATTCCAGCAAATTATAGATAGAAGGTCTTGTATTTCAGTCTTCGTGGGGTGTGGGCTTTTGAGACCTTTTTAAAAGAACTTTTTCTTTAAGATTACTTTTTTTTTCTCTTTACACATGCATGTGTGTGTGTGTGTGTGTGTGTGTGTGTGTGTGTGTGTGAGAGAGAGAGAGAGAGAGAGAGAGAGAGAGAGAGAGAGAGAGAGAGCAAGCGAGCGTGCACGAGAGCAGGGGAGCATATGCTCTCTGTGCAGGCATGTGTAACTTCCATTGTAAGTGCCTCTGAAGGCCAGGAGAGGGCACCAGGTCTCTTGGAGCCAAAGCCATCCCTCCAGCTCCAGGAAGCCATTTCCATGGAGATACAGAAGGCAGAGTGTGCACATAGTCATGTCGGTGCTGTATTGTCTTTGGTGACTGGAGGGGACAAGAAAATGATACCCCAGAGAGCTATACCTGGAAACCCCTTTCCAAGGTCTCTTTCAGGAGGAGGCAAGGGGGAAATCTATGGTCATGTATTTTACAGTTATTCTTTCAATTCTTTAATTCCTTATTTTCAGTTATTTATTAAGGAAATCTTTTTTGGTAATAAAATGAAGCGATGGCCTGAAGTGAATTTAAGACCACAATGCCTTAATCACATCTGTTTCATGACTAAAAATGTGATTTGAGGCTTCAAGAAAAGCTAATCTTTGTAAAGTATTCTGCTTTATGTGTAGATTCAATACAACAGCATTAAAGTACCTGTAGTATTAGAGTATTTTAATAATGTTCAGCGAAACTTGGCTAGTTAAGTGTTGTCTTTATCAGTGTTAATGGCAGTAATAAAAAATGTTTGGGCTGGAGAGGTGAGAGACATCTCATTTTCACAAACATGAAATCCTGAGTTTGGATCCCAGCTCCCAGGAAAAAAACTGGGTATGGCTGAAAGCACCTGTAACTGCAGCTCATGGAGTGAGGGCCAGAGACCGGAGGACTGCTATCTGGCTAGCCTAGTTCCAGGTTCAAAGAGACCCTGCCTTTCTCAAGTGAGTAAGGTAGAGTAATAGAGCAAGACGCTCATCCCTCTTCTGGAACATGAGGAGGGAGTTGGGAGGTAGAGCAGGGTTAGACTGTGGTGTAAGTGTAATATGTATGTTGTAAAAACAAAGACCTTAATATTGTTTTGAATTCTTAGGAGTTTAAATGATGGATTTCTCTCCCAGTAGTTATTCCTTTAATGTGTTGAAATGTTATATGAGCCAGGTAAACACAGTAGTAGGTTTGATTTTAAACTAATCTGTTGGATTATGTTTTTATCAGCTTGTTTCTTGTGTTGTGGAAATGTCTGAAACAAGATTTTGAATTATCTTGGTTTCTTTTCCTGTAGTTCCTTTAATTTAAATTGTATTTTATAGAATTTTAGCATAAGTAGTGGTTTGATTCTCAAATTAGCCAATGAATTTTACTTAATTCCTAAGATAGCTAAATTACCTAGTTTGTATAGCTGCCACAAAGATAAGGAAACTTATTATAATTGCACTGTTAATTAAACAGTATAATTACAGCATTGTAAGTTTATAAAAACCATATTGGATAGTTTAGAAACTCCTTGAGCAATGTGGTTTTAGGAGGTGAGGAGATAGCCATTCCCTGTGGAGGCTATAGGACCTGTGTAGAATTTTAGAACTTGTAATTTTGTGTGATGTGATGTTCATGGATGGATCTAAGGAAAGGGGATGAGGAGGAAGGACTTTAAAAATATATAAATTATGTTCAAAGTTTTAGTTTCTATTAAAAGTTGTGAAGAATCTAAAAATGTTTGGGTTAAAGAGGACATGGTATATAGTTTTGTAAAGAAGTGATCAGGGAGACACAGGGCTTAGTGTGCATCCATCCCATGGGGAAGGATGGAAGCTCAAGCTGGCAAGTCAGGTGTATTGTTTTTAGAGCAAAGTATGAGAAGTGTGTTGGCGAGGAATGTGTAGACCTGAGTAGCCTTTGTTAGGCCAGGAAAGCTTCGACATTGTCCTTTGTGAAATGACTCTAAACTCTGCATTGTCTTTTAAGATGTTTGCAAGTTCCCTGGGATTAGGCGAGAGTAGAAGGGTAGCAGTGGTTAGGTAAGGAGTCTTGTGAGGGAAATGATCCACAGGGAAGGTTAACTCAGCCTTCTGCATGTATCTCTGCAAAGGATGAGATGTAGGTGTCTTGCCTCTTGCTACAAGGTTATTCTATATAAATAGCTAGTATTATGCAACCCTTGGTATCAAGGGTATGCCAGGGACATAACACTGCTGTTATATCATAGACATATTTAATTTGCACTCAGCTCAAGAGAGTGGAAAAAAACCACAGACTCACAAAACTAGTATTGGGGGTGCATACTTAGCATTCTTGATGGTGGAAGTCAATTTTGAGTAATGTATCTAAGGGAATATCTTGGATGCCCCTTGTGAGAAGTAATCTTAAGAAGATGTTTTTGACAACTTTATCGCCAGTCTTGTTCTCCCCCTCAGAAGTTCTAGTTCTTGGGTGGGGATAATGGAATGCCACTCTCTTCAGCTCTTAGGACTTGTAATTTGGTTTGATGCAGATCTGTTGCTAACTTTGGCTCATGGATGGGAGGTCAGTAAAGGGAATGAGTAGGAAGGAATTTAAACAATATATAAAATGTGCTAAAGTTTCAGTTAGTTGCTGGAGAGATGGCTCAGAGATTAAGAACACTAGCTGCTCTTCAGAGGTCCTGAATTCAATCCCCAGTAACCACATGATGGCTCATAACTGTCTATAATAATTGAAATACTTTGATATAGACTCTAATCAAGATTACAAAAACATTTTTTCTTAACATACATCATATTGTGTTCATAATAATCAAGTTTCCTATTTTTATGTTTCCTAAAAAGAAAGTTGTGATGTTTTAATTTTTATGATTGAGAGAGGGACTGTAGTGTCATTCCACGAAAATGTTGCCAGTCCAGAAAAAACAAGTCAGCTGCTGTAATCATTGTTTCTAATACCTTTTAATGTTTTATTACAGTTATATGATGTTGATTGATGGCACAAATGAAGTTTTTATGATTGACAGAGATAATTCCGTTTTTCATGTTTCAAATCTGGAATTTCCATTTCGTAAAGATCTTCGCATGCATTTATCAAATACTCTTTTGGATGGGGTAAGTAATTTATTTATGTATATTTAAAAAATTAAGTAGTGCACTCATTATTAGTCTTACTTATACTTTCATTGAATTAATTTCTCTTTAAAGGAGGATCTAGCTGAGAATGGCAGTGCATTGGAGAGGCAGAGCAGAAGGTTTGCAGCAAGTTCAAGGACATTCAGGGCTAGCATAATGAAATCATGTCTCAAAAACAAAACAAACTCACTCCAAATATTTATCCTTGAGTCTAAAAGCATTTTTCATATATTTTCTTTAGTAGAAAAAATTGTTCACGATATGGGAAATGAGTTAAAGAAATCATAAGGGAACAAAATTAAGTCTTTATTATTGAAAAGTAGTTATATTTTTTTAAATAATTATGAAGTGGCTTTTTAATTTCATCTCTCAAAATACCTTTCCCCTATTCATTTCTATCAGAAAAGGGCTCTTTTAAATAAAAATAAATGTAGAATGCTACATAATGTCTGGTAAAAGCTGAGCATAGTGGTATATATATGCTTTAATCTCAACACCGAGAAGCCGAGGCAGGAATAGAGCAAGTTCAGGGCCAGCCTGGGCTCATAGCAAAAGACTGTCTCTGAAAAAAAAAAAATCAAGCCAAACAATCAAAGAAAAAAAACTAATAAAAAATATAACTGAAACTCCTAATGTTGGAATAACTTATGTCCCTGTTTAATGGCTGTCACTGTGGCGTTTGCTCAGAGCAGGGTGTTGAGTGTTTAAAAATACAGCACATTTGTCAGTAACATCTACTTTGAGAGCTGAAATTTCCTTCCTTCCTTCCTTCCTTCCTTCCTTCCTTCCTTCCTTCCTTCCTTCCTTCCTTCCTTCCTTCCTTCCTTCCTTCCTTCCTGATAGATCCTGAATTCAGGAACTCTGCTCCTGCTCCTTAAGTGGTGGTCTGCATCTGTGCTACCACAGCTGGCTGCATAGTGTAGATTCTTAAAGCAGTTTTCTAGAAGCTTTGGGCCTGTTGTAGTCTCAGGATTTGAATATTCACAGAACCTTCAGCTTGGCTGAGAAGGAGTGCTCTGGTCAAGCCTGGTCAAGTCATTCCTGATCTCTTCAGTAGCATAAAGAACTGAAAGCTGTACTTGCTTTTAAAAGTAACTTTCCACTTAGCAGTTTTAGACTTACTATTTGATATAAATGTCTGAGTGATGTATCTATATGTATAAATACCATAATTTTGGATTTCCAAATTGTTTTTGGATTTCCTGGAACTGAAGTCACAGGCGATTGTGAAGTACCATGTTGAGCGCTGGGAGTCAAATCGGGGCTCTGCTCCTGAAATCTTTTCAGCCACTCCAAACTGTGTTGAGGACAGAAATACAGGCTTATATAGGTGGGAGTAGTTTACAGGCAACTAATATTTGTTGAGTATCAGTTATGAGTGCAGGCATTGTTTTATCGAGTGTGGAAGCCTCTTCTCTGTGGAAACTATTTATTGGGAAGGATAGAGAAAGAGTGATAACAGCCGTTAAGTAAAACAGTAGCCCTAAGTTGTATTTAAGACAAGTCCTGTGGTCATTTGGAGGAGAAATGACTCTCATCTGATGATGTGGAGTAGATCTACCTTATGTAGGGTTTGGATTAAAAATGGAAGGTGTGGGGAATAGAGATGGTTCAGTGAGAACTTGCTCTGCAGGAATGAGGAACTGAGTTTGTATTCCAAGCACCCGTGTGAACATAGCTGTGACTTAGTGCTTGTAGCTCTAGGGCTGTGGTGGGCAGAGACGGGAGGCTCAGAGGCTTGCTTGGTGGCAGCTCCCCTAGCTACAGGTTCAGTGAGTGCCCATGCATCTCAAGTGACTGAGTCTGAGAGTAAGACACCTGATGTCTTGTGAAGGCCGAAAGTCATTTTTATGTCTTATGTCATTTAGCTTATCCACTGTTTTTCTAGGAGATCTCTTTTAACTGCATCTGTTAGGTTTCACCTTATGACTGTGTGCTTCATTATTAAATTTCCTCTTGTTTGCCAAATAAAAATAGCTTTCCCTTTTCTTAGACTTATACTATATGTCTTATTTGGGCAGTGATGGTACAGGTATATACCTATTATTATTTAATATTTACAACATCTTTTACTCTCAAGCTGTAGTGGCTTAAAAAAAAATCTCCATCATTCTAATAATAACCATCCCTCTTCAGTGGCTCTAGTTAGTCACCTCTAGCATTTGAGTTCCCCTTACTGAGACTCAACAGGGTCTTAAGGGAGTGGCTGCATGTTTATTCTTTTATAACTTAAGAGTTATGCCTAACTCATAGTTTGTGTGCCGAGAATATGAATGAATAGGCAGAGATGTTGGATGCCTTGGGACTTTGAATACAGAAAATAGGAAGATCAACATACTGGCATGTTGGGGGTGTGGAACTTCATGAAAGATTTTTTTGCTTTGATTTCTGCACTGCAACATTCAGTCCAAAAGACAACAGTGTGATTTCTGGACAGTATTTTTTATTTCAAATATTAAAAAAGCATATGCCACATGTGTGTGAGGGTGTGCGCACACGAGTCAAGTACCCTCAGGATCCATAAGAAGGTGTCAGATTCCCCGGAACTAGAGTTATTGACAGCTATACACTGGCTTACTTGGGTGCTACTACAGCAGTGCAGGCTTTTCACAGCTGAGCTTTGTCTCCCGGGTCCTTTAGTGAATTCTCGATGGAGCATGTAACTGAGTACTGGGTAGGCTTTTCTCCAGGGTTCTTGAGAGGCTTGAAGTCGATGTGCTGTCGTGGCGCGGGTGTGTGTGTGTGTGTGTGTGTGTGTGTGTGTGTGTTCCTTTAGGGTTCTTGTACCTGGGAGTTATTTAGCTTCTTTTATTTGTAAATTTATCATTTTCACTTCAAGTGTAGAAATGTTCATTATTATTACTACCATCCTCCTCTGGACAGTCACTCATGCTTTTTTTTTTTTTTAATGTTTTTCTCTCAGATAGTTTCTCTTCATTTATTTTCTTTTACCCTTCCTCACAACATAGCCATAGCTTGCATCAAACTCAGAGAGCTGCCTGCCTCTGCTTCCTGTGTTTTGTCTCTTCCTATGTTTTCAAGTTTAGTGAATTTTCTTCACTAAGTTGCTTTTAATCCTAATCATATTTTTGTACTGTCGAAAAATCTGATTCTTTGTCCTCTGTGTTTATCTTTCTGATCTTAAACAACAAAATCAGTTATTCATGAGTGAAGCTGACTTAGTGTTCTCACCTGACTTTAATAGCTCTGCCAGCTGTGAGTGAATTATTAGGTTCATGTTGCATGCCTGATTGGATGTTAGATATTTAAGTTTTACCTTGTTGGAAAGGAGTAGTCATCTTTTTCTATTCCTATTCATTTCCCCTGTTTTCCTCCCCATTTTCTGCCTTATTTACTTATATCATTCTACTCTTGAATTTCTAGCATTATAGACATATACTCCCATACCCAGTAGTGTGTTCCTTTAAGGTTTTAAAACTGTATTCTGGAATCTAGTTAATTTATTTGGAACTTTTTTTTAGAGCTAGATTTTAAGATTCTTTTGGTGAACCAGAGGGTTTATTTTTTATTTTTATTATTTCTTTGAGAATTTCACATAAGATGTTTTGTCACAATCACCCTCTTCTCTAATCTGTTTCCTTTCTTTACCTATCCAACTTTGTGTGTCTTTTTAAAAAACCCATTAAGATATTTTTATTTCGTCTTCTGCCTGCATATATGCCTGCAAGCCAGAAGAGGGCATCAGATTCCTTTACAGATGGTTGTAAGCTACTATGTGGTTGCTGGGAATTGAACTCAGGACCTCTGGAAGAACAGCCAGTGCTCTTAACCTTTGAGCCATTAGAGGAGAAAGTGGGGAAAAGCCTCAAAGATGGGCACTGGGGAAAAATTCCTGAATAGAACAGCAATGGCGTGTGCTGAAGATCAAGAATTGACAAATGGGACCTCATAAAGTTGCAAAGCTTCTGTAAGGCAAAAGATACGTCAATAAGACAAAAAGGTCACCAACAGATTGGGAAAGGATCTTTACCAATTCTAAATCAGATAGGGGACTAATATCCAATATATATAAAGAACTCAAGAAGGTGGACACCAGAAATTCAAATAACCCCATTAAAAAATGGGGCACAGAGCTAAACAAAGAATTCTCAACTGAGGAATACCAAATGGCTGAGAAGCACCTAAAAAACTGTTCAACATCCTTAATCATCAGGTAAATGCAAATCAAAACAACCCTGAGATTCCACCTCACACCAGTCAGAATGGCTAAGATCAAAAATTCAGGTGACAGCAGATGCTGGCGTGGATGTGGTGAAAGAGGAACACTTCTCCATTGTTGGTGAGATTGCAAGCTTGTACAACCACTCTGGAAATCAGTCTGGCGGTTCCTCAGAAAATTGGACATAGTACTACCAGAGGATCCTGCAATATCTCTCCTCGGCATATATCCAGAAGATGTTCCAACTGGTAATAATAGCCAGAAGCTGGAAAGAACTCAGATATCCCTCAACAGAGGAATGGATACAGAAAATGTGGTACATTTACACAATGGAGTACTACTCAGTTATTAAAAACAATGAATTTATGAAATTCCTAGGCAAATGGATGGATCTGGAGGGTATCATCCTGAGTGAGGTAACCCAATCACAAAAGAACTCACATAACATGTACTCACTAATAAGTGGATATTAGCCCAGAAACTTAGATTATCTAAGATACAATTTGCGAAGACATGAAACTCAAGAAGAATGAAGACCAATGTGTGGACACTTCGCCCCTTCTTAGAATTAGGAACAAAGCACACATTGAAGGAGTTACAGAGATAAAGTGTGGAGCTGAAACAAAAGGATGGGCCAACCAGTGACTCCTGCAGCCGGGGATCCATTCCATAATCAGCCACCAAGCGCAGACACTATTGCATACGCCAGCAAGATATTGCTGAAAGGGCCCTGATATAGCTGTCTCGTGTGAGGCTATGCCAGTCCCTGGCAAACACAAAAGTGGATGCTCACAGTCACCTATTAGATGGAACACAGGGGTTCCCAAGGGAGGAGCTAGAGAAAGTTCTCAAGGAGCTGAAGGGGTCTCCAACCCTATAGGTGGAAGAACAATATGAACTAACTAGTACCCCCAGAGCTCGTGTCTCTAGCTGCATATGTAGCAGAAGATGGCCTAGTTGGCCATCATTGGGAAGAGAGGCCTTTTGGTCATGCAAACTTTATATGCCCCAGTACAGGGGAATGCCAGGGCCAAGATGTGGGAGTGGGTGGGTAAGGGAGCAGGGGGGTTGATGGGGGAGGGTATAGGGACTTTTGGGATAGCATTTGAAATGTAAATGAAGAAAATATCTAATAAAAATTGGAACAAAACCAAAAAACAAACAAACAAATAAAGGATATTTTTATTATTCTCGGATGTGTGGTTTTTTTACTAGAGTGCTGTCACTTTCCAGGACCTACATCTTCTTTATAGCTGAATGGCTGCACTACATTCTCCTTTATGTTTAGATTACTAGCAATATTATTAGCAATATTTAAAAGTAAACATTTTTCAATTCTGAAATTGAGAATCATTTTGATAATTATTTTTAATCAGTGTTTAAAATTGCTATATGCTGAGAAGATATGTCTTCCTGTTCTGGCTTCTAATATTTGCCAACAGCTCCATGGTTTAGGTGTGGAATTTCATGCCTGGCTCCTTTTCCATGCTGGGATTTGGTCTGGTTTAATTTTGTACAGGTCTCCTGCATATTGTTGCAGCCACTCAGAATCTGTCTGTTCAACTGTATTGCTGTGTTGAGAAGCTGCTGTTTCCTTATAGTCATCTACACCACCTCTGGCTCTTAACACTCCTCTGTGTGTGTTATGTCCAAGTCTATCCCTGTTGTGTGCAGTCATCCTATTTAGGACCAGAGTAACTTTTAATGCAGGGATGATTCACTTTATTGAGGCCATATTCTTCTCAGTACCCAATGCTCCACCAATTATGAGCGCCTTCTCTTTCTTCCCTCCCGTTTTTCTCAAACCAGGATGTCTTTGTAGCTCATTATCTTAGTTGCTCTTCTATTGCTGAGATGATACACCATAAGACAAGACAAGACAACTTATGAAAGAAGCCTTTACTTGGGTTACAGTTTCATTGGGTTAGTCCATGAACATCAGGGAGAGGAGAACGGCAGCAGGCAGGCACAGTGCTAGAGCAGTAGTTGAGATCTCATATCTGATCCCTAAACTGTGGGCAGACAGAGAGTGAAACTGAATCTAGTGTGGGCTCAGAGCCTGCTTCTAGTTACACACCTTCTCCTCAAGGCCACATCTCCTGATCTTTCCTAAATAGTTCCAGTAACTAGGGACCAAAAATTTAAGCCCAATGAGCCTACGGGGACCATTCCCATTCAAACCACCATGCTCATTTTGGACTGGATCTCTTCATGTTCCATCTTTCTGAATGCTGGGAATGCAAGTGTGTGGTACAGTGCTTGGCATCTGAGATTTTCTGATATGTTTGATGTTAACAGGCATTGATCTGGATACCATGTATCCAGTGCTCTTACTGCTATGGCTCTTGGGTGGAACTTTGAGTTGTCTCCTCACATGCATATTTAAGAATTCTATTTACACATCTCTGGAGTTCTCATCTGAATGTTTGTCAGTTTTCTGTGTTTTCTCTCTCTCTCTCTCTCTCTCTCTCTCTCCCTCTCTCCCTCTCTCCCTCTCTCCCTCTTTCCCTCTTTCCCTCTCTCCCTCTCTCCCTCTTTCCCCCTCTCCCTTTCTCCCTTTCTCCCTTTTTCCCTTTTTCCCTCCCTCCCAGGTCCACTGAATCGCTGTGATTGATGACTGGCCTTCAGTTTACTGTGTAGACCATGCAGACTTCAATCTTAGAGAAATCCTGCTGCCTCTGCCTCCTGAGTGCAGTGTTCTCTAAGCATATAAATATTATTTGGAAGGCAATTTGACAAGTACATCATATCCACTTAGCAAATCAATATCAGTAACTTTGACCCCCTCTGGTTTATAGAACTGGATGTAAATCCCCTCCCGTGGGAGGGGCCTCAGTTCCATTCAGAATGTGGTCAGCTACTTGTATAACATATTTATTGCATCTGTGTGCACATCTTGCCTAGTCTCTCAAAAAGGTCAGTAGCTGAGCAAGACTGTTAGTAACAATGTTTCCTTCAGCCTAGTACCTTCCAGAGCTCTGCAGGTTAGCGAGCAGGCAAGAAGCTTCCAGCCCAGTTCAGCTTGTTGTATATTTTGGGCTGTCTTTAAACAAACAAAAAAACGAACAAACAACACTTGCTCATTTGTCTATTATATTATATTTTGTTTATTGATAATATATCTTCCTTTTGGCTGTTTAAACCAGTGTTTACAGGAAAACTTTTTTTCTTCATTTCTTAAAACATAATTTGAGAGAATTTTTTGTCTGCTATGCAAAATTATTTTTTCTAGTCACAGTTGTTGAAAAGAAGCATTAAATGAAATCATGGCACCTCCTTGTTATTGTATAAGGTATTCATATGGAAATGTTTACACACATTTCAGTAAACAGGCTAAAATAACAAACCTGAGACTGGAGCTGTAGCTCAGTTGGTAGAGTACTTGGGTATCATCAACAGAGCCCTGGTTCCATCCAAGCCACTGCATGACTGCAGCATTGTAGCACAGCCTGTAAGCAGAGCCCTGAGGTGTGGGGGGTGGCTTTGAGTTTCACTTTCCTGCCTTTGTCCCCAGATGCTGAGATGGCCTGCATGCCACTATGCCTCATACAGAATTTGTTTTGACTTTTTAATAGCCATGGTGGATTTTATGAAGTGATCTTTGTATGAAAATTTATTATAAGACTAAATTAATCAGCATGTAACAATTTTAAACTGATTAAGCATAATTATCAAAATGATGCTAAATTTTAGAATTAAAAATGTTTACTTTTAAATATTGCTAATAATATTGCTAGTAATCTAAACATAAAGGAGAATGTAGTGTAGCCATTGAGCTATAAAGAACTTATAACTGGTTGTGATGGTGCAAGTGTATAAGTCCAGCACTTTTAAGGTTGAGGCAGGAGGATTGCTGAGAGTTCCTGACTAGCCTTCGCTACCTCAGGAGCTAGGGGCTACATAGCCAGGGACTTGCCAGGGGCTTCATAGCAAGACTCTGACTCCAAACAAAACTACAAATCTCTAACTCAAAACACAAGGAGGAGACATCATATATTATAACAACATATATTATAAATATATAGTAAAGATTTTTGACATTGTGAAAACGTACTGATTTTATGAGTATAAGTGTGTGCTTTTTGAAATCTAATCAAAACATATTGAAGCTTTATACCTTTTCTCTGTGTGTATTATATTCTAATAAAATGAAAAAAAGTTGCTATTAAAGTAAAAATGCATCTTTGTTCTTTTCAAGGAAATGATCATTGACAAAGTAAATGGACAGGCGGTCCCAAGATATTTGATCTATGACATAATTAAGTTCAATGTAAGTACTCTTATAATTCATACAATTGTTAGAATTGTCACTGAGTTAATGTGCATGTTATATATTAATATATTTTTATAGTTCTAGGTATTGAATTCATGGATAGGCTAGACAAGTGTTGTATCATTGAGCTGCACCTCCAGTACTAAGATTACAAGTGTTTGTAATGAACAGAGAAAGTGTTTATGTCAGATACAATGTCACATGCCTGGGGGAAGGGACAAGAGGGTCCAGAGTTTAAGGCACCCTCATCAGATTCTGGCTCAACAAAACAAAAATGAAGTCATTTACTTAAACCATACTGAAAACATTTTAGGAATTTGTAACTGAAGTATTTAAGATTTGTGGAGTTCTAGCAGTATTTTAAAAGGTATTTTTTTGGGGGAATTGCATTTTACTTCAGTAAACTTCAGTAAAGTCAGGATTGCTTTAATCCCAGTTATTTAAGAACATTTTTTTCTGAATATTTTCATTGTATATAACTTTAATTTTTGTTTAAATTTTTATAATTTAAACTAAAGCTTTCAACTTAAGCACCTCAGAGTTGGGAAACATCAGCTTGCTCTTTGTTTCTTTCTTAGATTTATTTATTTTTATTTTCTGTGAATGAGTGTTTTGCTTGAATGAATGAACTCCACATGTGTGCAGTGTTCATGGAGACCAGAAGAGGGCATCAGATTCCCTGGAACTGAGTGCTGGGAACTAAATATGAGTCCTCTGCAAGAGCCACAAGTACTTACTACCACTGAGCCATTTCATTTCTCCATCCACTTGTTGTTGTTGTTCTTATTGCTGTTTATAGTCCTTAAGACTAGTACTTTGTGGGCTGGAGAGATGGTCAGCGATTATCAGCATGGACTGCTCATCCAGAGGTCCTGAGTTTAAATCCCAGCAACAGCATGGTGGCTCAACAACCATCTATGAGATCTGATGCCCTCTTCTGGTGTGTCTGAAGACAGCAACAATGTATTCATAGATGTAAAATAAACAAGTAATTCTTTAAAAAAGAAAGATACTTGCAAAGTTGGTGATTCTTCCCACCTATCAGATGTTTTTTGATCTGCAGCTAGACCCACTGGCCAGGGGAGAGGCTTCATTTCCTTGTTGAAAGGGAACATACTATCTCCTTTGAACTCTGATTATGAGCTGCACTTTAATAGGTGATCAATCAGTGTCTTAGTCACTGTTTTAATTGTTGTGAAGAGACACCATGACCACAAGAACTGCAGTAAAGGAAAGCATTTAATTGGGGCTGGCTTACTTACACTTTCACAGGTTTAGTCTATTGTTATGGTGAGATACAGAGGAGGAGAGAGGGAAAGAGGGGAGAGGAAGGCAGAGAGAGAGAGAGAGAGAGAGAGAGGGAGAGAGAGAGAGAGAGAGAGAGAGAGAGAGAGAGACAGACAGACAGACAGACAGAAGAGATAGACACTGGTCCTGGTGTGGGCTTTTGTACTTACTTACCAGTGACACACTTCCTCCAAGAAGGCCACACCTCCTAATCCTTTATCAAATAGTGCCACTCCCCGATAACAAAGCATTCAAATATATGAGTCTATCGGGACCATTTTTTTTTTTTAAAGATTATAATGAAGGCAGGCTTATTGGGAACCTGTTCTCAGGTGGATGAGTTTATTGGCCCCAAGGACCAAGGCCAGGGACACAGACAGGTGCTATTTTAATAAGATTGGATTAGAGGGCCTATTCAGAAAGTGCGTTTTGGGTCTTGTTTAAGAGATTCATCAACTATATTTTATTCTGTAAATGGGTTAATTATGTTTTTTACCTAAAGTGTGTAATTGCTCATTTAGTAAACATTAATTGAATCCCTATTACCGTACTTCATGATTTGAAGTCACTTATTTTTCACATACCTACTGTTAGGATGTATTTATAATGGAAAACATTACATGTTTCATTATTTAACCACTATGGCCCTTTCATATATTCTATAAGTTTCTTAATTTATATTGCTAGCCTTAAATACCCTAAATACTGTGTTATTTGTAACATCAGAAAGTTAATTTGGCTCGTTACTTTTGTTAAGCAAGCCAAAGTTGTAATTACAGTCTTCTTAGTTCTTTTGTTTATTATTTTCCTTAGAAAGAATTTAACTAATCATTTTGTATAAGCTAGCTTCTGTAGTTATTGAACATAAAATGATAAAACTGGTTTCTTATTTCTTTCCTTCATGCCATTTCCATAATAGTTCATTTTTTGAGAGCAGCAGGTGAAAACTTTATTTTTAATGGATTTATTCTATTTGGTTTGCCTATATATATTACACACATGTACCTATATACAAGTTGTTAATGGCATATATTGTATAGTCAGTTGTTACAATATATGTTTATATTGGATTTAATATCAAAATCAACTTGCAGACTGCTTATATATGTAGAGGAGAAATGTAAAGAAATATGGCTGAGCATAGAACTTTAAATCCAGAACTCAAAAGGCAAAGGCCAGATTGGGCTACATAGCAAGCCCTGGTCAGCGGTGCTATACAGTGAGAGCCTATCTTTTAATAAAAAGAAAGCAAAAGAGCTGTAAGGAGCCAGTGTGATAGAGCTGTGAGTAGAAGGAAAAGGCATGCATGTCAGAGGTAGATGTGCAGGGAGCAGGGGTGTGTGGCAGGAGCAGCAGGTGCTCCGTAAGGAGTGGGTCAGAGGAAGACATAGTAACAGATTGCTCATAGTATGGCAGATTGCTTGACTAAGGAGTTTGAACTTAGGGTATCACTGTTGTTATGGTTATGGTGGGGTACTCCTTTGAAAGAGAACTCCAAGCTGGGTGTGGTGGTGCACGCCTTTAATCCAGCACTTGGGAGGCAGAGGCCGCCGGATTTCTGAATTCAAGGCCAGCCTGGTCTACAGAGTGAGTTCCAGGTCAGCCAGGGCTACACAGAGAAACCCTGTCTCAAAAAACCAAAAAGAAGAAAAAAGGAAAAAAAAAAAGAGAGAATCCCATTGTCAGTGTGGGTTGTTTGGAAGAGAGGAAGGACTGGTGACAAGGAGCCCAACAGGATGCTTTGAGTGTTTCTTGCACTGTTCTCAGTGCTTCTACAGCTGGCTGCCCAGGGCTTCCTATACTGTAATAGTCCTTGTGGATGGGAGGGTGGTGTGCTCTCAGCCTAGTCTTGTTTGCTCTCATGCTATGTATTTTAGTAGAGAATTTAGATCTTGTTTGAGTCTTGTTCCATTTAGCAAGCCTATCATTTTAGGATTTCCTAAAATAGGGTCCTACATGGACTATGTCCTGTTTATTAACTTTTTCTCAGTGATTATCCTTTATGGCAGTTCTGTCTGTACATAGAGAGACTATCTTAGAAGTTGTACCCAGCTTCTGCTCATTTTGGATTCACTCCTTGTTCTTAGTTGAGTGTAAAAGTTGTTATCCTTCCAAATATGAGAGAAAGATATCCTGAAGCATATGCTGACTCCTTTAGGAAACATTAGGCTGGGTAATAGACATTGGAGAAGAGGAACAAGAAGGTAATGTCAGCATCACACACTTTTTCAGTGGTCTCTAAGTTGCCAAGTCCTAGACAATTACTGTCAACCAGGGATGTGTTTGAGCTATGTTTATGTGCACCATGTGGCTGGATAGGACACGAGCATACATACACTTCCTAAAACATGGCTGAAACTACATACGCTTGAAGGACACTAAAGAAAAGTTTGCTGGGAGAAAACAGCTTTACTTTTTACAGCTGTGTAACTTGGAACATATATAAACTTACTATTAGTTTTCAGATTGAGGGTGTATCTATGTAAAAAATGTCTTCTCACTGATGTTATGAAGTTTGATCACTAGTGACTATGCTATTTGTTTGGAATATTTATACTTTAATGAATTTGGATTTTAGGTTTTACTATTATAGTTAAATAATAAAATATAATAATTTTGTTAATAGGTTAATTCAGATTTGAAATCTAAGCCAGCTTAGATAGATATCATTTTCTCTTGCTGCCTTATGTAATTTCACTTTAAAAATGGCCATTGTTAGTCTGATTATTGGGATGTATGGTGTGCAGACTATTCACTAGACATCTCCAAGGATTGCTATTTGTATAGATTATAGCATATAGTACTACAGCCTTAATAGTTATTCTGACAATGTAGTTGTGGTCAAATAATAAAAAAACAAAAACTATTCTTTTATTCAGGCACAACCAGTTGGAGACTGTGATTTTAATATTCGTCTACAGTGTATTGAACGTGAAATTATAAGTCCACGACATGAAAAAATGAAGACTGGACTCATTGACAAAACACAGGAACCATTTAGTGTCAGACCTAAACAATTTTTTGACATCAATATTTCAAGAAAGGTAAAATGTATTTGTTTGTTTGGTTGGGAATACCAAGCTGCATTGCTCAGCTTGTGAGAGGAACATGGACAACCACTGTCAGGGCGACACCCAGGGTCTCCTCTTCTGCAGTGTTCTCAGTGTGGATAGAATACCATGCTGGTTCCCTGTTTCTCCACACATATTCATTAGAATAGTTTGTGACTAATCACTGGTCCATATTCTCATTCAAACAAACAAACAAACAAACAAACAAAAGGCTACAATGTAAATATAAGTCTTGGGTTTTACTCCTGCTCTTGTCTGTTTTAGCTCCTAAGTAAATGACACAGAGACCTGTTTTTTGTTTGTTTGTTTTTATTAACGAACTACAGTCACTAAGCTTGTCAGGTTCTGTGCTGTTCTAGCCCTCTAAAGCTGCCTGCTTTCCAGCCACCTAGTCCTTTACCTTCAGTCTGAGTCTTGCTCTGGCTTGCTTTATAAAGTCCATGTATGTCCTCATGGAGATTCCTCCTGGACCTTCCACATGGTTTCTCCACACACATTGCTCCTCTGGGTCCTTCTCTACTCTCTCTTCTTTGGGATGCCCTGACTGGGATTGGAAGTCCTACCATATCTCTTCTGCCCAGCTAATTGGCTGATCAGCTCTTTTATTAACCAATCAGAGGTTATGGAAAATAATTTTTATCTAACATTGAGACTGGAGTTGCTTGCCAAATCATCAGGACTGCAATCAGATATCTGGGCATAGAAATCAGCATCTGAATACACAGTACACAAAACCCCTAACACTGCAACACACATTGAGTCATTGAGAATGAATCCACAAGGGAGGGGTGTGTGTGTGTGTGTGTGTGTGTGTGTGTGTGTGTGTGTGTGTGTGTGATGGAGGGAGGAGCGGAGAGAGAGGGGCAGGGAGGGAAGGAGGAAGGGGGAAGGGAGAGGGAGGAGACAAGGCAAAGGAAAGAAGAGAAAGAGGAAAAAGAGAAGGAAAGAATGACTTAATTTAGTTTTATTAACAGCCTCTTCATGTTGTTTAATATAGCTAACACAGTGAAGTTATGATGATCTGTTCAGGTTTTGGATTCACATACATAGCTAGAGATACCTTTCAGAGCAGTCCTAAGCAGTAGAGTGTAAATGTGATTTTATTTCCTTCATGCAATTGTCATCTGGGAGGCTTACTCCTGAGTGAGCTCACCTTTCCTAGTTCTTTCTCAATTTGGCTGGCTGGTTCAACTAGGCTCTTCTGGTTCTCTCCCCTCCAAGCTGACTGATTCAATCTGGCTTCTCTCAACTTCTTACTGAATTTCTCTGCCTGGCATCAAAGTAATTCTGGCAATTTGTTCTAATCTCTGGCTCCTTCTTATTCTCTGGCTTCAACTGCCTCTGCTGACCTGCACTGAACTGCATGAACTCTTGATGGACTCTGTTCCATTACACTACACTGCGCTGACTGCACTGACTCCCAGCTGACCAGCTCTCTCTCTCTCCATGCACTGCTCTTAAATATTAGCTCTTTCCTGTCTTCCTGAGAGTTTTGTGATTCTGTGATTTTGTCTGCCCCTCAATTAGACAGCATTTTCAAACATTGCTGCTTCCTTCTACAAACTAATTTCACCTTACAGGTGTATACTAAGGACAGGTCTGTATTCCAGCTGGATTATACTATATTCCAGGCGTGCCTGTAATCCAGCTAGATCACAAAGTCTTTGGATGTTATCTCTTGCTAGAGCAGCCAGTTGCTGGATTAAAATTCCTCTGCAAAAGCTGGGAGTGGTGGGTACATGCCTTTAATCCCAGCATTTGGGAGGCAGAGGCAGAGGCAGAGGCAGAAGCAGGTGGATTTCTGAGTTCGAGACCAGCCTGGTCTACAAAGTGAGTTCCAGGACAGCCAGGGCTATACAGAGAAACCCTGTCTCGAAAAGCCAAAAAAAAAAAAAAAATCCTCTGCAAGAGAATTCTATAATTCTATCTACTTTTTCAGTTTAAAGGCTAATTTAAAATGGAATTATTTGACTAGATTAAATATGATTGACAAAATTTTAAAAGAACACAGTAAAAAGTTTGACATATCTCTACTCATTTTTGCACTGAGTCAGAAAAGTAATACCTTCTGTCAATTATTTTACTGTATTTGGAATTCTGTTATAATATACAAATACATATACTATTCATAGATTCATTGTTCTGTCACGCCTAATCAAGAGATGATCCTTTATACACTATTTTGCATTTTTTAAATTTAATTTTTACCCTGACAGTCTTCTGTCCTCTCACCCCATTATTGTTACACTTGGCCTTTATTCTTTGTCAAATTTTATTTCGTTAGTTAGGTGTTTTGTGTGTGTGTGTGTGTGTGTGTGTGTGTGTGTGTGTGTGTGTGTAAAACAAATCCAAAGGAATCAGCTTTATTTTTTTTTTAATTAGATATTTTCTTTATTTACATTTCAAATGTTATCCCCTCTCCTGGTTTCCCCTCTGAAAAGGTCCTGTCCCCTCTCCACTCCCCCTGCTCACTCACCTACCCACTCCCGCTTCCTGGTCCTGGCATTCCCCTTTACTGGGGCTTAGAGCCTTCACAGGACCAAGTGCCTCTCCTCCCATTGATGACCGACTAGGCCATCCTCTGCTGCATATGCAGCTGGAGCCATGAGTCCCACCATGTGTGCTCTTTGGTTGGTGGTGTAGTCCCTGGGAGTTCTGGGGATACTGTTTAGTTTATATTGTTGTTCCTCCTATGGGCCTGCAAACCCCTTCAGGTCCTTGGGTCCTTTCTCTAGCTCTTTCATTGGGGATGCTGTACTAAGTTCAATGGATGGCTGTGAGTATCCGCTTCTGTATTTGTCAGGCACTGGCAGAGCCTCTCAGGAGACAGCCATATCAGGCTCCTGTCAGCAAGCACTTGTTGGCATCCACAGTAGTGTCTGGGTTTGGTGACTGGGATGGATGGATACAGAAAATGTGGTACATTTACACTATGGAGTACTACTCTGCTATTAAAAGCAATGAATTTATGAAATTTTTAGGCAAATGGATGTATCTGGAGGATATCATCTTGAATGAGGTAACCTAATCACAAAAGAACACACATGATATGCAATCACTGATAAGTGGATATTAGCCCAGAAGCTTGGAATACCAAGATACAATTCACAAACCACATGAAACTCAAGAAGAAGGAAGACCAAAATGTGGATACTTCGGTCCTTCTTAGAAGGGGGAACCCAGAGACAAAGTTTGGAGTAGTTTGTTTATTTTTTTGAGACAGGGTTTCTCTATGTAGTCCTGGCTGGCCTGGAACTTGCTGTATAGACCAGGCAGGCCTGGAAGTTAGACATACACCTGCCTCTGCCTCCCCAGTGCTGTGATTAAAGGCATAAGCCATCACCTCCTGGGTTTCTTATGTTTATTTTTCAGATTGTATTTTAATTGCAATGTTTTTCTCTCTCTTTCTCCCTCTGAACCATCCCATATACCCTTTCCCCTCCTTTAGATTCATTAACTCATGTTTCATTGCTTGTTATTGAATGCATGTATGTATTTGTATGTACACATACATTCCCAACCATAACTTGATGAATCCATATAATGTTACTTCTGTGTATATTTTCAAGGCTGAGCATTTGGTACTGGACAACCAATTGGTGTGCTTTTCCTTAGGGAGGGCCACCGTTCCCATTCCCGTTTTTACTTATTTGCCTGTAGTTCTTTGAATAGTGTTGAGGACTTCTGCTTTCCCCCTCTCCCTGTGCAGTTTGGCATGTTTATTGATAATCTCCTTCTTTGGCTCACATTTGTGTAGTCATATTGATTTGTGAGACGTTATAGATGTAGCTTCTGATGTTCCTAGGAAACAGAGTCTCATAGTAAAGTCTCTCTTCCTCTTGGTCTTAGAAACTTTCTGCCTCCTCTTCTACAATGTTTCCTGAGCCTTAGATGCCAGGACTGTTTTGTAGATGTATTCATTGGGACTGGGCTCCATAATTTTGCTTATTAATTGGTTGTGCTTTTCTGTAGTTTTTGATTTTTGCGCAGAGAAATTTTCTTTATGGGGGTGAAGACTACACTTATCTGTGGTTATGTATAAGGACAAATGTTTAGATTGTTGTTAGGGATTATGCTGGTTTAGTAAATTAGTGGTTGTAGGTAGATTCTTCTCTAATAATTAAGATTTCACTAGCACCAAAGAGTTAACTAGGTTTTCAGTACTGTTGTTGAGTGGCTCGCAAGTCTAATTGAAGGGCTGTTGGTTACTTCCAAGGTATGTGTGCCATCCCAGTGCACCCTTAGCATTATTGTACCATGCTGGTCATTGATGTGGTTCCTCGCTGTTGGGTGGGACTGTTGGTTGCCTTTCTCTTTTGGAAGCTTGCATGGCATTTTCTGATACCATGAAAGCTAGTTCTCAGGGAGGGAACATTCGAATGAGTTCTATTTCAGTTGCCTTTGGGCCCTGTTTCTGAAGTACATGGTTTCTTCTTGCATGGTTTCTTCTATAATAGGGACTTTTCTTTCTTCTCTGGGCTGTTAACAGGGGCAACACAAATTGGTTATGTGTTTTGGGAATCTCTTTGACAGCACTGCATGGCCTTTATTCTTTCTTTCTTTCTTTCTTTCTTTCTTTCTTTCTTTCTTTCTTTCTTTCTTTCTTTCTTTCTTTCTTTCTTTCTTTCTTTCTTTATTTTTCCCTTGTTCCGGTCAACCCTGCTCGCTCTGCTCGATCCCGCTTGCTCTGGCCAGCCCCACTTGCTCCCGGCCGCCCCCGTAAGGCCCCTGCTTGTTCCAGCCAGCCCCGCTCGCTCCGATCGGCTCCGCTTGCTCCGATCGGCTCCGCTTGCTCCGGTTTGGCTCCGCTCGCTCCGGACAGCCTGGCTTGCTCCGGTTGGTCTCTCCAGTCCAAGGATTCATTTCTTATTATTCTTCATAAGTGCGCTGTAGCTGACTTCAGACGCACCAGAGGAGGGCGTCAGATCTTGTTACGGGTGGCTGTAAGCCACCATGTGGTTGCTGGGATTTGAACTCATCACCTTCGGAAGAGCAGTCGGGTGCTCTAACCCGTTGAGCCATCTCACCAGCCCCTATTCTTTATTTTTATATTCTCAGATTGCCACTCTATCTGTATACACAGCTGAAGCATGCTCATAGTCACAGTCTCATAGTCATAAATATTTCAACTTTTTAGTGTTTTGCTAGGGATCCTTACAATTTGGCATACTATGTCCAATTTATAATTTTTTGAGTTTGTTGGGAGTTTCGTACAGTGCATTTTGGTCATATTCAGTCCCATTCCCCAACTTCTCTCATATCTATCCCACTCTTCCTTTCTATCCAGCTTTGATCTTTTCTATTCATTTGGAGACTCATGGATTGTGTTGTCTACCTCAGTGTCCCGAGTTAGATACTGTCTCACAGAATACTACATAATTCTCGATTCTGCCTATTTAACAATCATAAAATTATGTTTCCTGTGGAAATTTCTTTCAGATTTTCTACCTTTCAGTTGAGATTTACCAAATTTTTATAAGTTCAATTGTAATGATGCATGCTAATTAAAAAAAGTGATGATAATGGAAAAGCTGTGCATGAATATAAATGGTTAACTTTAATGACATAGCTTAATTTTCATTCTTATCTAGTAATAAACCAATCATTAATTCTTGAGAGAGGATAATGTATTGGATTTGTGGTGAGCAAGAAAGAGAATTCTTTTCCATGATAGTTGGTTACTGGCTAGAGAAATTTAGCATCTAGACAAAGTGGATGAACTTAACTGGAGCTAGTATTAGACTTGAGGAATGAAAGATTAATATCTTTTAAAGATTAAAACCCAATATTCCATTTTGTGGGGATTTTTGAAAACTAAATAAAGCTGAGTTTTAGGTGAGCACTGAGATCTCATAAAAAGTCACAGATACAGTGTTGAGTCTCTTCAGGCAGTCAGTTGAAGCTGTGTGGACTGTTTGCTTGAGAAATATCTGATGTATGTAGAATAAGCTAGAATTGCAGGGTGAATGCAATTTATTCTTTTATTCTTTAAATATTCGAACACTGTAGTTTGCTATGCTTTGGTGAGCTGATAATGACGATTTGTATTCCCAGAAGCGGTGGAGATCCATTTTCTACTTCACTGTAGTCTTAAGGTACTATTTAAAAAATTATTTCTAAGAGTCTCCTTTCTATGTAACTTTATAACTTCTATTTTGTTTTTCATGTCTCAAATTTGAAGCATTATCTTTTCTGCTTATGCATTTATAATGATTTGGTTTCCAAGTGATTCATAGACCTATAAAGTATCATTTGAGAGAAAATCTTCAAATATTTGGTCTATGGAAAGTTGTATGCCTTCTGTTTTTAAAAAGAAATCAAGAAGTAAAATTATGTTCAGTAAACAAATTCAAGTTCCATAAGTGAAAACTTATGAAACACCACTATGCTCTGATTAACACTATTTGCTATGTTATATCTTCTGTTTTGTTTTTCTTCCAGTTATCTTTGAATTTTATCTAGAGGGAAAAGAAATAGAAAATTAAAATATAACTGTCCTAGGTTTTTTTTATTTTTTATTTTTATTGTGATAAAATACCCTAACAAAAGCAATTTAGGGGGAAAAGTGCTGGTTTACAGTCCCAGGTTATAGACTGTTCTAGCAGGGAAGTCAAGGTGGCAGGAACTTGAGACAGCCAGTCCCATCACATCCACAGGAAGAAAGAGAAGTAAATGCCCATGCAAAGCCTCCCCCCCCGCCCCCCATTCACTCTAGGCCCAGCCCATGGATGCTGTTGCCCTCCTCAGTTAACCTAATTCAGAATATCACTCTCAGACATGTCTAAACACTTCCTCATTGAAACATTCTTTCTAGGAGTCTAGATTGTATCTAACTGACAGTTTAAATGTTCTGTTATGGTAGCTTAGGGCAATTCACTGCTTATACCACAGCAAAATTTCTTTGCGGGTTTTCCAACTAAGTATTTACAAAATCATTGATTTGAAGTGCTTTAAAAATAACTTGAATAATTTAAGTAGAATTAAGTAGGGTTAGATTGACAGGAAGAAATAGCTCATTATACCATTACATTTAAATATTGGTGTTAAAGGTGAGGGATATGAGGTCTCTCCCTGTGCCAGGTTTAAGGAAAAATTGTGGTTATTGCCAATGATACCTTGAGATTTGACATGAAGCCCTCACTTTTCACAACTTTCTTGGTAAATATTAAAATTGGTAGATTTAGTTTTCATTATGTAGATTTAGTGATTAATGTTAGGACCAAACAAATAAATGTAAAGTGGATAATTTTTTTAATGGCAAGGAAACCAGATTTATAAATATGTTTGTAATCCAAATTTAATGAGAGACAAAGAATCATTAATAAAAGCTATTTGAGAAAAATAAATAAATATTGGTGTTAAAATTAGGATACTACTTAGGTTGAGGCATATATTATCATAGCTTCCCTAATATCCATTACTTGGTTTTTAATCATTGGTAGGGAATTAGGAAATATTTGTCTAAGAATACTGAATGAAAATATTTTTATTTAGCTTTAAAAAAATGTTATTAGTAATATGTGTATATGATGCATGTTTGTTATATGTGTGATACATGTGTGTTTGTATGTGTATTATGCTTGTGTATGTATGTATGTGTATGAGTGTATGTGTTTTTGTGTGTATGTGTGTGCATATAGTGTTGTGGTCAGTGGTCAACTTTAAGGGGTAGGTTCTTCCTTCCCCACTTTACAGGAGTTCTGGGGTTTGCTGTTTTCACCCACTGAGCTATAGCACCAGTCCTAATTTAGCAGTTCATCATCTAGGAAATTAAAGCTCAAAGACTTTACATTAGGCTATCGTGATGACTCAAGAGTAGGTTTCACTTAAATACAGCTGTGTAAGAGAGAGGGACATGCAGTTTAAAACCATAGAGACATTTTACTTAGGAGTATAATGATAGAAATAAAATTCTAAAAATAGCTTTGAATCATGCCTTAAATTTAAGTTATTAGAAGAATATTATCCGAACTTGAAGACATTTTTTGGCTCCTCATTAACTCTGGTACTTGTTATGGGAACTGCCTTACTTTCAAAGACTACCTATCTTTAGCGTGCATCTTCATTCTGTCGTTTGGACCTGTCTTCTCCAGTTTGAAGTTTTGTCAGAGTGACTTTATTTTATTAAAAAATATATCTATATAATATTTGTAGCTATACATTTATATCCTGTCTGTCTGTCTGTCTGTCTGTCTGCCTGCCTGCCTGCCTGCCTGCCTGCCTGGCTACCTATTATCTATCAAGTCTAGACTGGCCCTCAATCCCTCTATAACTGTGGATGATATTGAACTTCTGACCTAGGATTTATAGGTATGGATGACCACGCCTGGTTGAATGTTGGGAGAACCAAGCCTTCTCACTTGCTGGACAAGCACTCCACTAACTGAGCCACATCAGTGACATTCTTTGGGATTTGATACTGTCACTTTGAAAACTTATTCCTGGCTATTATTTCTACTATCAACGTTTAAAATTCAAAACGTATTGTTTCCTGGTCATAACTTGTACTTGAAAATACTGCTGAGATGTTTCAAAGAAAAAAAAATCACTTTTTGTTTATTTGCTTTTTAAATCATCCTGTGAGCTGCACAGCTGTTTTCTTGAATGAGGACTAGAAATGAGGGAAAGAGATCATTTTCATTGAGCTTGCTTAGTTTTCCCAAATGACTGTGGTTTGTTTCTTTCTTTCTTTCTTTCTTTCTTTCTTTCTTTCTTTCTTTCTTTCTTTCTTTCTTTCTTCCTTTCTTTGAATCACAGTTCTTAAATTTGTTGGAATTCTTATTTTCTAGTAGAAATTGAGGTCATTGATGATTCATGACTCCAGTTTTTTTCTGCCTTCCCTTTCTTTGTCCCTTTCTGCTAAGGATCTTACCATGTAAGCCAGGCTGGCCTCTAGTTGGTGATATTCATACTTAGCTTTCCAGCATGTAGGATTATAAATGTGCTGCTAACCTGCCTGCCTCCCTCTGTCCATCTGACTGTCCATCCATCTTCTGTTGATTTATTACAGGGTATCATGGACTAGCCTTGAAGTTGCTCTGAAGCTGAGGCTGGTCTCAAGCTTGTCATCCTCCTACCCCAGCATCCCAAGTGCTGGGACTACAAGCGTGTATTGACCTGGCTGTCTCTCCTTCCCTTCCGCTTCCCTGTTGTGTGACAAAGCTTTTCCTGGGGAGACATAACACATTCTATTCACCTGGGGAGACATAACACATGTCTATTCACCTCAGATGGGGAGCATACATCCGACCAAAGTATGGATACCAGCAAAGGCTAACTTAATGAACCAATGAGTTCTGTTGGGGTTACTCATGGAAATATGGGTGAGGGGCTACTTACAGGAGCAGAAATGATGCAAAAGATAGCAGTCTCACTAAACACACCCACTCAGCATAGATGGCAGCTGGGAAACTGGAGCACACTGCACAGCCTGCAGGCAACTCAGCAGGTTGGTGAGTGTTCTTTCCAAGTGGTTGAGTTGGTTTAAACCTGCTCCAGACAGCTCCACTCTCTCTGCTTGTTCTGGGCAGCTGGTCTGGTCTCAGTCTTTGTAGCTTTTCTCCCACTCAGAGCCTTCCTTGCAAGCTAGGTTCCTTTTTGTCTGAGGGATTTTGGCTTTCCTTAGAGTAGCAGGGAGGGGCAGTGAGTCTGCTCGGTTTCTGGGACTTGTGAAACTATTCTGAGTTGTTTACCTCCCTGCTTAAGGAACGTCCTACAAGGTGGAATGTTTCAGTCTGCAAGGCACTTACACAGCACTTGCCCTCCTTCTTTATTTCTAAATTAGATATTTAATGCACCAAAGTTTTCTTGCATTGTGATCTGTCACATAACATTCTACCATGATTTTGTTCTTAGTTCTAAATGCTTTAAAATGTTTGTTTTGATTTTTTATTTATTCATAAATTCCTTGAAGTTCCTTATTTAGGTTCTGAACATTGGATAGCCTTCCATGTTTAGGGATTACCAAAGTTATATATTTACTTTTGTTTTAACATTTTCCATCATGTATAAATATTTGGGCTCAGCCAGTCAGTCTCTCCGTCTACCTAGTGTTAATCAGTATGAAAATGAATTTCATTTTTTCTCTCTAAGATGAATATGTTATATGTATTCAACAAACTTGTACTATTGTTTTTCAATGTCCAGAATGAGTGTAAGTAGATATTTGACTCATGGTACTTCAGAGGCTATTTTCATTTTTATTCATAAGGAGTCAAAGATTTAATATATAATAAAGTTTTACTTAGGTGAAATTCCTTCCTTATCTGAGAGTGAACTGAAGAGAAATGTATGAATTTTTGAACTGCCCTAAATTTGGCTAAAATGTATAGTAACGGCTCCAGGAATTCGAGTTTACCATCTCTGCTCACTTGCTGATGTAGGGGAAACAACAAAACAAAAGTCAGGGAAAATTTAAGAACATTACAGTAAACTTTGCCTTGTTAATATTGTTAACTATTTTGTCTAGTCACAGTAAGTGCATTTGCATTAGTGTACAACCGTCACCAGCTGTCTGTCTCCAGAACTTTCTGACTTGAAACTCAGCTGGGTGTGGAGCACTCCTGTGATCTCGGCACTGTGACAGGGAGGCAGGGCGATAGAAGTTTGAGGTCAACCTGGGCTATTTGAGATCCTGCCTCCAAAAACCAAGACCAAGAGCAAAAAGAAGAGAGCCCTGAACCGTAAAACACTTAAGTTGCTATCTGTTGCCTCGGCAACAAGTCTGTGTATTAACCTTAAAGGAGATGGCGTGTTCAGAATCTGATATGTTCTGCTTTCACGTTAAAGAGACTATAGACTGTGGAGAAGGAGGTGCCAGCAAAGATGTAGTCACACATTAGGACCCAAGATCACAGAGTTTAATCCAGTATTTCTACCTCTTTCCTGTTTCTCAGTTCTTAAATGTTACAGAAAACTTCATGAATCTTAGTAAGAAGTTAAAGTAATTTTTAAATGATCATTGTATTTCTAAAGAATATCATTTTATTTTATAGCTTCTGGAAGGAAATTTTGCCAAAGAAGTCAGCCATGAAATGGATGGACTTATTTTTCAGCCTATTGGAGTAAGTTCATGTGTGTGTCTGTATGTGTGCATATGCGTATTTGTGTATATAAATATTTTCATTATTCATTTTAAAGGAAATGAGTTTTTCAGTATTTTCTTGTAATTTATATGAAATATATTCATTTATATTTCTTTGCTAGAAATCTACAAATAACATTAAATAAATGCTTATTTCCTCCTGCAGTTTGCTGTACCATTTATGTATTAGTATCTCTGAAACTTAAGTTTGCTGTAGTTGAGGAAAATTTAAGTGGTTATTGAAGAAGAGAGTGAAGAGAAATTGATATTTTGAGTCCTTATTCCATGAGGACATTGACCACGTTATTGGTATGTGCTGCAAATATACAGTAAAACATTTAATGAATATTTAAATGCAATATGCTATGTTTTCCAAACACCCTTGTTATATAGAGGAGGAAAAAATAATCTTACCTTCTGAGGTTGAAGGAAGAAGAAATGAAATAAGCTAGAAGGTAGGGACAGAAATTGTAGAGAATACCCTTAGGGGATGGAGTTGCATTATTTTCCAGGTTTAGTCTTCTAGAATAAAGGAAGTAGTCTAAATATGACAGTAAAAATAGAAAATTTTAGTGTTTGAAGTTCATAGTTCAGGCCCGTATACATATGAAATGGCTACAGAGGAACCTGTTTTGGTTTGCATGTGAAATGTGCCCTCCCAGCTCATGTACCCAAACAATTGGCCCCCTAGCTGGTACACAGGCTTCCAGTATTGTGGGCCCTTAAGTGGCACAGCCTGACCAGTGGTCTGGTATTCCTCATAGGAAGGCCTCAACCATGTGAGGTTCTGTTAGTATAAGAACCTGACACAGAGTTTGCTTGCTTACTTCTTTGACTGGAATAGTGGTAGCTATGACAGCTCTTAGACAGGTAGGCCAACCTGTGGCTTCAGGGTACAGTCATCTGCCAACGTATGCCCAGGGCATTCTGTGGCCCCAAAGTTTGGATTAAAAATACCTTTTGCAATATTTTTTGTTTCATAGATAAGCAGATAAAACAGTTTTGAGAGCTCTGCAAATGCTAGTGCTGGAGCCAAAGTCAGAACTGTTTTTAAAGCCTCAAACATCTTTTTTTCAGTCTCAGTCCAGATTAGGGGCTTGTTGCCTCCCTTTGTGCTGATGTTGTTCCCAAACCCTGGTTTTGAGAGGCAGCAATATCTGACTACAGTTATGTACTCTTGAACCTGTCTCTGTCTTTGGTGTTGAGATCTGAAGGATGCTAGCAATCCTAGTCTGAGTCGGGCTCTTTTTGTCTCCTTTTAGCTGTTTCTGAGCTAGGTAGCCTCTAATCTACAAAGTTGGGTTTCTGTAGCTCATCAAAGTGTAACTCTTACAGCAGTCCCTCGGGGCCCCTCTTACAATCTAATTCAGTCTCTGAGGCTAGGAGGAGGTCATCTACTTATGGTCCTGGAAAGGCAGGCAGGCAGGCAGGCAGGCAGGCAGGCAGGCAGGCAGGCAGGCAGGCAGGCAGGCAGGCAGTACTTAGTGCCTCTTCACACAGGGTTGGAGAGTTTTCTAAATCCTTGGGCAACCTGGTCCATGGAAGTTGCCCTCTGTAACCTGCCTCTGGGTCTGTTCACTCAGAAACAAAGATGAGTTGACTCACTTCTGCCAGGGGGAGGCTGAAGAATTCATCTTTGAGGCCCAAGACTGTGTACATCTGTTTCTTTAAAAGAATCAGATTCATGTGAGTATATGGGTTTGGAACTGTGGAGTGGATGGATGGTCTTGATCTGACCCTCTATTTTACTTCTTAGATCTTGTACAGGTCTATAAGCAGAGGTTCCGGGTTTCTTCACAGGCAGGAGAGGTGCACTGCAGGGTGACTGGTGGGGCACTAGGATACCTGTCTTTCTAATACAGGAAATAAGGACTGCAGCTCTACTTTTTGTTCCTAGGGTCAGTGGGTATTGCTTAATCTGGACAGGGGTAGATGAACTGCTTGGTTGAACAATTATAGGAACTTGGTTTTAGACCAGTCCAAGGGTGTATGGTTGTTCATATCCTTGGGAATCTTTGTTGTAAATCTGAAAGATTGTCCAACTGTATATTTTGGTTGAGGACAGGACTTTCAGCTATGAGATACTCCTTTGACAGAGGGCAAGACACCAACATTTTGCAGGGTAAAGTCTATCAGCTTCTCATTGTTAGAGAAGTTGTTGCTGACTCTCAGTTTATGTAAAATATTTCAACCCAAACAGTGGTAGGGATGATCAGGCATGACCAAGAACAAGTGGGTTATCCTCTTTACTAGGTAGATGGAATGGGTAGTGGTCCAGGGTTTCCTGTTGTACCTTGGACTGCAATCTTTTGATCAGTCAATTGGCCTAGGGGCTTCTTAAGGGCTGAATATGTCAACCTGGTGTCTATAAAAAAAGTCAGTTGCTTTGCCTCCAGCTTTTAATATTACCTTAGGCTCTTGGGAGCTTAAAGCATAGGAGCCTGGGTCCTGCCACCTTCCCACTTCATTTTTCCAGTGTCCTTTCTTCTTGCAGTAGACATTGGTCTTCCTCTCATGGTGGCCTGCTTGTCTTCTGGCCTGCTTCTGCACCAGACTGGCTTATTGTCTGGGTTTTTCCTTTTAGGTCTGCCACTATGGCCCTAGTACATCTTTGTTAAACACCTCTTGGGCTACCTATAGCACATGGGACCTATCTATAGCTTGAAATCCCTCTAACTTTTGTAACTGTTTCTAATATCTAGGGCCAGCTGAGTGACAAAGGCAATGTTGAACACCCACCCACTCTCCAGAGCTTCAGGCTCTATTGGGCATATATACATGGTCAACCTCTAAAAGATGCTCTAGGAACACAGCAGGATGATAGGAGGTCTCCTGTGCAACTTTACTTGTGGGCTTCCACACTGTTGCTTGGAACCCAGCTTGAAAGACCAGCAGTAGGCTTCCAGTGCTCCCCTTCTTGGGTCAGTATTAGGATCCCGTGGAGTTGATTGGATGGAAACGTGCTCTCAGTGCAATAAGCATTATTAGCCAGAGATCCCCCTTCTGGACCCAGGACTGCTTTCTTAGCTTCCAGCTTTATAAGATCCCTTCCTTCTAATCTGAACAGGGTGACCAGTAACTTGGCAATCATCCCAGGTGGGCTGCTGGGTATAGAAAACAGTCTTGAGAGAGATAAGTACCTATAGTTTCTCAGAGAAATGGGGTTCTGGGACTTACAGTTTTACAGGTCACTGGTCTAGAAGGGGACATATATTATAAATGGATATAGGGCTTCTAGATGGGATCCTTTGGCTCAAAAGGAGTGAGTCTGGAAGACTTGCTGGAGGAGAACATTAGCAGCAACTGCTGGGGTCTAGTTTGAATAGGGCATTCAAGGGAATCAGGAATGGTAGTTGATACATCTGCTGGATTTAGGGAAGGGCATAATTGGAGCCATTGTGGATAATGTGGAGGAGACACATACTTGGGGGAGGCCTTTGTAGGAGAAGAAGAGGAAAAAGCCTCTGGGGTCCAGACTTATGATGGGATCTCCCTTTGTTCAGAGACAGTGTGGTGGTAGGTCTTCCTCCTTTGGGTCACTGGATAGAATTGTTGTTTTTCCCATTGGGGTTTAGCTACCAAAACCTTGGTACCAGCTTTAAGCTAACCTATGAAGGAGGTTGTTGCAATAGACTTAACCAAGCATCTAGGGAGGAAAACTGATCCATGGTGGCCAGGTTTTCCTGTGACCACTAGTCACTGTGACCACTCGTTATCTGCTTTTATCATATATGCCCTCAGACACTATTCAATATCAGAAGAAGGCCGCTTTAATTTATAAAGGGTCGGGAGGTGTTCTTTCGAAAAATCAACTCTTTTAGTTTGCTTCCCTGTCTTTATATGCCTCCTGGAAATAGTGAGGGAAATACTACTCCAAAGGAGTGAGCTGTTTAGAAGCAGAAGTGCCTGTAGTTTCACTTTCTGGATTTTAATTAATAATGACAAGTAACACACATATCAGAAGAGACAGAGGCAGATAGGACAGGTACAAACAAAAGCAATAAGACAAATTAGGGGTGGCCACCTTTGGAGGTGACCAGGTGACTCACTGAAGAAAATTTAGACTGGGATGTCAGAGGGGGGCCTGCAAGCATGAAGTTCTCTCCTAGGATCCTGGAACATGTCATGTTGTACACCCGCTAGAAGGAAGCCCAAGCTGAGACCTCAGAGTTGCTCAAACTGTTGTGGACCTCCAAATGTTGCAGGGTTAGTGACCCTAAAGACTACTCAGCTTGACCAACATTCTTATTGAGAGTCAGCATTAAGCTGCTGATGTCTGCCTGAAGAGAACCACTTCTCACAGAGTAGCCTAAATGCATTTTACTGGGAGGTTTTTTTTTTTTTCCCCAATTTTTATTAGATATTTTCTTCATTTACACTTCAAATGTTATCCCGAAGTCCCCTATACCCTCCCCCATCCCCCGCCCTGCTCCCCTACCACCCACTCCCATATCTTGGCCCTGGCGTTCCCCTGTACTGGGGCATATAAAATTTGCATGACCAAGGGGCCTCTCTTCCCAATGATGGCCAACTAGGCCATCTTCTGCTACATATGCAGCTAGAGACATGAGCTCTGGGGGTACTAGTTAGTTCATATTGTTCTTCCACCTACAGGGTTGGAGACCCCTCGATCTCCTTGAGAACTTTCTCTAGCTCCTCCCTTGGGAAACCTGTGTTCCATCTAATAGGTGACTGTGAGCATCCACTTTTGTGTTTGCCAGGGACTGGCATAGCCTTACACGAGACAGCTATATCAGGGCCCTTTCAGCAATATCTTGCTGGCGTATGCAATAGTGTCTGCGTTTGGTGGCTGATTATGGGATGGATCCCCAGCTGCAGTTGTCACTGGTTGGTCCATCCTTTTGTTTCAGCTCCACAGTTGATCTCTGTAACTCCTTCAATGTGTGCTTTGTTCCTAATTCTAAGAAGGGGCGAAGTGTCCACACTTTGATCTTCATTCTTCTTGAGTTTCATGTGTTTAGCAAATTGTATCTTGGGTAATCTAGGTTTCTGGGCTAATATCCACTTATCAGTGAGTACATGTTATGTGAGTTCTTTTGTGATTGGGTTACCTCACTCAGGATGATACCCTCCAGATCCATCCATTTGCCTAGGAATTTCATAAATTCATTCTTTTTAATAGCTGTGTAGTACTCCATTGTGTAAATGTACCACATTTTCTGTATCCATTCCTCTGTTGAGGGACACCTGGGTTCTTTCCAGCTTCTAGCTATTATAAATAAGGCTGCTATGAACATAGTGGAGCATGTGTCCTTATTACCAGTTGGAACATCTTCTGGGTATATATGCCCAGGAAAGGTATTGCAGGATCCTCTGCTAGTACTATGTCCAATTTTCTGAGGAACTGCCAGACTGACTTCCAGAGTGGTTGTATAAGCTTGCAGTCCCACCAACAATGGAGTAGTGTTCCTCTTTCTCCGCATCCACACCAGCATCTGCTGTCACCTGAATTTTTGATCTTAGCCATTCTTACTGGTGTGAGGTGGAATCTCAGGGTTGTTTTGATTTGCATTTCCCTGATGATTAAGGATGTTGAACATTTTTTTTCAGGTGCTTCTCAGCCATTGGGTATTCCTCAGTTGAGAATTCTTTGTTTAGTTCTGTGCCCCATTTTTTAATGGGGTTATTTGATATGGGCACTGGGGAAAAATTCCTGAATAGCAATAGCGTGTTCTGTAAGATCAAGAATTGACAAATGGGACCTCATAAAGTTGCAAAGCTTCTGTAAGGCAAAAGATACTGTCAATAAGACAAAAAGGCCACCAACAGATTGGGAAAGGATCTTTACCAATCCTAAATCAGATAGGGGGACTAATATCCAATATATACTGGGAGCTTTTAAAGGCAAAAAACACAGGAAAAACTTCATCCTTGTTGACAGTTATAGGTGGGATGTAAAGCAATCAAGCAGTTTAACAGAAGCCAAACGTAGTTAGCTAGGCATTTCAGCCCCAAGTTTCTAGAACAGAGCTGGGTACTTTCCCATAGGACTTTTTTGTTTTTCACTGGGGGAGGGGTGGGTAAGGAGGGATGTATATTTCAGGTTAAGCTAATGATGGCTCCATCTGAGAGAAGATTGAGGAACTTTGCCCCATCACACAGCTAGCCCCAAATAAGGTAAATTAGCCTTTGGACCTTCAATGTTTCAGTCTTTTCCTACTACTGGATTTTCAGTCAGTCTGTGTAGACACGGCTTTTTTCAGGAGTTTTCATTAGCAGTTTCCAAGTATCAAAGTATTTTGTATATGCAGGTGCCCAAATAGTATTAAATATCATACAGTCCCTTGTAGCTAGGAAACCTCACTCCTATGATCTGATGTATTTGAGACTGAGTAGTGGGTAGGAGAGAGGAATAACTGGTAAAGGCTATTAAGAACGAAACTCATGCATCCTTCCAGACTATTAGCCATCATGATCCAGTTCCGATTTGAGTGTTTTCATACTCTGTATCTAACATAATATTTATATGTGAAAAAGGATTATTATATCTAAAACTAAGTAGTTAAGAATTCAGATTGGCCTAATGAAGTAAAGATTTAACAGATGAAAACATGTATTTAAAATAAGCAAGATTTACATAGGTTTAAAAACTAGATTGCCTATGTTTTCCTCTGTAATTACAGTTATTTACAGTCGATGACCTATCTTATTAATATTTAAATGGTTGGAAATAGGACTTTGGAAGGAGTCACTGTACTATTATCATCCCCCCACCTTTTATTACTGGAATACAGATTGTTTAATTAATATTTTAATCCTATCTGTAGAACATTTTGGATACTAATTAAATAAAAAAAACATGAGTACTTAAAGCATAAAACATGATATTGTTATTAGAGATGGATATCTTTTGTATGATTTGAATGAGAAGTATTAACTCAAACCTTTAGGTATTTCTAGCTAAGACTAAATGTACTTTAATTTAAAAACTAGATTTTTTTTTGTTTTTGTTTAAATTATGGTGAATGAGAGAAACACAGACACACAGACACACCTACCTACCTACCTACCTACCTACCTACCTACAATAAAAACACTTGAATCTTGAATCTTTTATGCTCTTGTTTTGAATAAGATAGAGTTTAGGGCAAACAAGCAGTCACAGCAAAATGGCTTGATTCAGTGAGAGGACCTAACATCTTCATTTGTAACGTCATGAAAACCAAAATTATTTATTATTTTATCACTTAGAAATATACTAGGTAGGATGTTAAATATCAAGGAAGTTTTCTAATCCAGGTGTGAGTTATAAATACTTGGATAAATCCTGATCTTTTAATAAAAATGGAGTCTTTGGTGTGGTAACTCCCTCTCCCTCTCATTTGAGGAAGTCATCTGTTTTTTTTTTTTTTTTCTTAACTATTTGGTGGAGTCATTAATTTTGATTTTTAGTTATAGTTAAAAGTATTTTACAGGGCTGGAGAGCTGGCTGTCCTTCCAGAGATCCTGAGTTCAATTCCCAGCAACCACATGGTGGCTCACAATTATCTATGCTGGGTTCCAATGCCCTTTTCTGGTGTGTCTGAATACAGTGACAGTGTACTCACATACATAAAATAAATAAATCTTTTTTAAAAAAGGAAAGTATTTTACAATATCATGTTTTATTTATCCAGTAGACCAAGTTTTATAAACAAATTAATATGTTTGTTATTTGAAACAAGCTTTTCAATTACTAATTTAGTAGGAATATTTTAAATAACCCTGACTCTTTTTTTTTTTTTTTTTTTTTTTGGTTTTTCGAGACAGGGTTTCTGTGTGTAGTCTTGGCTGTCCTGGAACTCACTCTGTAGACCAGGCGTGCCTCGAACTCAGAAATCTGCCTGCCTCTGCCTCCCAAGTGCTGGGATTAAAGGCGTGTGCCACCACCGCCCGGCAAGCCTGACTCTTTAAAAGACTTTCTTTTAAATGGTTAAAACAGTGACTACTTATTAAAAAGAGAAAGACTTTGTTCAGTAGGGAAACATAAAATGCTGAAATTTAACCTCAGGCTTTTTAAAAATTGTTGTTTGTTTTTTCCCCAATCAACAATAACTTACTTTGATTTTCGGCTAACACTTTTAAACTAATTTTTTAGTCTTTTTTATATAATATATTCTGATGATGCTTTTTCTCTTTCCCAGGTCCTCTCAGATTCTCCTCTCCTCTCTACCCACCCTATCCAGGACCTCTCTTTCTCTTTCTCTCTTTAGAAAAGAAATAGGCAAAGAAAACAAACACTAGAAACTCAAATACAAAACAGAAACCTTACAAAACACTATATCAGAAACAATATGCATGCAAAAGTCCTTGTAAGACAGTGCCCAAACAAAGCAATACGAGATAAAATGTCTACAAAAATACCATGGAGTTTGTTTTGTATTAAACATGTACTGCTGGGTACAAGACCTACCCTGAAGTGTGGTTAATATACCCAGTGAGACTCCATTGGAGAAAAACACCTTTTCCTTTGTAAGCAGGTGGTATGAATTGCAGATAGCTTCTTCTTTAGGAATGCTTGCCTGTGTCCACTTCTCTCATTGCTGGAACTCTATCTAGCTTGAACCTGTGCAGTGCTATCCCAGGCTCTGAATGTTTATACCAATCCTGTTGTGTCTGGAGGGCATTATTTTCTTGGAGTCATCCATCTCCTCTGGCTTCTTAAAATCTTTTTGCCTCTTCTTCTACATAGATCCCTGAACCCTGAGGAGAGAAGTTTGTTGAAGATATCCCATTTCTGTCTGAGTGTTCCAAAATCTCTTAATCTCTTCACATTGCCCAGTTGTGGAGTTTCTGTGTTAGGTCCCATTACTGCAAGGGGAAGCTTCTGTGATGAGGGCTGAGTGAGGCACTGATCTGTGGGTAGAGCAGAATGTCATTAGGAGTCATTGTATTGCTACTACTCCTTTAGCAGACCAATCAATAACACTTGCTTTTCTCCTAGGCCTATGCCCTATCTATCCAGTCTCAGGTTCTTTGACCTAAAGCAGTGTCAGGCATGGGTTCTGCCTCATGGAGTGGGCCTTAAATCCAGTCAGATAGTGGTTGATTATTCCCACAACAACATACTGTTGCACCAGTGTATCTTTCAGGCAGGGAAGCACTTGTAGATGGCAGGGTTTGTAACTGGGTTGATGGTTACTTTTCTCATTTGGTACCATGCAGAGTACCTTCCAGCACCATGAGAACTAGTAGTAGGGCTGAAGTCTATATACAGTTAGGTACCAGCTTGACTTCTGTGTGGTCAGTGAGGTATGAAGGTGTTATCTATAGCAATATGTCTTTACCATCAGTTTGGGGAGAGTAACCAAGAGCCTTGGCAATAGCCTGAGATGTTTGAGGGTTTCCACGGGGCCCCTTTGGTTAATGGCTTAACTAGATATAACCCATTCCTGTCACTGGAGAGTTCGCGTGGTGAAAGATGTCTAGTTGGGGCATTGTCTCCCCTGTTATTTGGGGACCCTGTGTTAGAGTTTCTATTGCAGAAAGAGGCACCATAACCATGACAACTCTTATAAAGGAAAGCATTTGATTGAGGCTGGTTTAGAGGTTTAGTCTATTATGTTGGGATTAAACAAAGTTTTTGTTGTTTCAAGTTACTTTTTGGTAAACATTAGTAAGAACAAATCAATACTTAAGAGGTACTGTTCTAGAAAATCAAGCCTTATTCTTATCTCAGGCTATTGAATTGGTCTTAAACTTTGTAACTTTTATATTATTTTTAATGTATGTATCTATTTTAAACAATCTTTGCAATATACTTTAATCTTTTTTTCTTTTTTTTTTCCTTTTGGTTTTTTGAGGCAGGGTTTCCTCTGTATAGCCCTGGCTGTCTTGGAACTTACTCTGTAGACCAGGTGGCCTTGAACTCAGAAATCTGCCTGCCTCTGCCTCCCAAGTGCTAGGATTAAAGGTATGCGCCACCACCGCCTGGCTACATACTTTAATCTTAATACTACTATTGCCATTACAAAATTTAGAAAATAATCTTTTTTTTTTTGTTTGTTTGTTTTTCAAGACAGGGTTTCTCTGTATATAGCCCTGGCTGTCCTGGAACTCACTCTATAGACCAGGCTGGGCTCGAACTCAGAAATCCGCCTGCCTCTGCCTCCCAAGTGCTGGGTAGAAAATAATTTTAATGAAGTAAATATAAATTATTCGTAAGATGTATTTAAAACAAAGAAACAAGCTATCTTAAATATCAGTTAGGAATACTGGTAAATACATTTTTTTCTTTGGTTTTTCGGGTAAATATATTAATAATAAAGCCCTTAAATTTACTTTTTTTTTTTTTAAATTTACTTATTTGTTAAAGATTTAAGCTCTTATAACAGGTACATTGAAATGTTTTTTATTGTTGTTGTTATTATTAGGATAAAATATTTACTTTTGTTCATCAAAAGTATAAGGTATCTCAGGGCAGGATAGAACTTGGCATTTAAGACAAACAAGTAAAAACAAAAGAAAATATATTATTAAGGTATTACATGGGGCTGGTGAGATAGCTCAGCGGGTAAGAGCACCCGACTGCTCTTCCGAAGGTGATAAGTTCAAATCCCAGCATCCACATGGTGGCTCACAACCATCTGTAACGAGATCTGGCGCCCTCTTCTGGAGTGTCTGAAGACAGCTACAGTGTACTTACATATAATAAATAAAAATAAATCTTAAAAAAAAAAGGTATTACACATTAAGATCTGTAAACTTTAAGATGCCTGTGTCCTGTGAGATGAAGGGCAGTTCTCTGCCCAGTGACCACTAGAACCACATTTGAAGCAAGGCCTAGGTAAAGTCCACTGCTCCATCTTCTTTGGAGAAGCTCTTTGAACCCCTGCCAGGATTTGGCATTTCTATGTATTATAAGAAACCCTTTTTCATTAAACTTCTTAAATGCTATATTTAGCAGATCTCTAACAGTTTAAGGGCCATCATCCAATTTATTAAGTATACCTGATTTTAAACAAACTTGTTTTTAGTTACTTGTTTCAGGATTGAGGGTGGTTTCGGGTGAACAGAAACTACCTTAAAAGAAACTAATCTTACTTAAAAAATGTAAGAAACAAAACCAAAACACAACCTTACTTTACTGCTTTTCTAATAAACAGAAACCTGCATTTTTAGGCTTATTTTCCTTTTAACAGGCCTTCTGTTTACCTGGCCAAAGTCCTTATGGTTAAGCAATGTCACCAGTGCTGCCACTTGGGGACGTTGGGGTATTCTGGACCTAACATTAGGTATGCAGGACTCATCTAAAAAACCTTAATGTAAAATGATGTTAAAAATGTCAGAAAGCTTCATATGATATAAAATTCATGGATTCTTGGCATGGTTAGGGACCCTTTTTTAAACCAAATCCTAATTATTCTAGTTTCTCATGATATAGCTTCTTGTAGTCCTAATGTCCAATATAAGATTTGATACTGTTTTGGTAAGATTTATAAATTGCTTTTCTTTGTTAGGCATTTTATTAAAGCTAAGTTCTAAGTAGAAGTTTGGGACCTATGATCAGACCGACTTTTTTTTCCCTCTCTCTTCTTCAAGTCAGGTTCCTGGGCTGTCCTAGAACTAGCTTTGTAGACCAGGCTGGCCTCAAACTCACAGATATCTACCTCCCACATGCTAGCATTAAAGGCGGGCACCACCACTACCTGGTTACCAGGAGAAAATGTTTTTCTCTCCAGAGGTCCTGAGTTCAATTCCCAGTAAACACATGGTGGCTCACAATTATCTATGCTGGGTTCTGATGCCCTCTTCTGGTGTGTCTGAATACAGTGACAATGTACTCACATATATAAAATAAATCTTTTTTAAAAAAGGAAAGTATTTTACAATATTATGTTTTATTTATCTAGCCACCCTTTCTAACTTTTTCTTCAGAAGTCTAGAACTTTTTGATGAACCTAGTTTTATTAATTGTAAAGGGGTTGGGAAATACTATTATGAGAAGAACATGTTATAAGTCATTGGTGATCTTTAAAAATAAATCCATTTTTAAATTGAACCTCTGTTGTTATCAGACTATGTCATAAACCAAATAGATCTTACTAGACAGCTAATTTTTATGATTTTAGGTCTCTGCTTTAATCACTATTTTGAATCACTTGTTTTGTGGCCTGTTATGATATTTTTAAATGATAACTTGACATTTAAATATAAGTAGTAAATGCTTTACTTGGTAGCTATTAGATCATTTAATTTACTAAGTGGATATTAACGTTAAATCTTATTTATTAGATTTCATAAGGCTATTTTGGTGATCATTTTAGTGGCATATTATATTTTTAATTGTGATAATAAAATTGATTAATATTTAACTTTTAAAAGCTGTCTTCAGCTTGTTCTATCTATTTAATCTATCTATCTGTCTGTCTGTCTGTCTGTCTATCGATAGGGTCTCACTGTGTAGCCTTGGTTAGCCTAGAACTTCCTCTGTAGACCAAATCAGGCTGGCCTTAAACTTATAGTGATCCTCCTGCCTCCGTCTCTAACTCCTAGTACTGGGATTAAATGCATGTGCCAAGCCTTGTTTGGATTTGCTTTAATATTGCGGAGACACTTAATATTTCTAGACAAGAACTTTTATGCTACTAAATAACAATAAAATAATTATAATGAGTAGATTCTATAGTTGAAGTAAGAATAGAAATCTTGCACTTTTTTTTAAAACTACTTTTCTTGTGTAGTAGAGACACTGTGGTTGGTGAAACACTTAATTGCTTCTATATGGAGTCTAGAGTGTTTAAAGTAGTAGTGACACAGTTATTTTGTAATGTGTTCTTCCTGTTGTGGGACAAGCTTTGTTTTATGTTTCTAGAATTAAACATTTTGCATGTAAATCTAGATTCAGCTTTGGATTTAATATTTTATTCTTGTAAAATATTAATAGTTTTATTAAATTTTTACTACTGCTAGATCTAATGACTATTATAGATAGATTATAAAATTGAAAATGGAAGTAGTCTAAATGCCTTGTCTTGAAGTATATGATGAATTACAGTGGTTTTTCTCTCTAGCAGGGTGGTGTTGCCATGGTGAGAGCTTCTGTTTCCATGACATTTGCTTGCATATTTTGATAGGTCTTCAGCTGAAGAAGGGCTCTGTTTCCTGGCAGACTGGAAGAGTGTCATCTCCCCACCCCCACCCCGGAACTGTGCTATTTTTTTTTTCAATTGAGAGATATAATCATTTCTGAGGAATTGTAATAGTAACATGTCAAGAAAGAAAATATACCTTGTTCATTTAAAATACTTTTTTGTTCAATTTTCAGAAAATAGCACTTGTTAGTTGATTTGTGTAAGAAAGAAAAAGGAGAAAAACATTTTTCTTTTTTCATAATTACTAAAATACATGCCTCCCAGTAAATTTTGTTGACAAAACAAACAATTATAGATAATTAATTTGTAGTCAATTTTAGCTGGATATACACACGTGCGAGCGTATATATACACACACACACACACACACACACACACTCACACACACACTCACATCCTTTACTACTATACAGCTACAAACAATTGGCCATAATGACATGTCTTAGAAGGGGAAGTAGATATTAATAATGATTTTAGAAAATGAAAGGATCAGTGATGTCTTTGAGGGCATACAGAGCACAGAAAGTCAGTCCTAATATAAATGACAGCTAAATACCCAAGGAAGCAGAATAGTTCTTGTTTTGGTACTCTAGTGTTACTGTGGAAGCATAAATGGTAGATTTATTTTTAAGAAGAATTTATGGTGGTATACTTTTAGTGTCCCCTTTCACTAGACAGTAATAGTCACAGGAATTGATCAACAAATCCAAAAGTGACATAAGACAAGCCTGTCAACATTTTTTTCTCTCATTTAGTTATTTTTCATTTTTAAGATTTCAGACAGGGTCTCCAGTTGTAGCCTAGGGTAGCCTCAAGCTCCCTGAACTCTGCCTGCCTCTGCCTCTTGATACTGGGATTAAAGGGGTGCCCTCATGACCTCACCTCCAGTTAGGTTTTTCCTTATGATTCATGGTTTCTTTATGCCGGTCTGAGCAAGTATTAGTACATTAACACATTGTTATTTCTATTCATCTTTCAAAGTTGGTATTATTTTACACTTTACATTTTAGTATTTATCTAGATATCTTTATTTTAGCATATAACTTTGCTAATGATAAGGTCTTAGCATCTGTAGTCTCATACTAGAGTCATATTAAAAGATGGGCTTGCTGCTTATACTGGCTGTCACTGGATACTGCCTCTTACTCGTGCTTGTAACAACCAACAGTTTAGGAGGCATTTAAAGATAAACATTTGGTAATATGTATGAACTTTTCCTTTTCCTCTGGGATTGTACCTAGGGATTGAACACATGGTCTGGTGCTTGTTAGGCCCCTGAGCTGTTCTCTTTATCTGAGCATTGTAGTAGTTTAGAAGAATAAACTATATTTGATGTTTTATTTAATTAAATTTATTTATTTAGAGATAGGGTCTTACTATGTAGCTTTAGCTGGTCTGGAACGTGCTATATAGACCATGTTGACTCATGAACTCACTGAGATCAACCTGCCTTTGCCTCCCAAGTAGTGTTTTATTTATTTGAACTTGAACACTTTTAAAAATATTTATTTTTATTTTATGTGTTTGCTTGTTCTGCCTGAATGTTTTTTTCTGTGCAGTCTATATGTGCAGTGCTGGTAGAGTTTATAAGTAGGCACTAGATTCTTTGGAACTAGAGTCCCAGTTAGCTGCTGGTTGGGTACTGGGATTGGAACCCAGTTCTCCGGAAGATCATCTATCTGGTGCTTTTAGCTGCTGAGCTATCTCTCCAACCCCGTGCTTTATTTGTGAAGTTCAGAATTTTAGAGGTGCATTCATTCTATTGGTAGACCAATGTGCATTTGGTAAGAGTTATAAACTGACGTAGTTGGGGTGTGTTTGTGACTCTGGCTGTACTTGTGTTGTCTTCTCTTGTTTCTCTCACTTTTCCTTCATGTGCTACCTATAGGTATGTTTCTTTCCCTGGAGAAGCCTCACTGACAGGTAAGCGGTGCTGGGCCCAGAGCATTTCTTGAATTTCATCCCTGTTTAAGATTCCTTTTTTCTTTAATAGATCCATGTGTCCTGCAGACAGATACTGGGGCTGCCTAGCTTACGTTGACAGTTTTGGTGCCTGTACAAAATTGCTTTCTAGAGCCTTGAACACTTTGCCATTGGTGCACTCCGAGTACATTTATTATGCCGACTCTCTTACCTTTCCTTGCTGTGTGTTTAACTCTCAGGCTCTGTTTTACTTTCTCTGGCTACTTGCCCCACTCTTCTTCACAAGGCTGCTGCTTCTGCACTCTTCATGCTTTGAACTTCTTATGTCACTAGCTTACTCATGGAATTTGTAACAAACTTTTGCCTGGACTTGCTTATGGTCTTTATGCCTCTGGCTTCTAGCAGAGGTTGTATAGTAGCTGATGGAGAAATATTTGCTGAGGGTACGCAGAGAATGAGTATACACTTCAGATCAGTATTGGGCACTCTTACTTCCTGGATGGTAGTTAGGCTCTATGTGGGGTGGTGCTTACTGCTCTGCTGCCAGAGCATGCTTCACAGCATCCAGAGCATGCAGAGCAGCTTTGGAGGACTCGGCTTTGGTAATCCTTATACTTTATCATATTTTTGATTTGTACATTCATAAATATAGGACTTTTGCAGATATCAAAGAGATAGCACTTTTAACTGTATTTTAAATTCTTTATTTTGTGACATTTTTTGACTTACACAAACTGTGCATTCTTAAGATTTATTTTCATTATATGCATATGAGTGTCTTGCTCCCATTTTGTCTGCCTGCTGGCCATAAAGGCCAGAAGATGGTGTCAGATGCCCTGGAACTGGAGTTAGACATGGCTGAAAGCCAGCCTGTGGGTGGTGGGAACTGAAGCTGGGTTCTCTGCAAGAAGAGCAAGTGCTCTTATCTTGCTCCTAACCATCTTCAGCCCCTAAATAGTTCATTTTTAAAGTGTACACCTTGGTATTCTGATATGTAAAGTAATCAACCTATTATACATAATTAACATGAATCATCTCTAACTTACTAGTTTTGAACCATTGTTTGGTCAGCTTTGTACCTTTCTCACCCCTTGCAGCTCCTGGCAACATCATTCTTTCTGCTTCTGTGATTGCTTGTTTTAGGTTGCACCTGGGAGATCACATGTTTTCTCTTTCTATGTTTTGCTTTGCGGAATGTCCTTTAGCTCCACCTGTGCAGTGGAGAATGGCAAGACACCTTTTAAAAAGCTAAATAATATTCCATAGTAAATCTTTATCTATTATATTTAAAACATACATGCATCTCTCAGAGACATTTAAGTGTTATTGTGGGCAGCACTGCAAAGAGGGTGGAAGCGCAGGCTTTGCTCAGCAATCCCACTTTGTTTAGCTTTGGATGTATTGAGAAATAGAATTGTTGGGTTGTTTGGCAGACACCCCCCCCCCCCCCCGGAGTTTCCCCTAGTGCTGTAGCAGCATACTTTTCAGCAGGTGTTCACTGTCTCTGCTCTACAGTTCACACGAACATTAGCTCTCTTTTGTCTTTTTGGTAATGTTCATCCCAGTAGACTTGAGGTGAGTTCCCACTGAGGTCTTGTTTTCCAGTCTGATTGGAGACAGCTCAGTTGGTCTGCGCCTTCTCAAGTGCCGGTTCACACCTCAGGTGCTTCTTTAGAGAAGTGTTTGCTAGGGTTCTTTATGTTTCATTTTTGAACTTCACAATTTTCTATATCTTGATTATTAATACCAAATTTCAGATACAGTTTTTAGATACTTGTTACATACTGATTTTTATTAAATTTATTAGATACAGTTTTTAACTAACTCCCCACTTTCTGGTAGGCCTCCCTGTAATGTGTTTGCTGGGCAAACTTTTCTTACTGTGATGGATGTTAATATTTGTTGCTTCTTCCTAAGTGTTGTATCTAGAAAATTATTTTCACTATGCCTTGAAAATTTTCTGTATGTGTGTGTGCTTGTGTGTGTGATGTGATGTGAATACCTGTTTTTCCATTGACCCATTTTACTATAGTAGTTAGTGTGCATTTTGAATGTGGAATAATATACCTGGATTTCAATATTTACTGTGTCTAGCTTATTTTCTTTGTTGTATGTGCTCTATGAAGACAGGAGATTATGATGACTTAATCTATTTTATAGAATGTTCAAAGAGTCCTGTAATTTAGCACTTGTGCACTTAGCACCTGTGGTCAGTGGGAAAATATACAGCAAATGATAGTTATTAGAAATTATTGTTGTCTTTACTATTCCATATAAAGACTGTAGGAAAGAGGAAACTAGAGGAAGCACTGGAGGCTGGACTGGGGCATCACTGTCCGCTCCAGAAGCATGAGTCCTGATCGGTCAGCCAGCTAACCAGTGCGGTGAGCATCACTGACAGTTGACAGGGTCTTTTGGCTCTAGGGATAGCAGCTGGGCTGTCACAGTAGAGAAGGAAACTCGTGGGAATGTATGAATGCAGAGGTGACCGAGACTATTAGAAAGAGTGCTCTATTAGAAAGTGGGCCTGAGTGGGTAGGAGGTTCCTGATCAAGATGGAATGGGGAGTGAGTGACTCCATTTCAGATCTAAAACCTGAAATGTTTTAATGTTTAACCTGCTAATGCCTGAGCAGTGTTAGATTGGTGCTTGACCTATTCATACTCATAAAAGAGCATCTAGGTTTCTTTGTGTAACTAGGTCTAGAAATGAAGATTTGGGAGTAATTCTTATGGCTATATTCAGAGTCTTCTAGGAGAGTGGTTTATGGTCAAAACCAGTCTGTTTTTTTTTTTTTTTTTAAGGGAGTGGAGAATATTAAACTAAAGGGTAACAGCAAGGGTAAGAGGGTAGGTGAAGATAGTGTCATGTGGCAAGCCCGAAAGAGTGTTTTTCCAAACATTTTGTAACTGGAGATTGAAGAGGAACATACAACTTTGGTCTATATACCCTATTTTAGGCAAGCAAAATGCTATTGCTATATTTTTACAAATGAGAAACAAAAGTTTAAACTTCTTTAACATTATCAAGTTAGTAGAGGCAAAGGGGAATTAAACATATGACTTTCTTTGCTGTTACTGTCATTGACTTCCTTTGTCCCTGCTGTCCTGGACAGTGTATAGGTTTGTAGCACTGTCTCTGGCTTGTGCCACTAGATGGCAGTAGTGCACCTTGCTCTCTCTAGTGTTTTCCAGCATTGCCAACTCTCCAGGGACCACCTCTAGTTGAAAACTACTGCTTTACCCTTGACAGTTTTCCCTCTGTCTAGTTTTGGTACATTTTTGCTTTATGGACATACTAAACTGCACTTTGAACAGAGGCTCTGCTATGTTTAAATAAATATTTCCTCATATTTTAATATTCTTTTTTTTTTTTTTCCGAGACAGGGTTTCTCTGTATAGCCCTGGCTGTCCTGGAACTCACTCTGTAAATCAGGCATATTTTAATATTCTTAATATTTATGTTGATTAGATTGTTGCTTTTTTAAAGACCACAGGTATCTCAGGTTATATTGGGGTTGTATCTAAACACAAGTATTCTCCAGTTTTTCTTTTTTAAACAGCTCACTTGTTAAAATCAGGCTTATTTATAGACTAGGTATTATATTTATCAGTTACTTAGAGCTTTGATAACAATTGTAATCTGAGTACATGCTGGTGGATTCAGTATAATTAAAATTTACTTATTATACACTAGAGTATATGTATGCTTGTTTATACTTCAGAAAGATTTTGTGTTTCAAATGTTATATTTATTTTCAAAAGTCTTAACCCTTTTAATGTAATATCTTGGCTCTTATTTTTTTGGAGACTGAAAAAAGGTTTTTAAAATTTATCTGTGTTGTATTTTTTTTTTGAAAACACCATAAAAACAAACAGACAAACATGACTAAATCCTGATTTGAGCAGGATTGTGCTGCACTCAGGAAGGCTAAATATGGGCACGGAGGTTTGCTGTCTTGTTTCTCAGCTAATTTCTTTCTGAAGGTGTGACTTATTTCCTTATTTTCTTTGTCACCTCATGGCCTATTTTGTGAGATTTCTATCAAATAGCCTTAATTAGTAAAAATAATTAAATTTTTATTATAGTCTTTTTAGAGATGAGTTGACTAGAAATATATTTCTGTAGTAAGAAAACTATGCAAAATTCTAAAAAGAGATTTATTTCCAGCTACCATGAAGTGTGTATATCATCTAAGTGAGTCTGTTGTGGCATAAATGGAATGAAATGCCTACTGACTCATTGAGGCAGTCAGTATAGATTTGACTTTAAATTTATCTACTGCTAATCATGAGACCTGGGGAAATAATGCATATTATGTTCTTTTTTTATTTTATTAACTTTTTTTTTTTTTTCAGATGTAACGATTTTGTCTGTCTGGGTATTTTACCTCCGTCCTCTCATCTCCCTACTAGATCATGTGTATCTTGCTACTCCCCTCTACTTTACTCCCAGGAGTCAGAGGAGAGTCTTTTGGAGTTGGTTCTCTCTTTTCCTGTTATGTATGTTCTAGGAATGCCGGGGGTTGCCAGGCCTGCATGGCAAGTGCCTTTAGCCTGTGTGAGAGCTGCCTGATCCCTGGTCTCTCTATAGATACAAAGAAACATGAAATGGATGCTTTACCTAAAAATAACCAGACTTATGAAATATCTTTAAGACATAGTAGAAAAATCTAATGATTTTAGGAAAATATTTCTTCAATGGGCAGAAAACTGAACATAATTACAATTATGTAATTTAAGAGTGGCTATTTTGATATTTTTGGTTGTAATTCTAGCTTTTAATGGCTGAGCCAACTTTTCAACCCTAAAAGTAGCTAATTTTGACTTAATTAAAACAAAAAATTTGCTCAGCAAAATAAATTTTCAGATGGCACAGGTATGGAATCTCAGGTACTCTGGAGCCAGAGGCAGAAGTATCAAAAGCAAGGCCATTTTTGGCAATTTAGTAGGACTCTTAACTTAAATAAACAGTAAACAAAGTGTTGGGAGGGAGGTGATAGCTCACTGTTGGAGTTAGCATCTGAGAGCCCTGTGTTTAAATATCTCCAGTATCCTTAAAATAAATGATTGGGGAGGGGATAATGAAAGGAAAGGAAGAAAGATTAATTCAGGAAGTGCACAGGAAGTGTGCATTAGTGGAATCTTGTAAGCCTAGCACTCAGTGGGTGAGGCAAGAGAGTTGTCATTTCAAGGTCAACTTTGGGTACATATTGACTTTCACACCCTCCTCTCACTCCCCCCCCCCCCCCCCCCAAAAAAAAAGTAAGAAAAGGATGGCCCATGATTCAAGCTCTTGGGAGATGGGAACAGGCTCAGGATTCAGGACCATCTGTAGCTACATAGAGAATTTTGAGGCTCTGTTGACCGTCATGATACCTTGTTTAAAACAGTAACCACTGTCTGGGTATAGAGGCACATACGTGTAATCTGAGCTTTAGGAAGACAGAGTAGCGAGGGTCTTTGGGTTTGATCGCCAGCCAGTCAGCAGACTCGGACTCAGTGCGAAAATGGTATACAGCCATTAAGGAAGACAACAAAGGCCGACCTGCTTCTACACATGTGTACCATGTACATGCACACACTACCTCACCTCTCAGAAAAAGAAACAAACAAAAAAACCACCCCCCAAACAACAACAACAACAAAAAAAAACAAAGTAAAAGCAGTTAGGAGTAGAATATTTGAATCCTTTGGCAAAGAAGGCAGTCAGATTTCAGCTACATAAATGAAGAAATACAAATTACTATATTGAGAGGTAGTGAGTTGGGGACTAGTCTGGGATACTTAAGGCTTGTCTAAAACAAACAAACAAACAAACAAACAAACAAAATTATTGCTTAACTCTATACTTTGTAGATTTCCCCCTTAGGCAGATCTTTTACATTTATTTTGGTCCTTGTAATCCACATGGTGTAAGGAGGGAACTGCTCCCATGAATGACAACAATGAGGATGTGACTGTTCCTAGGTATGGGATAAGGAAAAGATTTTTATTGTAGATAAGAGGGAGAGCACAACCAGACATCTGGAAGGGTCCAGAGTGAACTGGGCCATGACGGGAGAGGGGGAGGGGGGAAATGAAAGGGAAAGAGAAGAGAGAGGAGAACTAAGAGAGGAGAGCTTGCAGAACCAAGAGGGCACATAGCCAAAACAGCTGAGGTCCTCTAGGGGCTGGAGGCTGGAGGAATGGGAGTGATGCACAGGGACAAGAGAGCTTGTGGGTAGGAGGTGGGCTGTGCCGGTGTTGGATGTGTTAAACAGGTACCTTAGACATAGGTTAATGGAAGAGCCATTCTCTTTTGCCAGAGATGAGGAGAATGACTCCCTTTAGCAGGTAGGAACTATTTTAAGTCCTGGAAGGAATGCTGACTTTTGTCTAATTGCCAGACTTTGGGAAAAGGAATTTGTTGAGATTTAACATTTCAACCTTTTGTTGATGATAAAGGGATGATGTAGTCTCTTCTATAACTATATCCCATTATCTGGATGGTTGGAATGATGGTGAAGAATTGGGAGGTGTGCAGGCTGGAGGACATGTGTTTAGCTTGCTGGCAGCCCAGGTTCTGTAGGGCCACCTGGAGCTAGGGAGTTCAGGCTGCTTTGGAGGGTTCTAGGATGAAGGTTCCAAGGAACACTGGGGCTGGTGTTTACAGGCAGTTTTAGAGCAGTCTGCAGTTGACTAGAAATCTGTTGGACTAGAGACAGGGAATTTATCATTATACTAAAGTCCATACTAATTCAAAATATTTTAGAGACCTTTGTGGTTGCTTTCTTAGTTTAAAAAGTAGATACAATGATAAACCAAGGGCTCAGTAGAACTGAGAAGTCTTGTAGGTGCTGCCTTAGTTGGCTTATACCATGTAGTCCTCTTAAACAGGATTGTGAAGTTAAATTGTATGTCGTCAGCTGAGGTGGAGACGAGCCATGTGGTTGCTATTTAAAACATCTTTTTTTGGCAAATATATTTTTAATCAAAAATCCAAATTACATATACAGTGTATTCTAAATAAGAGTTGAGTCACATATATGATATGTTATAGCAAATTAAGACTACCTATGTATGGATTTTTAAATTATAATCCTTTTGTTATAAGTTTTAAGCTAAATTTTATTATAGATGTTAAAATCATACCTAATGAACTTACAAATCCTGAGATAGCTTATAGCATATTCTTAAAAAATTTTTTTGAGGGCAGAGAGCAATGAAAGATTTTTAATAGTGGAAAATAGAAAAATCTTACAGTTAAAATAGAAGCGGGGGGGGATAACACTTGAAATGTAAATAAAGAAAAAGGAAGAAAGAAAGAAAAAAGATACCTTTGGTAGTATAGAGCAGAGCAAGTTTAGCTAGAAGAGATTTTGGGATCATTTGTGTGGTAGCTGAAGTTGTTACCATATGAGAGAATTTGGAAATGGAGAATGTTGATCTTTGGTCCCTGATCTGTATTGAAGACAAACTGTAGTAACATAGTGAATAAAACCTCGATTCCTTGGAGGAAATTGAGTCCAAGGAGAAAGGGTCAGAAAATGGAACTCCACAGGAGGGACCAAAAGACAGTGCAGCGATCCAGGCAGGCTATAGACGCTTTGGGACTGGAGGCAGCTCCTAGGGTAGGTGAAATGAAGCTCCAGAAGAATCTGAGAACAAAAGCCTGAGGACAATAAATGTCAGTGTTCACAAGAATTTCAGGTGACCCCATGAGGAATGAGAGACTTGTCAGAGAGAGGTCCTAAATCATAGGGGAAGGGCATCCCTTTACAGGTGGGATGAGCCTTTACAGGGCTCAGTAGAGCCAAAGGAGTTTTCTAGTACATTGTTGTGGCATTTGTAGTAATAGTAAACAAAGCTGGCACCTCTACCCCGTAGAGGAGGAGAGTAGAAAGCAGCTGAAAAGGCAGAGCGACAGCTCCTATGGAGACTAGGAGAGGGTTTTGGGAAAGAAGGGGAAGTTCTGATAAGAGGGAACCTGGTAACTGTCTTTAAAGAGAGATGTGCCAACATGGAGGGTATAGAGAGATGCCCCAGAAGGACATAGCAGGCTATAAGAGCCAGAGAGACATATACAGAGTAGACTAAAAGAGGCAGTGGGGAAGAAGCAGCCGAAGTTGGACTGTAGAATTTGGTGGGTAGCAGAAGCCAGCAGAAACAATTGACCTGTACATATTTCAGGAGAGTTAGATCAGCAGCTTGGTGTGGAGCAGCTCGGTCCCCTGATAGGAAATTCATTTATGTCACTTATGAATTAAAAAAAAAAATTGAGGACATGACTGCTCCTAGGAATGGTGGAGTAGGTTTATTGTAGTTATTAGGGAGAATTTAGATAGGTATCTGGAAGGGTCCAGACTGAACCAGGCCATGAGTGGAAGGGTTGAGGAGGGTGAGGTGGGGAGTGGAGGTTGGTGAGAGAGGAAGAGAAGAGACAGGAGTGGGGAGGCTAAGAGGCCTGAATGAGCCAAGAAGCCAAGATCCCACAGCCAAAGTAACTGGGCTATTTATATACGAGAGACAAGCTGAGGGAAGAGGGTGGGTTTGTCTAGCTGCCAGACTTTGGGAAAAGGAACTCACTGAGACCTAGCAACCTGCAGGTTTTGTCTGACCACCACACAAAGCGCTGACATGTACACATCCTACACAAGTAAAAAACAAACAAATAAAGTAAAAATGCCAAAATGAAAATAAAAAGTAGCAATTTTGCTTAATAAAAAGTAACAGTATATTCAGTGAATTGAACCCTACATTTTAGCTTCTTACTAATTGCTTTTATTTTAATCCACTTTAGAAATACAAGCCTGGTCGATGTGATGACATTTTGAAATGGAAACCTCCCAGTCTAAACTCTGTGGATTTTCGACTTAAGATAACAAGAATGGGAGGAGAAGGGTAAGTGTGGACTCTAGGCACAAATAGGGATTTTGTTTAGTTTTTTAAATCTGCCCCAGCGATTCCTGGATGTAAGATCATACTGCTTCCCAGGTACTAGGGTAAGAACCTCTGTCACCACATGTGGTTATCCTCATAGGACTTCCCTCACACTGCCTGCCACATTTACACGAGGTCATATTTCATAAGGCTTTACTCTTGATAGACTACTTTATATTACTCTAAAAAAAGGAAGAAAAATGTTATATATTTTCCATATGTATCTCATTTTCACGTGTCATTTATGTTTTGTACATACCTAAGATAGTCAACAAAGTTCTTTTTTCAAATTTTAAATAGTTTTCTAAATAAAATATAGATATTACTAAAAATCTTACAATTGAATTCTGCATATGAGATCATTAGTTTTATAGTCATAGATACTGAATCAATGGGGCTTTTCATTTGAAGGGCATTTGGCTATACTTTACTAGGAGAAGTTTTAAATTAATGAGCTGAAGTTTTCATAATATTCATTAATGTTTTTATTCACTGCCTGTTCTCTTACAGCTGTTATGTTGTAAAGGATGCTTTAGTGGTAATATGTTTACTATATTTTCAAAACCTTGTTTTCACTCTGCATCACAAATTTTAAGGAATTTTAATTAAATATAACGTAATAGGAAATGCTTAATTGAAGAAAAATAAAGAGGAAGTATGGATAATGATGGCAAAGGGATAAAGTTTGCAGTGCACAGCATTGGAATTTATTTTGTCTATAAAAGGTAAAGTGCAGGTAATGGAGGCAAGGGTATATTATTGATGGCAAAAGTCCAGGCTCACAGATTAAATATTAGTCTTTTAAGAGAATATGTATATTCAGAAAGGGATGTTGTGAAAGAAACATGGTTGGTTAATAATGCACGTTGATGGTACTTTTCATTGTTAAAACATTTAATGTTTTACATTTTTTGTGACTTAATTTGCCATTGGTCTTAATAGCAAAATTAGTTAGAGAATAATTTTCTCTAGCTCCTGCATTCATACTTAAGTCTCTTTGTCTGATACTGCTCCATGGATAGGTAATTTATTTATTGCTGCATGTATGTTTGTGTGTATATCTCATAGGACTTTCATGGGAATAAATGTGTAAAATATTTAGAACAGACCTGGGTACATGATAGATATATTTAAATATTTGCTACAGTTTCTGTTGTTTCCATATAAATGGATTTAATAAAAGACCATATTTCCTCCTTGCCACTCCTGTAGAGTTACCTGTTACGTGGTGTACCATGTAAATTCAATGTTCTCTGTGAACCATTTCCTGTTTGATTCATGTCCCTGTTAATTTTCTCTTTTAAAATGCATAAAATTGTAAAATCCTGAAAGAGACTATATTAGTTAATTTCTTTTGCTGTGATTAAAATAGGAACAGAAGCAACTTAAGGAACCAATTTTATTTGGCTCATAGTTCCAGTCCTTAATGGTGGGTGTGGCATGGTTGCAGGTGGTTGGAACAGGAAGCTGGGTGATTACATTTTTGTTGTTATTGTTGTTGGCAGTGCAGAAACAGAGACAGCAAACTGGAAGTGATGCAGTGCTGGAGATTCTCAAAGCCTGTCTGCAGTGATCCATCACACACACACACACACACACACACACACACAAACAGTGTCACCAGCTGGGCTCAAGTGTCCAAATACATGAGCCCAGTGGAACTTTTTTTTTTTTTTTTTTTTCATTCAAACCACTGCAGAGACCATGCTTTTGAAAAAAGAAATTAAGAAGACTTTAATAAATGATGGGAATATAAAATGAAAGCCTTCATATATAGAGGTTGACATTTTCAATTGATTTAGCTGCTTTGGCAGAGAGTTTGTAGTTCCTCAAAGTGCTAAGTATGGACTCAACCAAATGACCCAGCTATTCTCTTCTTAGAGAAATAAAAGCTGTTTCTATACAAAAAAATTAAACTTGAATTTTATTGGCACCATTATTCCTTAAGGTCAGAAGAAGGTCCAAATAATCCAGATGTGTGCCAGCTGATGAGGAGATGGACAAGCACATGAGAGAGCAGTTCTCTACAATGTGCTAGTACAATGCCTTGTTATTCACAGAGCAAAAGGTCTTGAGACCCTGAAATTCCTCTTGTTGGAATTTAATTATAAAACAGTTTAACTCCAACGTTTGGACTGCTGTCTGTGGCATAATGAATACATGTTTTTCTTTAAAAAGGGATCACTTTGTGGATTATGCTATTGCTGAGAGTAGAACCATATGCTGTGGATATATACTGTGGCAACTGATCGTGCCAGGTTAAGGCAAGCATCTAATGGTATTGTGGGTTGATAGAGAAATGCAAGAATTTGCCAGTTTACATTTTTTACAAAAGGGTGCAGAGGCTGAGTAATTTTAGTAATTTGTCTTACTAAAGATCTAAAGATCATGTGATTGGAGTAACAACCAGATTAAATTGTGATAGCTCATGATCATGCTTTGCCTTTGATGGTATTGATTCTGCAGTTCCTTTGAGGATGCTGATTCACTTTTGGTTTATTCTTCTGGTAGGGCAGGTAAGTTATAGGGCCTTCATTTGACTTTTCCTAGAAAGATGGCTCTTACTCTAAGGGTCAGAGAGTCAATGTCAGAATTCTGCCAGTTGCCAAGTATTTCTTTGATTCTGTATCCACTAACTGGGAGATAAGCACACGTTCTGTTTGTGGACGTGCTACTTCATTTAGGTTTGTTTTGTTGATTTATTTTTTAACTTGATAGATAAAATCACAAATATTTGCCATATGAATAATTGAGCTTCATAATGTTTCAGCAATGTATACGTTGTGTAACGCCTAAATCAGGGTAAACATTTCTTCATTTTGAAAACTTACAAAAGCCTGTTTTACTCACCTTTTCATATACATAGTTCATTCCTTTTATCTGCGGTCAAACCCCTTTGATTTGTATCACAGTTATTCAACTTTCCATGAAATTATAGCTTAGAATCCATTGACCAGTTTCCTCTGTCTCTTTCTTTCCCCTCTCCTCTTTCCATTTTCTGGTAATTAGTACCCTGACTTCCATGGAATTAACTTTTATATTCACATATGTGTGAGGTCATGTGGTACTTCTCTATGTTGTGTTTTACTTAATATGCTGCTTTCCATTTCTGTCCACATTACTGCAAATGACAGAATTTTGTTCTTGAGTCACAAACCAGTTTATTACTAGACCACTTTAACTTCTCTGTTTAGCTAGGAGAATATGGTGACATTGTTGATCTTGAATATTGACAAATGTCCTTGTATATGAAAGAATTGAGTCAGCAAGAATATATAGCTAAATGAGAAACTGTATAGGGATAAGCCTTTAATTTTGCTGTGTTCTTTCTTCTCCCTTGTTTTGAAATGAATATTCTACAGTTTTATTTTTATTATAAATTATTTAAAGAAGTGGAATTTGGAGATTACAATATCATCAGTGGTATTATAAAGAATGCTTAGTAATAGCAGTAAGTGCCTTAGAGAACACAGAAGAGGGTGGATGAAGAATGTTAAGAGGTAGAGGCTAGGGAGGAGCACTGTGAAATACTGGATTTGAACACAACTTGTTTGCACTCATGAACTTACACTCACATCAGCTTTGGTTACTTGTATAAGACTGGCACCAGTCAACATTTCAACAGGAATGGAAGAAGGTCTCATTAGGCTTGACCCCTAACAGAGCAGCTACTGACAATGGACAGTTGCTGGTGGATGGGGAATCGTTTTCTTCTACAGTGTGGCCAATGCTAATTAGACTCAATGAGTTAAAAAAAATTTTTTTTAAAAGGAAGAAGAGGATTAGACAGAGGGAGAGAAGAGAGGGAAGTATTAGGAATAAAAGGGTCCAGAAAGTATCTGTTTAAAGTGAGTGTGTGGTAATTTTGAAGTGGTCTCAGTGCTTGCTCTCTGCTCCCCCCCCGGGGGGGGGGGCTCATGTGTCCTAATTTCTGTCTGTGTCTAGTTACTAGTAAATGCTGTCAGTCTGAAAGTGGCTGCAGGGTTTATAGTAAGGGTGGTACATTTAAAAAGGCCAGATGGTGCATATTTTAAGGTTTGGTTTGTACGTTACTGGTTTTTTGGGTTTTTTTGTTTTTTGTTTTTATTAGATACTTTCTTTATTTACATTTCAAATGCTACCCCCTTTCCTAGTTTCATTTTAACCATTCTGTTCTGCCACTGTAATGCAGAATTTAACATTAAGATTAAGAAAACATAGACACGAAGTGAATATAGATTTATTGAAGAGAAGCAAGTAAAACTCTTAAGTAGAAAGGGTTGTCCTAAAGAAGGGGACTATTGTGCTGTTGTCTTACCAGTGGCCTCTTAAAAATCTTAGGATGGGAACATGGGAGGACTGGGGTAATCTTTATTGAGGTTGGTTATTCTCTGAGTATACTGTGGGCCTAAGCAGTGTGGTTTACTACATCCTCTTTGCATGATTCATGGACCTAACAGAGCTGGTGATTAGTTGTTTGTTTAATCAAGAGTGTTGTCATATAATATGCTTTGCTCACCTCGCCTGTTAGCTCCGCAAACTCTCTTTACTCTTTCTGTAGGCTAGTGGTTGAAGTCATTTCCTTTCTTGTTTTCAGACTGTGTCTAGCTTAAATTTTACCATGAGCCTGTGGTCCTCATGGCTTATGGAGAGCTAACTCCTGCTGCAAGAAATTTTCTGTAATTTAAAGTATGTTTGTCAAAATATGGTTGATTTTATAGAACTTAACATATAGCCTCTATTATTTCATTTTTAAAAGTAGAATTTATTATTTTTAAGTCATGTTAAATATGTGTTTCTGTGTGGGTATATGCATTTCAGTGTATGTGCCTGATACCGGAGGTGTTGGATTCCTTGGGTCTGGAGTTATAGGCAGTTGTGACCCATCTTGGTGCTATGAACCAGATTCAGATCCTCTGTAAGAACAGCAAGTGCTCATACCTTCTATGGAGCTATCTCTCCGTGTTGTTTTATACATTTTTAAATTGTGTGAGTGTAAGCATACATGCTAACACAGTGGATATGTGAAAGTCAGAAGACAAACTGTGGAACTGTGCTCTCCTTCAGCCTTTGTGTGGGACCTGGAGTTCCTAGAGATGGAACTCAGAGCATCACACTTGGCATGGTGGTTCTGTGTGCTTAGCCACCTCATTGGCCCGAGCCTCTTGTCTTCCTTCCTTCCTTCCTTCCTTCCTTCCTTCCTTCCTTCCTTCCTTCCTTCCTTTTATTTATTTATGTGTATGTTAAGGGCTCACAATAACTGTATGGTGTATATATGGGTACCAGAGTTTGAACTTAGACCATCAGGCTTAGAGTGTCTTTCCCTGCTGCGTCATCATGCTGGCCTATCTTTTAACAAGATAATTTAAGTTCTGTTCAGAATTAGTGTGCTATGTTGCTTTATTTCTTCTACCTTTGTTTTTATTTATTATTTTCCTATTATTATTTCCTAATAATAAAGCCTATTATTTTCCTCTTATAACCTGACCTTTAAAAAGTATATGATCACATTGGTATTAGTTGCATTTTTATCCATATTTGCTTGCAACTTATGTGAACTTTCCATAAATTAATGATATCTTCCCTTCCCTGCACTCAGAGTTAGATGCATATCTTTACTATTTGAAAGTAAGACACTTTCCTGCTGCCTGCTCACTCTTGTGCACCATGCCTAGAGCTCTTGCTAAGACATTGCCTTTCCTGCTCTTGACGGAGTCCTTCGCAATGTTTTTATTTTCACTACCAGTTCACTCTACATTTTGTTAAAAAATTTACTGAAACCTTGTCCCCAAACCATCCCTGTAAGTATAACTAAAATTTTAGTGTGAATGGTGACTTGAATGACAGTGTCTCCTATAGGCTCCTATATTTGAATGCTTTGTCCCTAGATGGTAGAAGTGTTTGGGAAGAATTAGAACTGGCCTTGTTGGAGATGTGTTACTCTGAGTGGGGTTTTAGATTTCAGAAGATTCACGCCATTCCTATTGTGCTCTCTCTGTCTTATGGTTATGCTCAAGATGTAAGCTCTCAGTGATTTCTTCAGCAGGAGGCCTGCCTGCTGCCATGCTCCCCATTATTATATTTATGCACTCCAGTCCTTTGGAACTGTGAACACCATTAAATTTTTTTTAAGTTGCATTGGTCATGGTGTCTCATTACAGCAATAGAAAGTAAGACAGTATAGATACAAAAAGCCCAGCCAAGGAAAGATACAGTATATTCTGGAACCCAGTATGGTATCATGGTCCAGGAACACAGACTCAGGTTATCCCAAATACTGTATTTTGAGGTCATAACAATTATAAAGTTTTTATAGTAACAAAATCGTGAGAGTCATAAGTCAACACACTTTTCAAATATGTTGGTGGATATATTAAGTAGGCAGGTTATAGCAAAATAGAGAAACTCTTGCTATAAGCAAGCTTCAGATGCTATCTGATGACATTCTTAACTTTTGGGGTGGTTCCCCAAAAGACATGTGAAATAATTACAAGGAAGTTAACACACTGAGATAAGCAGTAAATGGCTATTAAAAGTCTAAGATAGATCAAGTAACTTGACTCTTGATATGACATTCTGTTGGGGTACGCCTTCCGCAGCGTACCCAAGAACTGAGTTCCCTGGAAGGCAAACTGGGGCTGTAAGAGACCAGATGGGAGAGAAAAATGGACGCCAAGACAAAATCCCTCTGCTCAAGGCATCTCTCACTTTACTAGAATCTCTCTTGGTTATAAGAGGGTAGGCCCCGCCCTCAGCCAGTCTGTGCAGGCCTGGATGTAGCCCAAAGTCCTGGGCACTGTGTATTGTCCCAAGGCTGTCTCAGCAGAAAGCAGGATTTTGCAAGAGCAGCAATTGCTGCTGAATCAGAACCTAGTCTAACCTCCCTTCCCTACCATGTTTGAGACAAGGTCTAAATATGTAGCCCTAGCTGGCCTAGACCAGGGTGACCTTGAACTCACAGAGATCTACTTGCTTTGGCTTTTGGAGTTCTGGGATTAAAGGTATGGGCTACCGTGCCCAGAGTTTATTTTAATTATTTTTTTAGCTTTTCTTTTAAAGCCATACTGCATGCATTTAATTAAAAAATCTTAGTATACATTAATCTTACTATACCTTAGCTTAGTATACATAAATAAATTAGCTTAATATAAATAAATCTTAGTATACATTGAGTTACCTACCATTTTCCAAATTAAATTGAAGAGAATTTGTATGCTCTAAGATGGATTACTATTGTTTCCTTCATTTTTCTTTTTTTTTTTTTTTAAACCAAATTAATTTTTTCTTTGGATTATTTGTCTTAGGAATAGTTATAGACTGTTACTCTGCATTGCTGCCTATCTCTTCCTGGAAGGTTATCATATCTTTCATGTAATTCTTGACGTTTCTTTGTGTGCATGTTTGTGTGTAAGTCATATGTGCATTGTCACATGACAATCCGAGGTATTTTATTCTGCAGGTGCCTTGTCTCTGTTGTTTAAGACAGGGTCTTCATTGACCTGGACCTTAACCAAGTGGACCTGGCTAGCTGGCTCACAAGCTCCACCTTCCATCTTGTCATCATCAGGATTATAAGCATTAGTCACCATACCTGGCTTTCTACATGGATTCTGGAGATTTGAATTTAAGTCTTCATACTGTAAAATAAGCGCTTTATATTGACTTAAGCCGTATCAACTGTTTAGGTTTCTTTCTGGGTTACTGGTTATTCTTGCCTTTTGATTGGTGCGCCAGTATAGTTGTGGACTCCTCTAAGTGGTGGTAGTCCACACTATAAGAATGGAGAGAAGACAGTAGGTTAGCATCCTAACTGTTTTCCATCTGAGATTGTATTGGAAGGGGAACCATAGCCAGTTGTATCAAAGCTTAGTTTTATTCCTTTGGTCAAGTGATCAGTCTTTGAGATTTATGGTGATATTTTCCCCCTTTCTTGATCTCTCTATAGCAGAGAGGCTCACAAGTATCTAAGTCACTGTGTCTTGCATTTCTTCTGTGTATCTCCTAAGTCAAAGGTAGATTAATGTAATTGTGTATGTGTAGATTTCTTCCTTTTTATAACACAGAATCAAAATCAGAAAGATAAACCTTGTTCCTTTCACTTAATGGTTACGCAAATGAGCCTGTCAATTACCTGAACAAGGAAAATTCTCAACAAAAGCTCTAACTTCGAGTCATGATGATATGCTTGAAGACATGTTAAAAAGATGAAGAAAAAAAAAAAAACCTCTACTCATGATGAGATACATACAGTAGCCCCTTCCCAATGCTGTTGGGTACAGATCCTAACTGCAAGCCTGCCTGCTTTCTGAGCCCAGACTCGTACAATATATCTTTTTTTTTTTCTTTTTTCCTTCATTTATATGGAGGCTCAAATACTAGGCCTGCTTGCCCTGACTCTGCTCATTCTCACTCTGCAGCCTGGAAGGCTTCTATTGCTGAATCTCCTTGGGTCCTCGAGTTCTACCTCAGAAAGCATCTCTCTGTTTCCTTCTTTCTCCTCCTAGCAGCTGCTGATATCTACAGTGTGCAGGCCCTGCTGTTTGTCTCCCAAGTTCCATTATAATTGTTCTCCTTTCCTTCTGAGTCCATTTCAAAATTATTCTAAGAATCAAGAATGATGCTAACAAAATTTAATTCATACTAAGGTATAATGATCTTAGTATTTCAGGGAAATAAAAGTATCTTACAATCTATGTTACTAATTTGTCTTTTGATAAAAATCTGAATGTTACTGGGGAAGTTAGGGCTCCCTTTTGTGTGTACGTAGTCTCCTTACAGAGTGTAAAAATAGGGACACTGACATGACTCAGTGTAGAAAGGTGTTTGCTGCCAAGTGTATTTGGACCTGAGTTCTGTCTTTGGTACCCTAACCACACTCCAGTTGGTGGAAGGAAATAACTGACTCCTAAAACATGCCCTTGCTCTTAAGGAAGCATGGGAACCATTTTCTAAATTTTGATAGAAAAACAGCAGGGCAGGCAAGCTGGAAGGTGGACGAAGAGGAAGTTTCTCTTCTGGTTGGTATGCCTTTTCAGTTAAGATTAATGAAAGCTGCTTGTCCTTTCAAACAGCTGCTGGGTGGAAGAGAGCCATGAACTTGGGAGAACTGAGTGATCTATCTGGAGTCAGTGAAAGCACTCCCAAGGGTAGGAGCAGGCAAGTGAGCTGAAGGAAAGGCCCAGAGAGCCCTGGGCCCAGGAGCTACATGGCCCTCTTGGAACATCTTTACACAGAACGTTGTTCTTCTGACTAGAAACCCAAGTGAGGAAAGGCTCTCAGTTCTATGCAAACGATTTCTAGATCTCTTAGTCTTGGTGCTGCTTTCATTCAGCTTTTACTCTTCTTACCTTCCTAGAAGTTAACTTTAAATTCCATTCTGTCCCTAGTCTTTAGGTTCTAGAATCCTGGTGATCCTTTTGGAACATCAGAATCTTTAGATTATTCAAGCCAGTATATTTTGTATCAGTATACATCAGTCCTGAGGGTGGAGAGCTCCTGTTAATTCCTAACATGTATTTCTCTAATTTTTGGTATAGACATTTTTAAAGGGGCATTACAATAGCTTACTACATAAAGAGTTGTTAGAATAACCATAGCCATGTTGTAATCCAGTGGTTTATGTTTATATGATTGAATATGGAATTTAAAAATTAAAAGTTTGCTTTAGTTTATTATTAAGATTTGGCCCAGTGTATTATTTTAGTTATTATATACTCCAAGTTCAAATTCCTGTTTCTATCTTAAGGATAAAAGGAGAAGAGATTAGAGCTTTTTTAGCCAGTGTACATTTCTGACATAAAAATCAAGAATAGATTAAATAGCTTTAATAATCAAAATAATTTCAAAATAATTAGTGATATAATTATATTCCTTTAACTTTCAATGTCTTTGAATCAAGTAATTTATTTTGGCTTTAAGAGTTAATTATAATGAGAGGATATTTAATATCCTCTAGCATATGACAGCTTTAAAATATAAATATGGAAATTTATTGTAAAAAAGAGCACATCATTGTTAATGCAGGCCTTTTATCTCTAGGAAATGGAACTCATCTCAAGCTCTGAGTCTCAGGGGAGAGTATTTGGGGGAGGGAGTAGCTAGACGGGCTTCATTCTTTGTGTACCTCAGAAAATTGTCTTAGCAAGCTACACTGCCAGGTCTTAAAAAAATGAGGTAGTACAGACACTTATGATTCAAAAATCTGCAAAGCTGTGTACAGCAGTGGAACTAGTAGTTTCCAGTACTTTAATTTTTATTATATTGCTCCCTACTGTTTATGACCTTTGCTTAAAAAATTTCTCATAAGGAATGAGTTTCACTACAGTAGCGATTTAGGCTTTGGTTGTTAGGTACCTGTTCACCACAACAGCGTTGTCTGTCAAGAACAAGACAGATTTGACCATTGTGTTTTATGAAATTGGTGCATGTGGTCTCTTAATTAGAAACTTGTTTCTAATTTCTAGAAACTAGAGGGGGAGGTTATCTGTATTTATCTTTGAAAGAAACTTTATACTCATATTGATACACAGAATCTACTTCAGATCCCAGAATCATGTTTCACTCATCAAAAGAAGTCTAGACTACACATTTTTTAAAAAGTACATTTTTTCATTAATTTGCTTAAAAAATGAGAAGTTATAAACGTTATATATGTTTTTACTTATGTAACACTGCAAATTCCTCAGATATAAAATTTCTCTCTTTTTACTAGTATCCTCATTTTTATGTTACATATAAATAAATAAATAAATAAATAAATAAATAGCATGGACATTTAAGCATGCATTCATTGTAGGAAGTATAGGGCATGCTAATGGTCTCAAGGGAATTTAGAATAAATTAACTGTAAATTACATGAATTCATTACCAAGGAACAAAGACCTTTTTATCTTTTTCAGGCTATAATTTATGAATAAGGAAAAATTACTATTCCTACTTGTCTTTCAAACTTTTAAGTATAAGTAGAAATGCTAGTTACAGCTGATTTATCACTATTCATTAAGTACTCATTGAGAACCATCAATGTATTGTTATGTATGAGAAATAAAAAGATACCTGAACTGTAGGAAGGAGTGGTCTGACTAGGACAATAAATACAGATGACTGATGGTGTGGAAAAACGTTTCACTGCTCTGTGACTGCAGTGCTACAGATGTCTAGTCAACTCTGTCTTAGGATGTATAAAATGAAGTAGGAAAATGTTGTAGTTGCTAGAAACAACACAATGTAACGTTGGTTTGGTTGAAAAGAACTTTATAAATATGTTGTAATTCTAAACAAAAATGTAGTAGGTAAGAGGGCACAAACTTTGCAGTGGTTACGGAATTTATGAGACTGGAGATTGGAATAATCTATACCAGGACTAGCTTGTGATAGACCCAGAAAGCAGAGAATTTAAGACTTACTTTGTAGAGTTAATAACTTTTAAACAAGGTGGAGTAAAGGATCAGTTAATGCATCCGTAGGACAAAAGGAGGTGAAGTGAATACAGGAGGTGAAGAGGTTAGTTACGGCATGGCAGAAGAAGCTGCGCAGGGTCACATTCTAGCAGGGTCGGTCGGGAAGTGGGGGATTGTACCAGCTTTGGTGTTAATTCTTCCTTGCTGAATTACTTGGTAATGGAATGCTTTGAACCTGGCACCACAAACTGTGTTAAACTCCTAGTTGCCATTCTGTCTTACCAAGGACAGAATCAAGCTGCGCTCTCTTGGAGACCACTTCTGCTTACCACCGCCTCTGGTCAGGCGCTGTTGATAGAGAAGTCGTTTCCCTTCATTTCACAGGCTTTTGTCCTCCTACCATACAGCTGATGGATGTCTTCTCATCATTTTTCCCTTTCAATTCTTAGAACTCTTAATAATGTATCCCCAACGTGTGTGTGTGTGTGTGTGTGTGTGTGTGTGTGTGTGTGTGTGTGTGTGTAGCTAAGTAGATTAGAGGTCAGTTTGTATGAGTATCTTATTTCCTTCCATGTTGAGTTCTAGGGATAGAACTAGGGTTATATTTATAGTAAAGCACTTTTACTTGCTGACCATCTCCCTGGTCTTTTCTTCTGACATAGTTTTCTTTTCTATGCCTTTCTCATTTCTTGAACACATAGGCTGCCTTTATAATGCCAGATTTAAAAAAATCTAATGCTGGCTTCAGCAAATTCTGGTTGGTAGTGTTAGAGAAAAGAGCCTGGCTGGTGTGGGAAAGGAGCCAACTAAAATTACTACTTATTAAAATTAGACTTATTAAGGGAGGTAGAATTGTTTTCTTGTGCAGAGGAGTTACCTCATTTTGTAAACTGTTTAACATGTAAGCATGAGGATCAGAGTTCCATCCCTGGAACCTAGGACACCAATATAATGCTGTGGGCTTGTAACTCTAGTACGGGGAGGCTGAGACCAGCAGGTCCACGCAGTTTACTAGCCAGCCAGGGCCAGCAACAGAGCTTGCTGAAACTACAGAGGTGGGCAGACCAGCGCAAGCCCATGAGACTGAGGTGGAAGCTAATACGTTCTCATCACTTGATTGTGCTATGGGACCACTGTGCAGAATGCATCCTGTGATCTTCATTCTACTCTCCTCTTCCACACTGCTCATGGTTCTACTGCTGTAATGCTGTAATCTCTCTTAACAAGCAGATGACCAACCAGATACGTAGTGTTGTGTTAACACTTGTAGATTTTATGTTTGTAGAGAAGGAAACACTTGCAGATATGTGTGAGTTGTGATGCTACCTGCTTGACAGTCCCTTTCTCTGTACGTGTCTCCTGCTGTGACTCACTTTGTGGGGGTATGTTTTAGGTAGTAAGGTATCCTTGAGCTGCTTAGCGTCTTTTGACATAAAAATGAGTTGTACTGGTTGCACGTTCAGCCTTCAACCACAGTATATCTTGTTAGATTATTCATTTTTCCTCCTGTGACTTGCATTGGCCTGTTCATTTATTTGTATACTTTTTAATATATTAAATTTTGTTTTTGTAAAAGAACTTGCAAATAGCATAATGCAATGAAATTGGCCAAATCCAAAGCCTGCACATTGCAGTATACTTCTGTACAGTTAAAATAGTCATTATAGCCGGGCAGTGGTGGCACACGCCTTTAATCCCAGCACTCGGGAGGCAGAGGCAGGCGGATTTCTGAGTTCGAGGCCAGCCTGGTCTACAGAGTGAGTTCCAGGACAGCCAGGGCTACACAGAGAAACTCTGTCTTGAAAAACAACAACAACAACAACAACAACAAAACAAAAAAACAAAAAAACAAAAATAGTCATTATAAAGCTGTGGAATTTCACACTGGATTTTGCACTTTCACCTTTAAATATTTTTATGTACCTGTCTACCACCAAAACCTGGGAAAGTCTATGTCAAAGTTTAAAACTAGAAAAACAATTAGCTTTGTGCCTTCTTTTATGATAAAAGTGTCTATTACCGATATGCAGTCCTCTTATAAAAAATTTAAAATTATTTTATGTGTATGGGTGCTTTGCTTGCATGTATGTTTGTGGCCTCAGAGGTTGATGAGGGTGTGGAATCCCTAGAAACTGGACAGTGAGCTGCATGCGATTGCTAGGACTTGAACCCTGGGACGCCTGCAAGAGCGGCAGGTGCTCTTATTCACTGAGCCATCTCTCTAAGCCCTTTTTAGTTCTTCTCATCACCCTTTTGTTTTCTCCTTTCTGCATGTTATACTATGTGCACATATGCATTTTTATATATTTTTTATATATATTATAGGATAAGACCAGCATATGAGGGAGAACATGTGATTTTGTTTTTCCTGAGAATAAGATCTCACTTAAAATACATTCTAAAATGCATTGAGTTCATTCATGTTCTACAAATTTTGTGTTTCATGTTTCTTCATGTATTTATATATTCTAGTATTATATGGATAATGAAAATTTTATATATTTATGTAAAATTATATGTAGTTTTTTTACTTTAAAAATTTCTGTTTATTATTAGTGGATATATTTGCAGATGATATGTGCATGCATATCTGGGAGTCAAGAGACAACAAATATATAATAATATGTATTATACATGTATAATACATTTATATATGTATACATATATTACACACACACACACACACACACACACACACACACACACACACACACGTATGCTCCTCTAAGGGTTCTTTTCTGTCCACATCCTTGAATATTTTAAAAGACTTCTTCATTTCACCCACATTAGTGAATTTTGGAGTCAGGACTTCATAGTTTCTATTCTCTTCCTACTGTGTGAATGTAAGGAGAAAAGGAAACTTACATGCTACCTATTTTTCAGTTGATAACGTTTTTCATAATTTAGGGGTATTATGTGATACCTCAGATCATGTATAGATTCATGTGTTAAAATCTGAGTAAGCTTATCTGCTTCATCAGACGTTAGTTTTATGACCGAAGCATTCAGAATCCTTTGTCTTACCTAGCTGTTTTGAAATCTGTAATATATTACTATTGTCTGTAATACCTCACTGTGCACTAGAACACTAGGATGTATTTTTAGTATTGTATTACCTAGTACCCCTTTACCAGCTTTCCCTAATATCTCCCTCCTCCTTGCCCTCTTCAGCTTCTATTAACCATGATTCTATTCTCACCTTAGTTTTTTTTTTTTTTTACTTAAGAAATTTCTATTTACTATTAGTGGATAACTATGCAAATGACGTGTGCATGCATGTGCCATGCTGAATGTCTGGGAGTCAGTTGACAACTTTGTGGAGTAGGTTCTCTCCTCCGTTTACATGTGTCCTGGGAACAGAATCTGATTGGCAGCCGTACATCTTCAGGTGCCATTGCATAAGCCCTCAATTTCTTAATCTTATGACATAAGATTTTACTCTTTAGCCCAAGCTGGCCTGAGCTATAATCCAGCATGGCCTTAGACTCACAGCAGTTCTCCTGCCTCTGTGTCCCAAGTACTGGGATTTTAGGCATACATGGTCATGCCTAGCTCAACTTCTAGAAGATCAACTTCTTAAGATGGCATTTGTGAGTAAGATCTTGTGATATTATCTTTTTGTCCTTAGTTTATTTTACCTAGCATAGTGGTTTTTGTTTCTCTTAGTGTTGAGAGAAGCACCGGGATTTCATTTTGATTAGTGGCAGGATGGCATCTCATGTGCATATGCACCACATTTTCTTTATGCATCAGCTGATGTAGGTTTAGGTTGTCTCCATTTCTTAGCTGTTATTAACAGTGCTGCACTGGGAGCATGTAATGACAGATCTCTGTTGAACATAATATGATTCATTTCTTTTGATTATATACTTACTAATGGGATTGCTGGATCATGTGTTACTTCTGCTTTTTACTTTGTAGAGCAGCCTTGATGCTGTTTTCCTTTATGGCTATATTACTAACTAAATTTCTACCAGTAATGTACAGGAGTTTCCCCCTTTTCCATATCCTCATCAGTTTTAGGGTTGTTGATGATAACCATTCTAGTGGGTGAAATAATTCCTAATTGTGGGTTTGAGTTGCATTTCCTTTATAGTATTATTTTTAATTAACTTTTAAAAATTACTGTGTCTGTCTGTCTTGTATAAGATCAGGGGACAACTTGGTGGAAATAATTTTCTCCTTCCATCTCTAGATGGTTTCTGGGGAGATCAAACTAAGGTAGCCTGGCTTGTCCAGCAAGCATCTTTACTGACCTAGCCATGTTTTGGGCCCAGTAACATTCATTTATTATCTCTTTGTCCTTAGGATCAGTAGTGGTGACTTTTCTCTCATTTCTTATGGTAGACTTGTTTCTCTAATACTTTCCATTATAATTTCTGCTGAAATTGTTATTTCTTCTGATTGGTTAAAGACATATTTTCTCTTCCTCCAGAATGTTCTAAGATGGAAACTTACTAATTTTAGTTATTTTCAAAAAATTATTTCAATGCTGTAAATTTTCCTCTACTCACTGTATGCTGGCTAGTTTTTATGTTGACCCATCAAGAGCTACGGTCATGTAGGAGAAAGGAAACTTGATGGAGTAACTTCATAGTACTTGCCTGTAGGGCATTTTGATGATTGATGAGGGAGTTTGCTATGGGTGGAACCCCCTTAGCTGTTGGTCCTGGGTTCTTTAACAAAGCAGGCTGAGCAAGCCATGAGCAAGTCAGGAAGCAGCAAATCTCTGTGGACTCTCCATTAGCTACACCTTTGGGTTCTTGCCTTGACTTCCATGAATGAGAGACTACTGTCTGTGAGTTGAAATGAACTTTGTTCCTCTCTCTAAATTGTCTTGGTCATTGTGTTTTATCACAGCAATAGAAACTCTAAGTATGACATACTACCTTTATTATATCTCATAAATTTTGATAAATCATGCTTTTTAATTTTAATCTAAAATATTTTTATTTTTTCCCTAGTCTTTTATTTCTATATTAATTTGAATAATGTTGTTTAGATTCCAGATACTTGAGGATTTCCTACCATATTTCCGTTATTGATTTCTGCTTGGATTTTATTAAGGTCTGAAAACAGAAATCACCTTCGTTAAAATGTTACTATGTTTTTGTGGCTCAGAATATATTCTCCTTTGAAAATGTTCCATATGAATTTGAAAACAACAAACAATTATCACCTCTTTTGTTGTTGAAAGTACTCTATCTATACATGTTAGCTGAATAGAGTTGGCTGATGTTGCTGTTAGTAACACCATATTATCATATTAGTTAAGCTACATCCTTGGTTTTCTTTTCTTAGACCTATGAATCACTGAGAAGAGATCCTGCTGAGTGGTGTTTTTGGGCATTGAGACCTCTGTCAGAGCAAGAGTAGAATTGGTGAGGTTTTCCCTTAGTTTCATTGGTTCTTGTTTCAGTGTGTTAATGCTCTTGTTTTAGACTAATTTCAGGCACATGTATTTTGGTTATTGTTTTTGTTTGTATTTTTAAAATCATTGATTTTTGAGACAGACTTTCATGTGTCCCGGGCTGGTCTTGAACTCGTGGTTCTCCTTCTTCTGCTTCCTGAGTGCTAGGGTTATAGGCATGCACCAGTATCACCTACGGGCACAGTAAAAGGTGTTCTGTCTTCCTGGAGAATTGAATACTTTGTCATTGTGTAATGCCTTCCTCTTTTTCTGGCAGTGTGCTGCTCTGAAATCTACCTCTTGTGAAGTTAGTGCAGGCATCACAGCACTCTTTAGATCAGTGTTCTCTTCATTTAGTTCTATGTACTTTTTATTTATTTAACTTTAAAATTCATATTTAGAGTGTGTATGTGTGTGTGTTTGTGTGTCTGTGCGTGAGCACATGTATGTACCACGTGCAGGTCAGAGGACAATTTTTATGGAGTGTGTTTTCTCCTTGTACCAGTTTGGGGGATTGACCATAATTTGCTAAACTTGTACAACACATGTTTTTTGTTTGTTTGTTTGTTTGTTTGTTTGTTTGAGACAGGTTTTCTCTCTGTAACCCTGGCAGTTCTGGAACTCTATGTGGATTAAGATAGATAGACTCACAGAGATCCACCTGCCTCTGCTCATGGGTGCTGATCTAAAGGCAAGGATCATTATTAAGCCTGACCTTACAACATATCTCTCACCCTCTAAGCCATTTTGTGGCCCTATCCTTTTATTTTTAATTTATTTGCATCTTATATTTAAAATGCTTTCATCTTCCCCCTGTCTTGGTTTATAGGGCCCCTTTGTACCTTGAGTATGAGAAAGTTTGGGGTAACTTCCAGTTAATTTCCTTGTAGAGGCAGAGATTACCAATAAAGAAATAATACACAGTATAAGAAAAAGTTAATTCAGCAGGACAAAAGGCATGCATTTGGTTTTAGATAGGGTAAGTATGTTTAATCTTTCAGATACTTACAAACTAAGATTTCATCTTTTTACTTTCCTTTGTTTTTCTCCTTTTTTTTTTTTTTTTTTTTTTTTTTTTGGTGTGTGGTGTAGGGGCTCAAACACAAGGCTTTGTGTATGCTAGGAAAGCACCTACCCATGAGATATAGCCCATCCTCATCTTTCTTTCTCTAGAAGTTACAGAAATTGGCAAGACATTTACTAAATAAGAATCATGTAGTCCCGTATGTTTTAAATAAGTGAAATTTGTGGTCCAGCCACCTTTCATATTAGTCTCTTTTTAGAGGCCATCATGTTTCTGCTTCATATTATAGCTGTTCTAGTTTGTTGCCCTGTTGCTGTGTTAATATATATATTACCAAAATGATCTGGAAAGGAAAGAGTTTATTTCATCTTAACTGTGTAGAGTCCATGACTAAAGGAAGCTTGAGGCAGGGACTGAAGCAGTGACTTGCTGGCTTGGTCCCAGGCTCTCCTTCAACTACTTTTCTTATATATCCTAGTGCCGCCATGTCTTTGGGATAATACCACCCACACCAGGCTGCCCCCTCTCACATCAACTAGAAGTCAAGAAGATACTGCAGAGACAATACTCACACATCATCTGATGGATGCAGTTTTTTCATAGTGTCTCCTTATTTCTGTGTGTGTCAGGTTGACAACAAAGATGAGCATACATTTGCTAAAGTCTAAGTTTACAATAGGTTAAAAACCACCATATTCCTAGAAAGCATATATAGTAAGGAAAATTCTGTCTTTAGAAAGCAATCTTGAAAGTCTGAACTACTGTCTCAAAGGCTGAAATCTGCCTCATAGCAGTATGTATGCAGGAACTGCCTGGCAGCAGCCAAAGGGCCAGAGTGTGACATCTCAGAGAGTAGCAGCATTGGTGGGTCATAGAAAGGGCAGCACACCCAGACTTCCAAAATAGCCGAATTTGTGTGAAGCCATGGTCACCACTGACACCGGACACTAAGCAGTAATTCCTGGGGCATGGGATGGAGCCAGAGAGATGAACAGGCTGAAAAAGTAGCTTGAGGGCAGACTTCAGCACATAAAGAAGACATTTTCTGCAATTTATGGGTCACCTCAAGAAAGCAGACTGTTTCTCTTGGGATGGTGGTCAGTGAGCAACTATGGCCAGCTAAGCTGTCCAGAAGCCTTCCTGACCCAGTGACCCAAGAGAAGGAATTACTATGACAAGGACACTTGAGGCCTTGGATTACACAATGTGAGAGGGTACTTTCGAAAGTTCAAGCTTCCTGCCTGCGCTAATCTCTGCAGAAAGTAATGATATAGTGTTAATTTATTAGTGTACTTTTGAGACAAGAGGCAAGGTTTAGTGTGGACAAATGATAGAGCATCTGTCTAGCCTGTGCACAGCCCTGGGTTTACTCTCTAGCACAACAACAAAAACAAACCATAAGGAGCCATACTGGTTAGTTGCACCACAGTGCACTAGGACCTCCACATTGATTCGTGTGTCTTGATTTTCTGATGTCTTTTAGTAAGGCACTACATTGCAAGAGCAAAGTATTGTAGCAAAACCCCCAAGCCTGCGTTTATAGGGCCCTTTATACTTTGGAGATGGTGATTACATCATCATTACTGGGAAAGGACTACCAATACTCTCTGAATTAGGAAAAGTGTCGTCTGAGCTAGCTGTAGCACTGTACTTCAGAGAACTCTTTAAGTAGTTTCTAAGAAACAAACATCAAAAATGAAGACCTCCTGCTACTTTTACCATGTCTCTGTCAAGTCATAAGAAAAACACGTAACAAACCAAATATGTGGGCTTTTTTGTAAGTGCTTTCTTTGTTTTTGCAGTGCCAGCAGCACCTTAGTGAAGTACAAACAATGGCTTTAGATGGATTAGTCATAACTGTCTGGCATATGCCAAATAGAATGTCTGAGGTTCTCCACACTAGGATTACTTGATACTTTAATAGTGTCTTTTGTGTGTGTGTATATATAGTGATTGACAGAGTTTTTAAAAAAAGTACAATTCAGACTTTTGAGGTAGAAGAATCAATCAAGTCTAGGGCTTCTCCTGACCTTACATGGATTTCTACCCAGTAAACTTTTGGCAGAATGATAGATATTATCTGTACTATTTGTTAAGAGCATCTCTTTCTGTGTTTATTATGATCGTATTAGTGTGAGGTCAGCATAAGTGATGCCTATGCTTAATGTTGTCTGTTTTGCCTGGAGCGTAAGAAGAGTGTTTGGAAAGACTTTTCACCAGATTCCAAATAACAGTCACATTTCTTCTAGGGGGTGGGGAAGGTTGTTTTATTTTTGAGACAGGGTCTCTCTGTGTAGCCCTAGTGGTCCTAGAACTTGCTCTGTAGACGAGAATGGTATCAAACTCATAGAGATCATTGTGCTTCTGTCTCCCAGGTGTTGAGATTAAAGGCGTGCACCATCATACCCAGCTATGGTCCCTTTTTTAATGTTAGGAGTTAAGAAACCTTTATAGATTTAATCTTGTCCTGGCATCTTGGTAGAGTCTAGCATGCTACTAAGACCTTTTCCATTTCAGTTTTCATGATCATAGTATCATTGTTGCTTTGAGACATTTAGACTGGAGTTTATTTTTATGGAGTAATAGCTACTCAAGAACTAGAATCTTATCCTTATTCTTCAAATGCAATTATAACTGGAAAAATGAATACAACTGGTAGTCTTAGAAGAAAAGAGATTTGTCTCTGTGGAATTCCAAATCTTACAGCGTCCGAGTAGCAGATACTTTATCATAGGCTTACATGTTTTCATTATTGTATTTACTATTGTTTGTGTAAAGAATATGTGTGAGCATGGACATATGTGTGGAGGTCAGAGGACCACTTTTGATCCCAGCACTCGGGAGGCAGAGGCAGGTGGATTTCTGAGTTCGAGGCCAGCCTGGTCTACAAAGTGAGTTCCAGGACAGCCAGGGCTACACAGAGAAACCCTGTCTCGAAAAACCAAAAAAAAAAAAAAGAGAGAGAATTGGTTTCTTTTCCTCCCACAGTGGGTTCCAGCAGTTCGTCAATACACCGAACGTCTGTATTGGGTGGTAACTAAGGTAAAACACTGTGTTGTTGTTTCTAAGATCAGATTAATTTTACAAAAGCCAAGGTATCTTTATATTTTGTTGCCTAAGTCCTCAGGTTTCGAGCTAAGTACCTGTTTAATTTTATTTTACGCTACTTGCTGTTTGCTTTTCTAGCTCATATTTTTGCCCAGGACAGTAATTGAAAACATTGTGCTTGCTATTTCCAGGTATTGTGATAAATTATAATTAAAAAATAGTTTAATGTGGTTTTATATTTCACATTGCTCCTTGGAGCTGTTAATGTAATCATAATCACAATAATGTGTACCTGATAAATCCATTAATGTTGGTCTTAATAGGAGTGACAGTTACTTATATCCATCTCTAAATTATATGTAATAGATAAGTGTATTAGTGTCTTTTTATTTATTAGCCACTGTTCATACCTTGTGGTAAAGGTTATACTTTATACAACAAAATATAAAGATACCTTGGCTTTTGTAAAATTAATCTGATCTTAGAAACAACAACACAGTGTTTTACCTTAGTTACCACCCAATACAGACGTTTGGTGTATTGACGAACTGCTTAGTGATGGTGTCAGGTCTGTGGTGACATGATGAGTGTAGTCATCTTAAAACTTGTTTAACGATGCTTGCTTGTTGGGTTAGTGTGTGTGTGTGTGTGTGTGTTAGAAATGGCGTCAAGGGAATCTGGCATTTGGCTAATTAATCGAAGCCCTGACTTATGTCTTCATGTCTGTAGCAAACCTGACTCCTGTCCTTATAATTTACATCAGATTCTGTAAACAAATTCTTGTCTCAGAGAGAGCCTCAGACTTATCAACCAATTTTAAATGTTACCTGCTAGAAAGTAAAAGAGAGCTTGTTACCACTATATGCATAATCAAACATGAGGAAATGAAGTAGAATATTCAAGTTTCATCCTAGAGATAATTAACCCTGACTCCTCTCACAATAATCAGAACATCTGCAAAATGTTTGTTGGTTAGAGTGCCAAGATGATTTTAGATGTTTTACTACCAGCTAAGCATATAATATAGCAGTGGTTTTGAATTTTTCATGAATACCTGCTTTGTTTTTCAAAAACTAAATGAAGTGAGAATTTTGAGATATTGTTGATCTTTGTATTTGTTCCTATAAGTTAGTTTTCTGTCTTTCTATACAAATCTGTTAGGTTTCTTCCCAAGACCCAGATTGCCTTTATCTTGTTAGGCTTGCATTTGGAACTTTAGCTTTCTTTGCTCTTACGTATTGATTACTTGTTTGTGTTTTGAGAGGGTTTCACTGTGTAACTCTGGCCTGGTCTGGCAGTTGTTATGTACACTGAGCTGGTGAGAAGTCACAGATCCTCTCTTGCCTCTTCCTTTTGAACAGTGGGAGTCAAGGTGTGATCACCCACCCTGCTTATGTATCAAAGTATTAATATTTATGTATAGTAATCTGCCTATAAATTTTCTTTCTATCTGTTCACTGAAAAGATCATACTAGCTCTTTTTCCCTTTAGGTCATATGTCAGGTTCAAACTGCCTGGTCTTGAACTTACTGCATAGACTAGGCTAGCCTCAAACTCATATATAGTGGCCCTTCTGCCTATCACTCAGATACTAGCCTGTGCCTTTAGTTTATTTATTTAATTAGTTAAGTGAACTACCTAATTAAATAAACAAAATCTCATGTAGTAGCCCAGGCTGGCCTCAGATTTCCTATTGTACTGGCTAGCTGTGTGTCAACATGACACAGCTGGAGTTATTACAGAGAAAGGAGCTTCAGTTGAGGAAATGCCTCCATGAGATTCAACTGTAAGGCATCTTCTCAATTAGTGATCAAGGGGGGAAAGGCCCCTTGTGGGTGGGACCATCTCTGGGCTGGTAGTCTTGGTTCTGTAAGAGAGCAGGCTGAGCAAGCCAGGGGAAGCAAGCTAGTAACCCTCCATGGCTTCTGCATGAGCTCCTGCTTCCTGACCTGATTGAGTTCCAGTCCTGACTTCCTTTGGTGATGAACAGCTGTATGGAAGTGTAAGCTGAATAAACCCTTTCCTCCCCAACTTGCTTCTTGGTCATGATGGTTTTTTTTTTTTTTTTACTACTTTTATTAGATATTTTCTTCATTTACATTTCAAGTGTTATCCAGCTAGTTCCCTATATCCTCCCCCCTCCCGGCCCTGCTCCCCTACCCCCCCCCTCCCCCCCCTTGGCCCC
>LR749492.1:2112748-2145825 GCA_902729485.2 Mus minutoides
AGCTCGGGCTGGGTCAGGCCCAGCCTCTGGTGGGGCGGAATTCTCAGATCCTGCCCCTGCAGGCAACTGCTGGCCCACTGCTCCCCAAACCTCCACTGAAGTCCACTCACGCGTAACCCTGATGAGATCTTAAAGTCCTGGGGTATGCGAAGCACAGGGCAGGCCCTAGGTGCGACCGCTGGGTTCAGAGGAGAGATGGTCATGATGTTTTATCCAGGAATAGAAACCCTGACTAAGACACCTGTTTAGGTGAGAATAACCTTGCACTCCCGAGCATCCTGCTCCCCAACTTACTGTATTGGGATTACAAGGGTGTCCCATAACTCCCTCTTCCTCCCTCCCTCCCTCCCTCCCTCCCTCCCTCCCTCCCCTCTTTTAGATAGCATCTCACCTGTAGCCCCAGATGGCCCTAAGCTCATGGTAGTCTTCTTGCCTTGGTCTCTGAAATGCTTCACAGGCATACATTACCATAGTAATCTAAACTAAATTCTTCAGAAAGTGATATTTTCAGCAGATGGTAAAAGAACCTTAAAGTATGAAATCATTACCAGTAGTTCTATAACTTATTTCTAAAAGAATATGCAGGCTTACCAGGCCTTGGTGTCACACACCTTTAATCTCAGCACTTGGGGGGCACCTGGATTTCTGAGTTGGAGGACAGCCTAGTCTACAAAGTGAGTTCCAGGACAGCTAGGGTTACACAGAGAAAGCCTGTCTCGAAAAACAAACAAACAAAAAGAATGTGCAGTCTTTAGCTCACATTATTTAAAATTGTTTAGTAGTTTGATAGTCACTACAAGATTTGTATAAGCCAATAATTGAGCGTGTCAATATTTTTTGTGTGTGTTACTAGACTAACTTCTTGCAAAAATCTTTTTAAACTATAAGTGGCTAAACATGTGGCTACTTTATGTCTCTGATACCTGGCCACCAGTCTAATACAAACTAAGTGATATAAATGGTTGTTTGAGCGATTGACTTTCCATGAAGTAGGGCAGAACTGATAAGAGCCAAGATGAGTAGAAGTTTGACCCAGTTTTTCTCCACTATGAGTACCTTTTTTTGTAAACAGCTAAGCATAAGTGCAGAGAGGTCGTATGATTGGTGAAATCTTGCGTAGCATGCATGGATTCCCCAGTGCAGCAGAAGCTGAGTGTAGTGGTATAGTCCTGAGAGGTAGAGGCAAGGGGATCAAAAGCTAAAGGGAGTCCTCAGCTACATAGAAGTTTAAGGCTGGCCTATATGAGATGCCTAATTCCAAAAAGGAAGAAGCACAAGTAGCAAATCTCGTTTATCCAAGAGATTTTCTGAAGATGTCGGGTAGAACTTTGCAAAACCTGTCATTTTATCATTTAGAGTTGATTGTATTCTGGAGGATTAATTATCTTTAATCAGACTGGAAAATTGAGAACAAAGAGCCACAGGCTATGTGACCCAAGGCAAATTGGTCATTTTTATTAGCTTTTTTTCTAATTAAATGAGGTTAATGATAATACCTAACTCAGGATTCTTTGAAGAGATTAACTGATACTTTTAAAATCTTACACTAAAGTAATTTTCAAATGAATAGCATAGGGAAAGAGTGATAGAAACTATCTCGCATAGGACCTTGTACATTGACATTGTAGTTAAATCACTATAGTCTTTTTTATTTTTACTTTTGTATTTATTAGTGCTACTTTATAGCACCTTTACTAATAGTCATACATGTATAAATATTAAGGCTGTTATTTATAGCATCCCATTTTAATGTGAGAAATCTTGAAACTTGATCAATCATCAGAAGGCCTCTTTGTGAATGTGTGATTGAACAGAAAGAAGGAAAAAATCGGGAAAGGGAAAGAAACAATGAAAAATAACCCAGAAGGATAATTTAACAATATTGGGGGTGTAAAACTTGGAAAATCCACTTGTCTAGGATCAGATTATTCCTCTCTTCTAGTTATATCAGTGAGCTTCAGGTTTTCATTTGACCACTTGACTCTCTATTGTTTGTTCTTCATATATAAAATTTACATGTACCATATAGATTCTGATAGAGTATAATTTTAAGCTATACTAACAGCACATTGAGAGCCTGCCTAAAATTAATTTTAAACAATGTTGTCATTGACCAAAAGCTCCAATATTTCATATGAAGCAACTAATTTTTCTTCCTTATTGAATGCATATTCCTAGAGTATATGTTGTTTTTTTAATGTAATTCAACTATTTTAAACATAAACTAACCATGTATATTTATTTTACTTAACACTCAAAGCATCTTTGTGAAGTAAGTTTCACCAGTATAATTTAATAAAATACTGAGGCTAAAGAGGAGTTAAATGAGTTGCCTGTTGTTGTGTGGTTAATAAACAGCAGTTAGAAGCTGGCTCACTCCATGATCACCTTTGCACAGCATCAGAACAGCCTGATGAGAGAGCATTTGCCAACCCGACAGTCAGTCAGTCAGTCATTATGTAATGGTCCATAACTGAGAAAAGGGAAGAAAATTAGAGATTAGAAAACCCTTGAAAAAAGAAAAGTTTGAATCTAGAAAGGTAGGTATAGTGAGGTTAAAATACGTATAAAATGGAGTCTGCAATTTGTTATGATTTTATTGTCAAGTTGACATCTAGGGCCATGCAGGAAATGATCCTCTGGGAACCTGTTAGAGATTATCGAGGTTAGGATAATTGAAGTGGAAGACCCACCCATTTTTAAAGTGGGTCTGGACTGATGGTTTTGAATTGGTCTAATGTTGTTGTGATCTTTATGCTTTGAAGAGTAGTACTGTGGGCAGGCAGGACAGCTGAAAGTCTGTTATGCTTTCCTTTGTGCTTTTGTTCTGGGTTTTCAAGCAGGGTTTCACTTATAAGCCTGGCTGGCTGGGAGCCTATGCAGACCAGGATGGCCTCAAACTCAGAGATGACCTATTTCCACCTCTTGAGTGCTAGAATTGAAGGTGTGAACCACTACACTATTTCTGATGGGCTGTTATGTTTTCAGTGTGTATAAAAGCACACACCATTTTCTTTTGTTCTAAAAAAAAAAAAGAATACATTATACTTTTCATAGTATCGATGTGGAACTGCCTCATACTTTGTTAGTCTACCAAAGTATATGTGTGTGTGTGTGTGTGTGTGTGTGTGTGTGTGTGTGTGTGTGTGTGTGTCTGTCTTGTCTGTCTGTCTGTCTGTCTCTGTGTGTGTCTGTGTATGTATGTTTGCTTATTTTAGACAGGTTCTTACTATATAAATCAGGCCAGCCTTGAACTTACAGATACCTATCTGCCTTATAAGCAAAATCCTTAAAACTACCTCTGTTACTACACAATTACTTCTAAATCTCTAGTAATTAAGATAGTTCTCATCTAATATTACTTGTAAATGTGATATGATGAGAACTGATCTGCAAAGGAAAGATAAATGAATTAACAGCTCAGATTCTTTTCTAAGAGCTTTTTAGCTTAGCACAAAGTTTCTTCAGGGTCTTTATAAACTCTAGCCAGGTAGTAGTTACTTTGTTTTAACAACAGCAACAACAAGACGGTTCAGTTAAAGCAGCCTTTCTGAACTCAGTGAACGCTTTCATACTTAGGGGTCATGAAATGATAATTACTTTAAGAATGAGGGTCAGTGTTTTATAATGAAAGACAACTCAATATTTCTATGATTTAATTCAAACTAAAATTATCATTAGAGTGAAGACAAGTTCATGTATATTCTATCCATAAGACATTGGAACATTTCTTTTGATTTGTGTTGTTCATGTGGCAGCCAGCACTTTGTGGAGATTTCTTCAAAGTTGAAATTATCCTTGAAAGTCAGAATTGTTGGGATTAAAGGCATGCAACACCACCGCCCATCTGATATTCAGAATTGCTGCAACCTTTGAGATACAGAGTGCATTATAAGTCTTAGTCATTATAGGAATTTAAAACTTTTTTCTCTTTGACTGATCATAGCCATTATTAAAACAAGTTGTAGCATGTGACACAGTCAATAATTTAGACTAACAATTGATTCGTGAGTTATATACATTTCTTTTGAATTTCACTGCATCTGGTTTCTAGAACATCTTTAGTGGTCTCCCCCTGCATGAATGGCTTTCCACAATGTTTTTTTCCTAGATGAAGGGGCAGAGGGTGTGCAGTCAACCCCCTTTGTCTGTATTGTACATACAATGAGGAGGGAAACTGCTATCCAGCTTCAGCCTTTCTCAGTCCAGGAAGTGAATTTCACCTTTTGACATGTGGTTTTTTTTGTGATATGTGCTTAGCTATTTCTGTTGTCTGCTTTGAGAATTGTTTCCTTAAGGAGTTTATTTATGAGCAACTGTATTTATATCGGATACTCTTCTTCAGTCAACTAGCAACAGTGTACATCGTGAGGCAGCTAAAGTGAAACTCTAACGCATTTCCTTTCCACGCAGTAACATTATGTGTCTGTCTTCATTCTGTTGGGGTTATAGTGTTGGAGAAAGGAGAATGTGGGATTATGATGATGGTTGAGATTTCAGATTGGAATTTAATTTTCTAATAAACTATCCTCTTTATCTGTAGGTAAGGTAAGGCATAAACTAATTCTTAGCATTATTGGCTAGCCAGTTATGTAGGGAGGTATGATTTTAATGACTTAGCTATTAAACTCAACCTTTATAATATAGAATCCATTGTAATGTACTAACTTTAAAGAACTTTTAAAGAACAGCATGTGGAGCTGACAGCTCAGCAGGTAAGGCTACATAACTGCTAGTCTGGGTATTCTTATTCAGTTCCTGGGGCCTATGTTGTAAAGAAAGGTTGTTCTGATCTCCACATTTGTGTAGTCACGTGTAGTGCAAACACATACATAGACACACACAAATGAACAAATGTAATTTTAGAAAAGAACAAGGTGGGAGCTGGGTATGGTGGCTCATGTATGTGGTCCTAGGATGCAGGAGACTGAGGATTGCTGTGAGTTCTAGGTTAGACTATGTAAAATCCTGTCTTAAACAAACATACAAACAAAACAACAAAACCATTTATTGTAGTTTTCTCATATAGGATGCACTTGAAATACTTGTTTCTAGTTAAGTTGAGCTCTTTGAATACCTATTGCCATTAACATGGGATATTGTAATATTACTTCTGTTATTTCAATTTTGGGCAGTTGTGGGGTTTCTTTTTTTGGAATAGAACTTACTTGTATTCTGAGCTTCACAGACGTATCTTTTCACTCTCCCAGTGTCTTAGGTAGGGTTTTGTTGCTGTGAAGAGAAACCATGACCATGCAGCTCTTATAAAGGAAAACATTTAATTGGGGCTGGCTTATAGTTTCAGAGGTTTAGTCCATTGTCACCACGGTGAGAAACATGGCAGAGTGGTGCTAGAGAAGGAGCTGAGAGTTGTACTTCTTGATCCACAGGCAGGAGGAGACTATGTGCCATACTGGGCATAGAAGACCTCAGAGCCCAACCCTACAGTGACACACTTCATCCAACAAAGCCACATATCCTAATAGTTCTACTCCTTATGGTCCAAGCATTCAAATACATGAGCCTGTGGAGGCCATACCTATTCAAACCACCACATCCACTATTCCGTTATTTCTCCTGTTTGCTCCACCTGTCCCCGGGGAACTAGCTTCTTTAATTTCTCTGTGTGTTTTCTTGTATTTGTTTTGTATGAATGAGTTGATAAATGAGCATCTTTTATCGAGGGTACTGAAGATAGCATACTACCCCTTTTGTACTTTATCCTTTTAACATTTTCTTCATTCCATTGCACAGTTGTGTTATTACTTCACTGTGTCTCAAAAGATAGAATAAGGGACTAAATCTCACTTATCCCAGGCTTGCCTTAGACTTGCTATGCAGCTGAGGATGACTTTGAACTTAGGATCTACCTGCCTCTAATATACAAGTGCTAGGATTACAGGCATGCAGCACCTGGATTCAAACCCTGGACTTTGTACAGACTAGGCAAGCACAAACTAAATCATATGCACAGCCCCAGACTATTAATTTTAGTGTAGTTAGATTCCTGAATACTTTTTCTTATGTTATGATTATTATCTCTGTAGGAAGCCAGTTTTTTCAGTACTGTTTATTGGATATTTTCTTTATTTATATTTCAAATGTTATCCTCTTTCCTGGTTTCCCACCTCCCAGAAACCCTCTATCCCATCCTCCCTCCCCCTGCTTCTATGAGAGTGTTCCTCCACCCACCTCCCCACTCCCACCTCTCTGCCCTTGATTCCTCTACACTGAGGCATCTATAGAGCCTCATATTCCTTACTGTTTAATTATAGGAATTAACCCTTTCTCACGGCTCTGCACTGTCACTACTTCAGCAAAGTGGGTGGATATAAAATTAAATCAGTAGCCTGCCTTTATACAAATGATAAACAGTCTGAGAAAGAAATTAGTGCAATAACTCCCTTCACAATAACCACAAATAATATAAAATATCTTGGGGTAACTCTAACCCAACTAGTGAAAGATCTGTACAATAATAACTTGAAGTCTCTTAAGAAAGAAATCGAATATCTCAGGAAATGGAGAGAGAGATCCCCCATGCTCATGGATTGGCAGAATTAACATAGTAAAATTGGCCATCCTACCAAAGGCAATCTATAGATTCAGTGTAATCCCCATCAAAATCTGAACACAATTCTTCAAAGACATGGAAAGCGCAATTCTCAAATTCATCTGGAAAGGCAAAACAAAACAAAACAAAACAGAATAGTGAAAACAATTCTTAACAGTAAAAGAAAGGCTGTGGGATTCACCATCCCTGACCTCAAGCTTTACTACAGAGTAATAGTGATAAGAACTGCATGGTATTTGTACAGAGACACCAGATACACTGAATCTAATAGAAGAGAAACTGGGAAGGAGCCTTGAACTCATTGGTATGGGGGAAATTCCCTAAATAGAACTTGAGTGGGTCATGCTCTAAGATCAAGAATTGATCATGAAACTGAAAAGCTTTTGTAAGGCAGAGAACATAGCCAATAAGACAAATCGGCAACCTACAGATTGGGAAAAAAATCTTTACTAACCCCGTATCTAATACAGGGCTAATATCCAAACTATATAAAGAATTCAAGGACCCAAGTGAGGACCCAAGTGAGAGGGGAACATAATATGGTATTGTGAGATGGGGGAAGGACTGAAACCCTGAGAGCCAGTAGAAAGAATGGAAACAGGTAGGAGGTTGGGGGGGCGGCCCTTTAGAGAGTACCAGAGACCTAGGAGGTGAGAGACTCTTAGGAATCAAAAGGAGAGACCTTAAATGAGATGCCCTACATTGGGGAGAGAGAACTTGTAGAACCCACCTCCAGCAGAAAGACAGGGCATCAAGTGAAGGATAACTCTGACATATAATTGTTCCTGTATGAAAGAACTGTAGGGATGAAAATGAAGAGGAGCCTGGGGAAAAGAAGGTCCAGAGACATGCCCGAAGTGGGATCCAGCTGGGGGGGGGTGGGTGGAGCCCAAGGCCTGACACTATTACTGAGGCTATGGAGTGCTCACAAAAAAGGGACCTAGCACTCTGGAAGACCCAACAAGCAGTTGAAAGCTTGGAATAAAGCTGCAATAAACTCCCTTTTGCATTGCTAAGCATGATGGGGTGTATACACTGGGGGTGGCTAAGAGGAGGATCTCAAGCATGATGGCAGTATTTGCCCTGTCTCAATAAGTACAAGCTAAAACAAGTCCCCATTTCAGTGTCTGCATAGTCATGTTTGTGCTTTGATAAACAACAAGGAGTAGGACGGCTGGATTTTATGGTAATAAGAGTGTCAGTTTCAAGTGTCATGGCCCACACCTTCAATGCAAGCCTTGGGGAAGCAGATACATTTTCATCTCTGCGAGTTCAGGCCATCCTAAGCCACATGGTGAACCTCTTCCTTTCAGAAAAAAAAAAAGTGCTTAACGGTGTAAGGAAACCACTTACTTAGTTCCCACAGTTGCACTGCCGTTTCGTGTCCCTACCCATGATGGATGTGCATCCCTTTCCTGATCCTCACCAGCACTTATCAGTGTCAGTATCGGTTTTGGCCAGTCCTGTAGATATGTAATGGTACCTTATTATTTCAATTTACATTTCATTAATTACATATTACACTGAACATCTCTGTGTGGATGTGTGGTCTATATGTATGAGTACCCAAAGAAACTATAGGTCGACTTTTGTAATGTCTTTCTCTGTCACTCTCTACCTTATTTTGCAGATAGTCTCACTTAACCTGGAACTCACTGATTAACCAGATTAACTGGTGACCAAGTTCCTGGGATTATATGTATGCACTGCTGTGTCTGGCTTTTTACACAGAGGTCTGAACTCAGGTCCTGATTCTTGTGCAGTGTGCATTTTACCCACTGAACAAACAACCTTCCATCCCTGAAAGTCCTCTATTTGTATATTCTGGGTGAGTTTTTTTGTTTTTGTTTTTTTGGATGACAGTATTGGGACTTGAACCAAGGGCCTTTCACATGCTAGGCAATAGAAATATATACTTCTCCCTTTTCTTTTTTTTACACTTAAACTTGTTTGTTTCTCTATTTATCGTGGGAGACAGTATGTATGCAAAGGATGGGGGCAGGTCTCTCCTTCCACCACATGGCTTCTAAGGATATCAATCAGATTGTTAAACTTGACAGCAGTCACCTTTATCTGCCGAGCCATGTCCATAGCTGCGTTCCCCCTCCCCCTTATACTCTCCCCGCCCCCTTGGTTTGATTTGAAGGGGTATAGTTTTAATTCCTTTCAGATACGTGTTTTGTAAATATTTTCTTTCATTCTATGATTTATCTTTATATTTTCCCTTAATCAAGATTGCTTTCAGTGTGCGATTGCTTATCTTTTTACACTTTCCAATTTTATTTTATTAGCCTTTGTGTGTATATATGTCAGATGACAACTATATAGTTGGTTCTCTTCCTTTTCTAAATGGGTTCTAGGGATTGAACTTTGGACATCAGGTTTGTGTGATAAATACTTTTGCCCGCTGAGCCATTTTACCAGTTCGAAAATTGCTTTAATTTTTTTTCTTCTTATCCAACTTTAATGAGTTATGCTGATACTATTAAATAAAAGAGAATATATTTATTCTTCTAGGTGTGATAAGAATTTTGCCTGTAAATATTTGGTAGAATTTGCTGGTCAATCTAGCTAGACCTTTTGTTTTCATTGTAGAAATCATTTTTAAATGTTATTGAGTCAAAGAAGACTTGTAACATTTTGAAACCATTTTGATTTTATGCGTGTGTGTGTGTGTGTGTGTGTGTGTGTGTGTGTGTGCGCTCACATACACATGGCACTGTGCATGAGGACATTTTAAGACAAGTATGTATTCATATTGACACATATCTATATAAAATATAGGAACTACAAATGAGAGAAAACAAAATATTTGTCTTTCTGGCTTAGTTTACTTACTATGATTTTGTCTGGTTGTTTTCCTGTAGATAGTATAACTTTGCTCTATATGGCAACTTTGGATGGTCTTATCAGCTTATGTTTGTATTTTCTTAGAATAAGGAAATTAGAATTGCAAAACTTACTGGTATGAAAGTACTTATTTATAAAAAGTGTATTTGTTCTGCTTAAAATTTTATTTTTGAAAAAAGATTGTCTGTCTGTCTGTCTTTGTAAGTATACACTACATGTGTTCAGGTATCCCCAGAAACCAGAACAGAGGGCATTGGATTCTCTGGAGCTGTCTGATGTGGGAGCTGGGAATCAAACCAGGTCACGGTGAAAGAGCAGGAAGTACTTTTAACTCCTGAGCAATCTTTCCAGCCCCACCTACCCCCTCTTTTAAAAAGATTTGGTTCTGGTTATTTGTGCTTTATCTTTTCTCTTAATTGTCTTAATAGAAATCAATTTATTATTTATTTTAAGATAAGTAGTTTGTAGTGTTTTGTAGTATGCTTACTATTATATAAGTTTTAGTTCACTTGTGAGACTTAGAGGTGGGAATATTTTGTGAATAATATTCATGATACTGTGTTGGCTGGGCATTGGCTCAGTGGATAGAATGCTTTCTCTGTGAGTCTGAGTTGGGATTTCCAGACCCCATTAGCTGGATGAGATAGTGTGTGCCTGTGATCTTAGGGCTTCTGTCAAGTTGGAGGGCAGAGACAGGAGAGTCCTTTTAAACTATATACTACGCTGGCCACACACACAAAGATCCTGTCTTAAACAAGGTGAAAGTAAAGGACCCACCTCAGAGGCTGTCCTCTGACCTCCACAAAGATGCCTTTACACAAATGTGACCACAGGTAAACATATCATATGTATATACATTTGCACAGAAACTAAAAGAATACTGTACATCATTTCAAAATCCTTTATTGGAAGTTGAAATGATATCTGATTGTTTTAAGTGTAGTATGTGTATTAGTGTTTTACCTCTATGTATGCCTGTGCACTACACGCATGACTGATGCTTGCAGGGGCCAGAGGAGAGCATCAGATTCCTTGGAACTGGAATTACAGAAGGTTGTGAGCTGCCATATGGGTCCTGGGAATTGAACCTGAGTTTTCTCGAAGAGTAGACATACTCTTAACTGCTTAGCCACCTCTCCAGTTTCTACAGTCTTTTTTTTATTTCTTGAGTTTGTATTCTTGCCCCCACTGGATCTTTCTACCTCAGCCTCCAGAGTGCTGGGGTTATAGATGTGCGCTACTACATTCATCTTTTTTTTTAATTGTTAATTTGAGGTAGTTGTAGACTTTATTGGTTTTGAAGGGATACTTTTTTTTTTTTTTTTTTTTTTTTGGTTTTTTGAGACAGGGTTTCTCTGTGTAGCTCTGGCTGTCCTGAAACTCACTTTGTAGACCAGGCTGGCCTCGAACTCAGAAATCCGCCTGCCTCTGCCTCCCGAGTGCTGGGATTAAAGGCGTGCGCCACCACGCCCGGCTGAAGGGATACTTTTGTATCTATATGATTATGAATCAGTATATGTCTGACTGATATCAGCATACAGTGAATGAAGTTCATTTAGTGTTTGTTCTGTTACCCAACAGTATTTGCTCATTTTTAATTGAGAAGTGTTTATGGGAACAATTTTGGGACTTTTCTAGAAATAGACAGTTGTTACTATTTGTTGTTACTATTTGTGTTTGGGAAGTCAAAAGAAAAATGAACACTAATTTCACCTATTTTTATTTCTTTGAAAGCCACAATAGGAATCCCCTCATCTAACACTATTTCTGTGTAGCTGTTTTTATGGGTCCTTCTCGATAGTCATACATTTAGTTAGGAACCAGGATTTTAAGGGCCATTAGTAGCTTACAAAGATCATGGTGTTGTTCACTTACCATAAGGGCAGAACAGCTTTGTGGTTTTAAATGAGCCGGAATTTCTGTTAGTGCTGAATTAGTGCTTTCGTGTGGAGAATGAAAACATGGGATTGCTCTGTAAAGTACACGCACTCTTATCATGGCAAATTCTACTTGTCACTTGGCAATAATTATGAATACAATTTAGCAAAACCATCTTTTAAAAGAAAAAATTTAAAGAACTATTTCATTTTAAAAATAGAAATTTATAGCCGGGCGTGGTGGCGCACTCCTTTAATCCCAGCACTTGGGAGGCAGAGGCAGGCGGATTTCTGAGTTCCAGGCCAGCCTGGTCTACCAAGTGAGTTCCAGGACAGCCAGGGCTATACAGAGAAACCCTGTCTCGAAAAACCAAAAAAAAAAAAAAAAAAAAAAGAAATTTATATTCCCAAAGTATTATCTTATATCTTACTCTTACTTTAAGTTATTATTAAAACTATACAAATGAAGCCAGTCATTGTGTCATGTGCCTTAATCTCAGTTCTCAGGAGGCAGAGGCAGGTGGATCTCTGTGATGTTTCAGGCCAGCCAAAGCTATACACTGAAGCCTTGTCTTAAATAACAACAGCAAAGCCCTGATCCACTGACGATAGTAAGATATATGCTAAGGAGTAGTAGATGCTTTTAAAAGTTGGACATAAAGTCTAACTGGCAACATTTAAGAAAATGCTGAGGAAATGTAGTTTTTAGATAGCAAATTAAAGGAATAGAGGTGCACACTAAATAGTATATTGGCAAACTTCCTGAGATGCATGTGCACGGTAATTAGAGGCATATTGACTTTTAAATGTCAGCCAGCTTTTATTCTCTTCCTTTCCTAGTGTCTATTTGTATGAACAGTGATTATTTTTACTTTTCAAGGGGGTTTATCGAGTTTTCTGTGAACATTTGTTAATTACTACTACTATATATACCAGCAATGGTTCAAGGTTTTCTTGGTTGAATTTCTTAGTTGTTAAAGCATTGCTAAGATTTTCTCATTTCATTATTGAGATTTGGGGATATAGCCTCTGCTTTGTACTTGATTTCAGTAAAGTCCCTTATAGTGCATTATTGACGTATTGTCATTCTACGAGAAGAAAGATCTGGGCTAAATCAGTTTAATTCATACTTGTGTATGCTTGCTGGTAAGATGTTCTGTTTGTGTGTTTTATTGGCCATATAAGGTTATAGGAGCAGACAATGTTTAAAGGACACTGAAACTCTGCCCTGTTTCATGTTTTAACTAGATAGTCCATGCCAGTGGAGAAGAATCACACAAACATCCTACATCTCCCTCTGATGACAACTAAAAATTTAAAAAGTGTCAAAAACATTCTAGTTTCAGGAAAGTTATTAACAAATGTGAATTCTAAAACTCTTGAAGTAGAATTTTTGAAGCTGTATCTTGAATAATAAAGAGTGTTAGGCCAGGTCTCATGCTAATGCCCCTTTAATCCTAGCACTTGGAGGTAAAGGCAGCCTGCTGTATGAAGTGAGACCCCTGTAGCCAAATACCACAGAAAAGAGATTGTTAAAATAGATCTTGAATATTCTCATTTCTATGATTATGCCATATGGCACACTGAAAAGGTTCCATTGACTTCCTTGAATTTGTACTTGTTTAATGTGTGTGTGTGTGTGTGTGTGTGTGTGTGTGTGTGTGTGTGTGTGTGTGTATGTGTATATCTTTGAGTGTTCTGTTCTCCAATTCATGCAATAGAATGCATAGTTATCCTGCAGCTCATTTGAGGTCTGTTACCTGTCATAAGGAAGCTTTTTAACATCATGTAGACTCTTAGAATTGTCTGTACATAGAGCTAATACAGGCTTTCCCTCCAAACAGTAATGCTAAAACTGAAGTTATGTCCATATCTTTACATGTCTTTTAGGAAAAATATAGAAGAATGAGAAATATTGTGGTAATTAGTATTTATGTCCTATAGCTTACTCCTCTCTACTAATTACTTTTTAATCATACCAAAGTTCTAAAGGCAGTATTTCTTCATCCACAGTGTGTTGGTGTTGACTGTAAATACAGCTGTATATAGAGGACTTGTCTTTGTGTATGAGGCTCTGAGGTCAAGTCCTAGCACCGTGAGCAAAACCCACCTGGAGTTTTGTTGCAATTAAGAATGAGAAACCACAGATTGACATAGAACCATAACTCCAGCACTTGGGAGGCCTAGGTAGGCCACCATGAATTAGAAGCCCTCTTGGGCTGCAAGTAAGTCTGTCTTAAGAAAGGAAAATAAGGGGCTGAGAGATAGTTCAAGTAAATAACACTGGCTGCTTGATTTTGAAGGCTTGGGCTTGATTTTCAACACCTATGTGGGAACTTAAAAAGATCTTGTTTTTTTTTTAAATTTTTTTTTCATATATTAATCTTGACTGCAGTCCTCCCCCCCCCCCCCCCCCCCCCCCCCCCCCCCCCCCAGCCTTCCCCTCTCTTCCCCATGTCTATTTCCCCCACATTGCCTTCCCTCAGAAAGGAGCAGGCCTCTCAGGGACATCACATATGGCATAACAAGCCATTATAAGACCGGGCATATACCATCATATCAAGGCTGAATGAGACTACCCAGTAGGAGGAACAGATTCCTACCAGCAGGCAGAGGAGTCAAGAGACAGTTAGGGCCATGCTCTCACTATCAGGGGACAAGAACACAGAGTTATTCAGCCATAACATGTATCAGAGGACCTAGGTCAGACCCCTGCAGGCTCCATGATCTCTGTAAGCCCCATGAGTCTGTCAGTTGATTCTGCAGGCCATGTTCTTGGAGTGTTCCTAACCTTTCTGGTTCTTCAAATCCTTCCTTCACCTCCTCGACAGGAATCCAGGAGCTCTGCCTAATGTTTGGTTATCGTACTGACTCTACATCTGCTCCCAGTAGTTGCTGGATGGAGTCTGGCTGCTCTCTCTGATGACAGTTTATACTAGGCTCCAGTCCCAGAACACCCTGCAGACCCATTGAAGGTTTTGTGGCTGGGTTGGTGTCCCTGTCCCTCCACAGAAGATGCCTGGGTCAGGCTCTCTGACCCCCATTACTAGGAGTCTTTGCTAGCATAACCATCTCTTGTATCTCAAGTTCAGAACTCAAGTTCTGAGGGATCTGAGGCCCTCTCTTGGCCTCCTAGGTACCAAGCATGCATGTGGTACACCAGACATATATGCAGATAAAATATCCAACCATACATATATCATTGGTTTTTTTTTTTAAGTGAAAACAAAACCAAAACAAAATGGCTTAATGGATGTTAGATGTTGTAGAGATCTGAATAGGAAGAAAAGAAAGGCTGATTTAGGGAATGCAACCGTGTATAGACTGACTGTCACACTTTACTCAAGCTGAAGCTCCTATGTACTCAGACGTTAATGAGTTCTCTAAGCAGGGCTCCTCACCTCATTGCTGTCCAGTGACTGACATTTTATTATGCCGTGGGTCAAAGACACCCTTTTGTTAGTATTTATGTAATGTATTTGGTAAAATTTTAGGATGGGATTACGCACATTATTATCCATTATATATGGTTATGGGCATGCATTCACTAGTTCTTCAATTAAATTTTCATAAATTTTTGAGTATATTATTCATCACCTCATTTCCAGAGACACTAGTAATTTTATCAGAATTATTGTTGAGTGTTAAGTTTTTTAGATGTAGAAGCAGGTAGCCCAAGCTAGCCTTGAACTCTCTGTGTATCAGAAATTGACCATAAACCTTTGATCTTCCTGCTTTCATCTCATGAATACTAGGATTACAAACTTGTGAAAACATGCCCAGTTTTATGTTGTACTGGCTTCATGCATGCTAGGCATACCTTACCTGCCTGAGGTACATCCCAGCTCCCCATTCCAACATTTTACCCCACCCCTTTTTTCTTGGCAATAGAAGTATTCCTTTGGTGTTACTATCTCACTGTACCAAAAAAAAAAAAATATGTATATGCTTGTGTTTCATAGTATCTATTAGAGAAATCTCTGTGTGTGTGTGTGTGTGTGTGTGTGTGTGTCTGTCTGTCTGTCTGTCTGTCTGTCTGTCTGTGTGTCTAGGGAGATCAACCTCGGGTACTGATTCTTAGATGCTGTCTACCTTGCTTTTTGGATGGTCTCTTTCTTGGCCCAAATTTGACAGAGTAGGCTGGTTGGCAGGTAATCCTGTCTCTGCCTCATGGTGCTTGGATTACAAACTGTTGCCACCACACCTGGCTTTTTCACATGGATCTTGGGGAATCCAACTCAGGTCTTCATGCTTGTGCAGCAAACACTTTACTGATGAAGTTATCACTCCAGTTTTCCCACTTTTTATTATTATGCATTCTTGCTTTAAAGGCAGAGTACTATATAAATAAGGTTTTTTTTTATTTTATTTTTTTCCCACCTTGTAGGTTGCTTCCACAGAATGTTGGCCTTCTCTATGTTGGAGGTTATGAAAGACCCTTTGCACAAATCAAGGTATGATTGTTCATTTTCTGTGTGTTTTTCTTTGGTGTTTACTTATCTGGAACCCACTGTTTAGTAAAACCACCAGCCTCATAAAAGATGTTGTGAATGTGAAGGAATAATTTCATGGATGGATTTTGCTAATGTCTGCTGCAAAAGTTGTTAAGCAATTTCAGACCCAGTGTTTAAATTTCTGATCATTCTAGAGTTGACTTTCAACAGTATTTTTAGAATATGTGCTCTCCTTTATTGGGGAATGATTTACAGCAGTATACTGTAATTAGACATCCAGTTTGACAAAAGCTTGATATTTACTTATGTAAAAGCTATTAAGATATTTGATAAAAGCTTGATATTTACTTATGTAAAGACTATTAAGATAATGAAATATATCTATCACTTGAAAAAAGATACTGAAAGCATTTGGAACTTTTTTTCTTTATGTTCTTGTTTTTGTCATCTTGTCCCTTAGAAACTACTAAACTAACTTGTTTTGGGTTTTGTTTTGTTTTGTTTGTTTTGTTTTGTTTTTATTGGATATTTTCTTTATTTACATTTCAAATGTTATCTCCTTTCCTCCTTTCCTCTCCGAAAACCTCCCTCTCCCATCCCTTCTCCCCCTGCTCACTAACCCACACACTCCTGCTTCCCTGTCCTGCAATTCTGCTACACTGGGGCATCGAGCCTTCACAGGACCAAGGGCCTCTCCTCTCATTGATGTCTCACAAGGCCATCCTCTGCTACATATGCAGCTGTACCCATGGGTCCCTTCATTTATACTCTTTGGTTAGTGGTTTAGTCCCTGGGAACTCAGAGGGGTACTGGTTAGTTCATATTGTTGTTCCTCCTGTGGGGCTGTAAACCCCTTCAGCTCCTTGGGTCCTTTCTCTAGCTCCTCCATTGGGGACTCTATGCTCAGTCCAATGTTTAGCTGCGAGAATGCATCTCTATATTTGTCAGGCTCTGGCTGCCCCAGACCTGCAGGGATAAATCAGTGGGGAACCAGGGAGGGGGAGGTAGAGAGAGGGAGAGAGGGAGAGAGGGAGAGAGAGGGAGAGAGGGAGAGGGAGAGAGAGAGAGAGAGAGAGAGAGAGAGAGAGAGAGAGAGAGAGAGAGAGNGAGCGTCAAATCATACTGATCAAGCTCTGAAAACTTTATTCGGGAATGACAATATAAGCATAAGCAAGAGGAGGCTCCAAGGGAGTAGGGAAGAGCCCAGGGGCTCTCTGAATGTCAGGTGGCAATCTTCAGCTCCTGGAACCAACAGTCACAGTGTCCTCTTTTCCCATAAACATTCTTACTGTTATGACCACGAATGTTCTCTCAGGATTGTTTATATAAGCTAGAAAATATTCACAAGGCCATGGCTAAAGCCATGGCTCTCGGCATCTGGCAGAGCCTGTCAGGAGACAACTATATCAGGCTCCTGTCAGCAAGCACTTGTTGGCATCCACAATAGTGTCTGAGTTTGGTAACTGTACATGGGATGGATCCCCAAGTGGGACAGTCTCTGCATGGCCTTTCCTTCAGTTTCTGCTCCAAACTTTGTCTCTGTATCTCCTCCCATGGGTATTTTGATCCCCCTTCTAAGAAGGACCAAAGTATCCACACTTTGGTCTTCCTTCTTGAGCTTCATGTGGCCTGTGAATTGTATCTTGGGTATTCTGAACTTCTGGGTAATATCCACTTATCACTGAGTGCATAACATGTGTGTTCTTTTGTGATTGGGTTACCTTACTCAGGATATTTTCTAGTTCCATCCATTTTTCTAAGAATTTCATGAATTCATTGTTTTTAATAGCTGAATAGTACTCCATTGTGTAAATGTACCACATTTTCTGTAAACGAACTTGTATTGTAGAGGAATTTATATATTTTAGTATTTACATGAGTGGAGTCACACATTTTATCCCATTCTCTTATGTCCCTATCTTTAACTTAGCATGATTATTTTGAAATTTATCTTAACTCTTGCACTTATAATTACTACTTTTCTTTGTGTGATCATGTTGGAAATTGAAGCAAGTGACTTGTGTGTGCTGGGCACTACTGTTACCATTTGTATATAGTTTTCAAGGGTAGATACATACATAGGTCTGCACCATTGACCTTCCCCCAGTACCATAGTGTAGGGACGATTGTAACTTTATAGTAAGTTCCAAAATCAAATTGTATAAATCCTTCTGTTTTGTTCTTTTTTTTTTTTTAATGTAGGCTTGGTCAATCTAGTTTTCTTTCATTTTCATATTTTTAAAAAAATTATTTCATAATTTGTATAAAGGGGCTATTTGGATTCTGTTTGGGATCTTGAACCACACAGAAGAGCAGTATTGGCCTTTGGCTGCCAGACCCAGGTCCAGGTCCTGAGATTTTCCTGTAGATGAGGAACTTGAGAGGCTGGCCTTTCTCTGACCGAGCAGAGTAGAGCAGTCAACCCAGCAGTGTTCACAGCCTTGTGCAGACTCCTGGTAACAGGTAAGAAAGACATAGGGGAGTTTTTCTCAGTGATTCCTGTTACTACAACCTAGATGGGATAGCAGGTGTCCCACTGTATTTGGAGACCTTAGAGTTCCTTCTCATTTTAAGTAAACATTTAAAGTGACATAGTCAGCAGATCTCTGAAGAATTTGAGGACCATCTATTAAGTTTACTTGTGTTAGGTTTAACCTTGAGCACTGTGAGCTTTAGGAGACTAAATAAAAGTCATTCCTATAATTAATTACATTTGAACTTCGCATGACTCTAAGTATAGTTCTGTTAGCTTCCATGTCTTAACCATCTTTAACAGTTTATAACAAGTTAGTAGATTTTTATAAGATTAGGAATTTACTGTTTTATCTCCATTAAGTTTGAGCCTTATAAGAGAATATTTTCTGAATTGAAGCTCTTTTAGTATAAAAATAAATCTTTAAATCACATAGTCCATAGGGAAACTGGTAACTACTTTCCTGGTGCTTTTTTAGTGTATACCATTTTAGAATATTATAGTTTCTTGTATGACTCAGTTTATCAAACTATCTAAAGCTTATTAACAAGGATATCGAAGACAAGGTGGTTAGACCTACATCTGCAAATCAGTCTCTGCTAGCCTGGATAGACTTTAGGTAAGAAGAGACATCCTATGGCTCTTTGCCAGACTGCTTGCTGCATCATAAGATAGGAATATCCTAGTTTCTGGTGCTTGGTGCTTATACCAGTTGCCACAACATTAGTCATTTATTCATTTATTTATTTATTTATTTTAAGATTACATATTAATAAGGACATCATAGCAGAAGACATTTTATAAATGTCCCATAGCCTTATAAATTTAAATACTTTAAAAGCTGATCTTTAAAAAAAATCTAGTTTTTTAAATTTATATTTCCTTTTAAACAAGTTTAAATTCTAAACTGTAGGCCCCTTGCAATATCAAAAAAGTACCCTTTTTAAAGTACCTTATTTTACTTTAAGTGGGAAGAAACAGGGTAGAACCACAGTAAGGCAAAACCAAAATTTCAGCAGTGCAAACAATTCAGTGCTCAGTATCTGGTATTCATTCATAGTCTCTGGGCTTCCGCAAGGGGCTTAGGTCACCTCTCCGGCCCCAGCCTTGGCAGTGCTTATAGCCTGTCTTCTGTGCTCCATATGGCTTCATTTTATTATGGCTGTTCTTTCTGAGGGCCATCACTTGCCACAAGCATTCCCAAAACTGCTGGAATCCCTCTCCTGGGATCTTTTTAGAAACTTCAGCCCTGCCATACAATCCGAAGTCTCACCTGCTCTTCGTGACCCCTTTATGACTTTAAACCAGTCATACCTAGATGACTCTACATTATAACATTAGGCTACCAGCACAAGGTATTTTCTTGTATATAAATGCATGGAAATGCAGCTTTAATACCTTATTAAAGAAGGCACTGTTTTAAATGTTATCTCTCATAAACCTCATTTTTTATGACTTTGTTTTCAGGACAGAAATTATCATATAAAACTCCATAGTAGTTGAAAATATCTCCTTGGTTGTTGTCTACCAAGTGGATGGATACCTTTCCATCAAGACGGAGGTGAAGTCTCCTGACATTCACCCTCTCCAGCTCTAGCAAAGATGGCTGCCAGCTATGTGGCTGCTTCTGTTTTGACTGGGGATAGCAGATAAGGCAAGCCACATGTTGCTTATATCCCCAAATGGTGTCACTACACATGGTTCCTTTAAGATACCTAAGTATAGATTTTAAACTTTGAACAAGCACTCTGTGTTACAAATTTTAAGTTAATTTTTTTGCTGCAATTTTAGCCATACTCAGTAAACTTTCAAATCGTGAGGTGTAGAAAGTTTCCATGATAGCCTTACAAATCTTGAGATAAGGTTTATATCTTAGCAAAGGTATTAGGCAGTAAATGAAACCAGTAGTCCAATTTTTTGGCTGTTTTTCTTTGTTCTCTTTTCCCCATCACAGAATCAGGTGGCTTGCCTGACACAGGACATAGAGGAAAATGCTTTTAAATAAGCATGATTGGGTATAGAGAAGAGAGGGCCATAGTCCAACTCCAGAGCTAGCTTTTCAATAAAGTGGAACAGCATAAAACAACTTTAATATTACCCACACCCAAAAGACATTAGAGTCCCCACTAACCTGAATCCAGTGACCAGAAAGCTCAGAGATAAATTTTTAGCCCTGGCCATCAGAGTAGCCGTGGCAAGTGGCTTTAGTGTTGGTGCCTGGTGGCCGCAGAGATAGCAAAAACAAAACCAATACAGAACACATAAAAGTCCACGTACTCAAAGGAGACCAGTCAGAAACAAAACACGTAATCACCATCATTCATACATTCAACTGACCCTGACCCACATTTGTCTTGGCTACCACATTTGCAATAAAACTTTCAGACATACCAGAAAACAGACAAAGCTTTCCAAACAACTAGAACCAAGCAGGTGACATCTTGCTCCTTGACCTGAGCCAGAGTGTGTTTGGGCCCTGTCAAACCCATCTACATCTCAGATTGAGATCCCACCGCACATAACCAGACTGTGACTTACTTGGGGAGGCCTCTGTAGATGGCGTCCGCTTTTCTCAGCACTCCAGTTTGCTCTCCAGGAAAACAAAAGCACTGTGAGGAGCTGTGGAATATTGGAAGACATGTACCTGCTGAGGGGGCCCGCCCTTCAGCACTGTAGTTTGTAGTGAAAATCCTGCTTTAGAGTTTGCATAGGTGGTGGTCTGAACTTACTGGAAACCTCCAGAAAAACGTTAATTCCATTGGGTGAAAATAAGACCACTACCACAGATCTTGAACCAGATTTGAAGCATGCTTTATTTAGAAATACTGTCCTGATGAACAGTTAGCCAGATCCATACCAAGGTTCTCAGAATGGCTGTGTGTTACCTTAGACCCGTGCTAATAAAGGCAGTATCCACAAGGCTATGTACTTTTTGCCTTTGTCCAAGCAGGCACAAACTCTACCTATTACTTCTTCCTACTTCCTGCCTGTTTTCCTCCCGCCTACTTGTGATCAAGTACATCCTGTGCAGTCGAGGCAACCTACCTTAGTGGCTTGTTATCTTTTATGAACAGCCCAGGGAGTTAACCTGTTCTTGGGCAAATGGGGTTTACAGGTTAGAGGCGTTTTTGTTTCATAGATCTCTTAAGCACAGTAATTAAAATATAACTTTAGTTCTTGCAGTATGTTCAGTTTGGTGGTGGGAGTTTATGGTTTAGATTTCTGAAAATTTTTCAGTGTTTCTTGCCTTGGGAGTTATTTTCTGCTACTTACTTGAAAGTTGTACTTAAATTTCTTTCTCTCTGCATACATGATGTAGTTTTGTACTTTGAAAAAAAAACAGTTTTTTTCACTTAGCTTGAACAGGTTATGCCTACTTTTAATACAGGGTAATTAATCTTAATATCAACATTATTTTTTAATGATGAAAAATGTATATTTAGAATTAGCCAGCTAGACTCAGTTTAGATGATCTCAATTTTGTTGGCAACACCCAGAGCATCATAATCAGGAGCCAACTGAACATACACCTTCTTTTCTCCATCAGGCCTTATCAAGCTGTGACTTGGCCACATCAGAATCACAGAGTTTCTTCATAGCTTGTTTGATCTGTGCTAATTGGCCTTGACATCCACAGTGAACACAAGTGCGTCTTCAATCTTCTTCGTGTCTGACTTAGTGATTGGGGGAATTTGATGATGATGTACTGGTCAAGCTTGTTTCTCCTGGGTGTACTCTTTGTGGGGCATTAGGTTGGAAGGTGGCGATGTGCGGATCTCCTTCTTTCTGTGGTGGTGGACCCTTTCAGCACTGCCTTCTTGGCTTTCAAGACATTCACTTGGCTTCGGTGAGGGGCAGGAGCTTCTGTCTTTGCTTTCAGTGCCAACTTTGATATAAACATTATTTTCCTGTAAATCTTATCATAATTATTATGGTATCAGCACTTCTTACCTACATACAGTACCTACAGTAATTTATCTTAAAACTCTTCAAAGTCTGTCATTAACATTATAAATTGTGTTTCCGGATTCCTCAGGGAATGTTAAGCATTCAGATACATTTTTCCTTCTTATTTCAGTGTTTCTCCAACACTGGTGATGTTGGCGAGCGAGCCTGTCTTTACACCCTTGCCTCACTGTCCCGTTCCTGGAGTTTCACAGCAGCCAGAAAGCTTGCTGTGTTTCAATAGGAACATTTCTGGCAGTGTAGTTTTTCCCCACTCACCTTCCCTTCTTTTCTTCCATCCCCTGCTCACCATTTATGCTTGAAAAATCAGTAGGAGGGAGGATGGGGAAGAGAGGCAGAGCGAGCAAGCATATGTGCATGTGAGTTACATGTTATCTCAAGAGCATTATTATATGTGTGAGGATAAGTTCCTTTATCAGTCACCTGATCATTAACATAAGTAACATTTTTTTAAATCTAGGTCTTAGCTAACTGTGTGTGTAATGGAGGACACTCTTTTGCCAGCTCTGTGTGCCTGATTAATTGACTTGATTGACATAAAAAATCCATTATTTTAGGTTATCTTATTCCTTTGATGTTCTCTCATTCACTGTGGAAAGATTTCTTAACTTTACAATTGTTTAAGATCTTTCATGATTCCTTGGTTATAACACATCTATATCTAATTACAATATGTAGTTCACTGGAAACAACACAAATAGGGCAGATGTTTAAGATGATGCTTGAAATTTAAGGTTAATTTCTTGTCTAATTCTGTGCTGACTTCTGAAAAAACAGCATTTTGTTATATTTGTTTTTTTTTCTTCCATTACACTAAATGTAATGATGATGTGTTCTGTGCCATAGATATCACATATAACCTTTTAAAAATGGAGAGTACATTGCTTTTCTTAAGACCATATTGATCATTGACTTTTAAAATAATTTGGTCTATACTATGTGTCTTTCTTAATACTTCATTGGGGTGGGGGTGGGGTTTCGAGACAAGGTCTCTCTGTATAACCCCGGCTGTCCTAAAACTTGTAGACCAGGCTGGCCTCAAAATCAGAAATCTACCTGCCTTTGCCTCCCAAGTGCTGAGATTAAAGGCGTGTGTGCCACCACTGCCCAGCTTAATACTTCATTTCTAAGATGCTTTTAATTATATGTATGTAAATGTATTTTCCTGTCTTTATTAACCAAAAAGATACCAGATACCTAAAAATAATTCTCAGAGGAAATATTTATTAAGGACTTTGATTTTAAACATATGTTTATATAAAACATAGTGAATTAAATAAAACATTGATCATTTTCTAATGATTTACAACATGGAATAAAAAGAATTGTTTTATTAATCTTAAGCTATTTTCTACAACAATGAAACATTTATTCTTAAAGCTAAAACTACATTAAACTTAATCATGGGTGATTTAAGTTTCTAAATGCATTGAACTGCACTTAACTTGGGGTAATAGTTCATTATACAATTCTGTGCCATCTTTGGAATTGAAAGGGAAAGGCCAACCAGTACTTGGGAAGTTGAAGCAAAATGATTGCTGTCAGTTTCTGAACTACATAAAGACTGTGTGGAGAAACCAAAATGAAAATTAAAAGAAAAATTAAAAAAAATTTTTTTTTGAGATAGGGTTTCACTGTAGATCGAGCTGGCCTCAAAAATCACAGAATCCTTTGTATTCTCCTCCTCTTCTTCTTCTTCTTCTTCTTCTTCTTCTTCTTCTTCTTCTTCTTCTTCTTCTTCTTCTTCTTCTTCTTCTTCTTCTTCTTCTTCTTCTTCCTCCTCCTCCTCCTCCTCCTCCTCCTCCTCCTGAGTGCTGGGATTTAAGGTGTGTGCTAAAAGCATGTTTTGATTTAGTTCTAATTTTTTAAGTCTTTTAGAAGTCTTACTGGTTGGAATTAGGTATATCATTGCCTAATATCTAGATTAATTTTATCTATCTTAATACTTATAGCTAACTTTGTATGTACTATCATTTAAATTTCAATTGTATTTTACATGTTGTACTTTTTCTCCCCACTGAATTATCTATCTTTAGTCTAAGGTATAATCTAAGCTGGTGTTGAATTTGTGAGACTTCTGCCTCATCCTTTGTAGCAGTTTGACTGCCAGCCTGTGATACCCTTGTTCAGTCTTACTTTATTTCATTCCTGCTATTCTGTTTTGTTTCCTAGAGCAACTTATACTATAGGGAACTCCTTTGTTTGTTTTTAAGGCTGGTTTGGAACTTATTATATAGCCAAGGGTGATCTTGCCCTATTTATCCTTCTGCCTCTACATCCCAAGTGCTCAGATTACAGGTATCTGACCTACCATACCTAGATTATATGATTTTATGGAACAAACCCAGGTCTTTATATATATTATATAAGTATTTTTCAAGTGAGCTACATTGCCAGGCCAAAATCTTAATGTTAATTCTTTAAGCTTTCTAATCTTAAAAGACTCAACTTAACAGGCAGAATCCATAAACTCTCAAGGAATAAAAGACTCTCCATGTGGCCTTTAATTAGCCAAGTGTGCTAGTTACTGAAGGATTGAAGGCCACAGGGTTGCAACTCTTGGAACAGTTTTATATCAGTTGTCTGTTCCAGTTCCTACAGCCCAGGAGGTGTGAGAGGTAGTGAGGCTAAGCATGACTTTTTACTTTTTTCTCTTATCTATTATATTCACCAAAATTTCCCCTCCTTCCTACTCCACCTCCTTTGACTCTTCCATTTCCTTTCAGAAAAGGGCAGCCTTCCTTGGAATATCAACAAACATGGCCTATCAAGTTGCAATAAGACTAGGCAGCTCCACTTGTATTAAAGTTGGACAAGGCAACCCAGTGGGAGGAAAGGGGTCCCAAGAACAAGCAAAAAAGTCAGAGATAGCCCCACCCCAACCCTGCTCCCTGTTAAGAGTCCTGCAAAAAGACCAAGCCACACAACCATACCATATAGGCAGAGGGTCTAGGTCAGGCCCAGCAGGCTCCCTGACTGTCAGTTCAGTCTCTGAGCCTCTATGGGCCCAGGTTAGTTGATTATGTGGGGTTTTTTGTGGTGTCCTTGTCCCTTTTTTGTCCTAGAATATTTCCTCCCCCTCTTTTGCAGGATTCCCCAAGCTCTGCCTAATGTGTGGATATGGGTCTCTGCATTTGTTTCCATCAGTTGCTGGATGAGGCCTGATTACCTTTATGTCATCCTAGCAGAGTATCATTAGGAGCCATTTTGTTGACCGAGTTCCTTCCTTCCTTCCTTCCTTCCTTCCTTCCTTCCTTCCTTCCTTCCTTCCTTCCTTCCTTCCTTCCTTCCTTCCTTCCTTCCGGTGGTGTTTGGTTCTATTCTAGGAGTGTGGGCTTATCTAGCCTCTGGTTCCTGGCTCTCCAGGCAGTGATAAGGATGGGTTTCCTCTCATGGCAGGGGTCTCAAAGCTGTACTCCCACAGTTTCTACACCCCAGCACATCTTATAGGCAAAATATATTGTAGGTCAAAGGTTTTGAGGCTGGGGTGGTATTCCAGTCCCTCCACTGGAAGTCTTGTCTGGTTACAGGAGATGGCCAGTTCAAGCTTTGTATCTCCCCTTACTCTAGAAGTCTGAGATCACCCTCTTGGATTCCTGGGAGTTGCCATTGGAATAGGTTTCTACCTTGATCTTGAAATGCCCCTTGGGGGCTGGAGAGATGGCTCAGTGGTTAAGAGCACTTGACTGCTCTTCTGAAGGTCCTGAGTTCAAATCCCAGTAACCACATGGTGGCTCACAACCATCTGTAATGAGATCTGATGCCTTCTTCTGGTGTGTCTGAAGATAGCTACAGTGCACTTACATAAAATAAATGAATAAATCTTAAAAAAGAAATGCCTCTCAATTCCAGTTGTATCTCACAATATTTTCTCCCTCCATCTTCCTTCAACCTGATGATACTTCCTGTTCCCATCCCCACCCACCCCCTAGTCCCTCTGTGATATCTGTTCTGTTTTCTTTTCCCAGGGGAGGGATGGTTTCATGTAGCCCTCCTTGAGCCCTTCTTGTTACATTGCCTTTCTAGGTCTGTGGATTGTAGCATGATTGTCCTTTACTTTACGGGTAATAATGTCCACTTACAAGTAAGCACATACCATGTTTGTCTTTCTGAGTCTGGGTTACTCCCAGGATAATTTTTTTCTAGTTCCTTCCATTTTCCTGCAAATTTCAAATTTCATTTTATACACACACGCACACACACGCACACACATACACACACATATGTATATATATATATATTTAAAGCTGAGTAATACTCCATTGTGTAAATGCATCACATTTTATTTATCTATTTTTCATAACAGTCATCTAAGTTGTTTCCAGTTTTTCTGGCTATTATGAATAAAGCTGCTATGGACATAGTTGAACACAAGTGTTTTTGTGGAAGTATGGAACATCTTTTGGCCATTTGCCTAGGAGTGGTATTAGCTGGTTCTTGAGGTAGTTTTGATTCCCAATTTTCTGAGAAACCACATTAATTTTCAAAGTAGCTGTACAAGTTTTCACTTCCACCAGCAGTGGAGGAGTGTTCCCCTTGCTGCATATCCTTGCCAGCATGAGCTGTCACTTGTGTTCTTGATCTTAGCCATTCTGACAGGTGTAAGATGGAATTAGAGTCATTTGGTTTGCATCTCCCTGATGGTTAAGGGTATTGCACATCTTTCTTTCAGCACTTTTCAGCCATTTGAGATGCCTCTGTTGAGAATTATCTGATTTGATTTGTACCCCATTTTCAAATTGGGTTATTTGGTTAGTTGATGTCTAGTTTCTTGAATTTTTTAAAATATATTTTAGAAATTAGCCCTTTGTCAGAGGTAGAATTGGCAAAATCTCCCATTCTATAGGCTGCTGTGTTTTCCTATTGATGGTGCCTTTTGCCTTACGGAAGCTTTTCAGTTTCATGAGGTCTCATTTATTAGTTGTTTGTCTTAGTGCCTGCACTATTGGTGTTCTGGTCAGGAAGTTGTCTTCCTTTACCAATTAATTTATAGGGCATAGATGATCAGAATTGAGATAGCATCTTGATGGAATTTTCCTTTGATGAGTATAAAGTGTCCTTTATCTCTTTTATTAACTTTGGTTGGAAGTCTATTCTGTCACGTATTAGAATGACCACATCAGATTGCTTCTCGAGTCCATTTGCTTGGAAAATCATTTTCCAACCCTTTACTCTGAGGTAATGTCTATCTTTGATATTGAGGTATAAAACTGTCATTTTTTAAAAAACTTTTTAAAAATTATTTATTTCATGTATGCAAGTACACTGTCGCTGTCTTCAGACACACCAGAAGAGGGCACAGGATGCCCATTACAGATGGTTGTGAGCCACTATGTAGTTGCTGGGAATTGAACTCAGGACCTTTGGAAGAACAGCCATCTCTCCAGCCCAAAACTGCCATGTTTTAAATGTGAGTTCTACTTAGCAAAAGTCTGAAAAGAACCATAAGCATTACTCAGGATTCTTTTTTTCTAAGGCATTTCTTTTCAGTCAGCTCTTGAGGAACTAGGTATCCCTACTCACAGTCACTCACTGGAATGAGGCTTTCATTAAACAAACAAACAAACAAACAAACAAACAAACTCCCAGTAGCCAAGAAAATGTAGGTTGCCTGCTCTCTGCATCCAGGTGCACAAATATTGGTTAAAAACTATTTATCTCATCTTCATTTTTTTTCTTTTCTTCTATTTTTAAAAACTGTCTGGGGCTGGAGAGAGTTAACAGGTTAAGAACGCTGTTCTTTCTGAGAACGCAGGTGTGGTTCCCAGCATACATACTGGGCAGCTTACAGCTGGTCAGCTCCCAGGGATCCAGTGCCTTCTCTGGCCCCTGAGGCCACCTACATACCACTTGGAGCCTTGGTAGGCTGTGGGGTGGTAGGCATACGACAGTAAAGATAAGTCTTTTTAAAATTTAGAATTATTTTTCTTTAAAATATTTTGTACTAAGGCTGTTACTTAGAAACACCCTTGATGATTAACCTGTCAGTTTTAATTTTAGTCTAGTAAAATGCTGATTTTGGATCCTTCTATTGTATAAAAGACTATTGGAAATAATTTGTTATGTTTGCTAACTAGTGATTGTTTAAAAGATATTTAGAACATATATGGAGTCTCATGTCTATAACCTCACTACTTGGAAGGCTGAAGCAGGAGGATTGCCACAAGTTGAGATCAAAAGAATGAAAACCTGTGTCAGGGCTGGCATGTGGGTACTTATTTGATGTTGTAGATCAACATTATTATTTAAATAAACTAATGCTTATACTCATATTTTAAATCTCTAAAATGCCTTCCATATTTTAGGAATATAAAAGGCATATTTTTGATGAGCCCTTGTCTCAGGAGAGAAGGAAATGTGCCCTTGTCAGCCTTTACATGTGCTTATAGATACACAATCCCAACTGAACTTCAAAGCAGATGTGATGTCACTGTTAGGTCTTCTGCTTTTGCTTTTTAAAGTTTCGTTTCCATGTGTTCATCATGATGGAGGCATACATGGGATCAGAGGGTAGTTTTGAGGAGTTGCCATATGGTTTCTGGGCGTGGGACTCAGGTCCTCAGGCTTGGGGGCAACTGCCTGTTTAACCACTGAGCCATCCTGTTGTGTCTTGGTTGATTTTTGCAGTGCTGGACTCAGCCCATAGACTTTTCTCTGTTGAGACTGACTCACAGTTTGGCAAATCCTGCTTCAGAATAAGACTCCTCCAGCTCATGCTGCCATATGCTTCCAGCAGGAAAATGCCACTCTTGTGACAGTAAGGAAGCTGTTGCCCCTGAATGGAAGCTAGCTAGCCCTTAAGACTGGCCTTAGAGAGGAGGACAAGACCAAGAATATGCGCAGTTGCTGGGTAGAGAGGGCAGAATGCAGATACAAATGAGAGTAGAGTTAAGATGTCTTATAAAACTGTAAAGCCACTTTCTGCTTCAAAGTTTCTAACTCTAAAGAACAGAAGGGAGCCTTCTACACCTCCTCTGTCTTCCAAGTGATTTCATGTACTTTGAGGATAGAGAAAGAAATAAAGATCAAATCTCCCCTTAATGAAAAAATAAGAAGTGGAGGTGGGTGAGAATTTGAGAGAAAGCAATTGCATCAGATTTAGATTTATATGACCTATTCATTGAATGATGACTAAGGTTTTCATAGTTCTGTTAATAATGAGGAAGCATTTTCAGTGTCTTGGATTTATAATAATAAGGATTGAAGAAGTTATCTTGATTTTGAAAGCAAGATTAGTAAGAAAAAGAAGTGAACAACAACAGACTCATCACTGAAGCTTTGAGGATTTCTTTTTCTACAAAATAGCTGTTAACTTATCCTTCAGATCTCCAAAATACGGGAGCTGTTACTTTAGAGATCCTAACATATTCACATCGAGGTCCAGAGAAGTGGTACAGTAGGTAGGTGTTTGCCATGCCGATGGGAGAGTGTGATTCCAGTCTCTAAGACTGGAAGAAAGACAGGTCCCTGGGGCAAGCATGGAGCTCCAGGTTCTGGAGAGAGAAACCCTGCCCTTCAGTAGCAGTAAGGGAGTCACTGGGGAAGCACTGGGTGTCAGCCTCTGGCCTCCACATGAATATGTGGACACACATGGAAACATATACATACAATCACACATTGTTATTAAGTTGTATGGTACTTACTAAACAGAATTCTAGAAAGTACACTATTGCGGATTTCTCCTGCATGGGTGCTTTGGATAGCAATGTTGGTAGAATAACAGTAAGAGTTGAGGCCTTAACCCGGTTTAGTTGGCCTTATTCTTCTCCTTTTTGTGAGAGGTTTTCATGGAGCCTAGGGGGCTCCCCAGCTCTTCGTGCTGCTGAGGATGATCTTAGGCTCGTAATTTCTCACTGATACCAGGCACCTGTCACCCTGCCCAGTCAAGCTCAGTGTTGTTGTTGTTGCTTAAAATTTTGTGTATATGCATGTGTTGATGTGTGAGTTTGTGTGTGTATGAGTTCAGTGCCCTCAAAAGCCAAAAAGGGCATCAGCTCCCTTGCAGCTGCAGTTAGGAACTGAACTCAGGTCCTCTGCATGTTCTTAACTGCTGAGCCATCTTTCTGGCCTCCCAGTCTTAGGATTCCTATCATCATGTCTTAGATAATTTATCAGTAAGGTGTCTTATTCAAATCCTTATCCTAAGCATTTATCCCAGTTACAGGTTCATTACTAAAGGAAGTCAGGACTGGAACTCAAGCAGGTCAGGAAGCAGGAGCTGATGCAGAGGCAATGGAGGGCTGTTACTTACTGGCTTGCTTCCCCTGGCTTGCTCAGTTTGCTTTCTTATAGAACCCAAGCCTACCAGTCCAGAGATGGTCCCACCCACAATGGGCCCTCCCCCCTTGATCACTAATTGAGAAAATACCTTATAGCAGTATCTCATAGAGGCATTTCCTCAAGGGAGGCTCCTATCTCTGTGATAACTCTAGCCTGTGTCAAGTTGACACACAAAACCAGCCAGCACAATTGCCCCCTTGTCAACTTGACACACTAACACATCACTATTAAGCCTCAACCCTTATTTTCTTATTCATCCCCAAGATCTAAATAACTTTAAGGGTCCCACAGTCTTTATATATTAAAAGTTCAATCCCTTTAAAATATCAAATATCTTTTAAAATTCAAAGTCTTTTTGAAATTCAAAGTCTCTTAACTGTGGGCTCCACTAAAATACTTTCTTCCTTCACGAGGGAAAAATTTCAGGACACAGTCAATCAAAATCAAAATCAGACTCCAACTGTCCAATATCTAGGATCCACTCATGATCTTCTAGACTCCTCCGAGGACTTGGGTCACTTCTCCAGCTCTAGCCTTTGTAGCGCACACCTTGTCTTCTAGGCTTCAGCTGCCTGTACTCCACTGCTGCTGCTGTTCTTGGTGGTTATCTCATGGTATTGGCATCTCCAAAGCACTACTGTCTTCTGTTGCAACTAGGCTTCACGAATATCCTCTCATAGGCTCTCTTCATGGTGCCAAGCCTCAACTCCTTTGCATGACCCCTTCAGTTCCTGGGCCATCAATTACAACTGAGGCAGCATCTTCACCAATAGTCTTCCATGGCCTCTCACGGTGCTGAGCCTCAGCTGCTCTGCGTGACCCCTTCATGCCTTCAAAACCAGTACCGCCTGAGCGACATACATTGCCAAATCCAGCTGCAGCAGGATACAACCTTAGCTATCTCTGGAACACAGCCTCTTTGTGCTCTCAGAAGACACTTCCCAGATTTCACCTCAGTGATACTGGTCTCTTCTTAATCACCCCTAATTTCTTAGCTCCAGCTAACCAGCACCAATTGTCCCAGTAATGCAAAGGTTTTGCTTTAGTAGTTCTGGTATCTTGTTATTCACAGCTGATTCTTCCCTGATAACCAAAACCACAGAATCCTCACAATCAAAACAACATGGCCTCGATAAGCATCTTTTATCTTCCCTCTGAAATTTCGAAAGCCAGACCTCCATCTTCTGTACTGTTCTCAACATCTTCCAAAGCTCCTACAGAACATACACACAGAGCTCTTAACATCCCAATGGCTTTTCTGGTTCAAAGTTCCAAAGTCCTTCCACACTCTTACCCAAAACATGGTCAGGTTGTCACAGGAATACCCCACTTCAGGTACCAACTTCTGTATTAGTCAGGGTTCTCTAGAGTCACAGAACTTACGGGTAGTCTCTATATTGTAAGGGAATTTGTTGATGACTTACAATCTGTTGTCCAACTCCCCAACAATGGTCAGCAGCAGCTGTGAATGGAAGTCCAAGGATCTAGCAGTTGCTCAGTCCCTCAAGGCAAGTAGGCAAAGAAGAGATCAATCTTCCACTGTCCTTATGTAGGCTTCCAGCAGAAGGTGTGACCCAGATTAAAAGTGTATGCCACCAAGCCTGGATCTGGGACTTGCTTTGTCCGAGATGACCTTGAACTCTGAGATCCCTGCTTTAGTCTTCTGAGATTCATAGCCACTATGCCTCAAGATCTCTATGCTAAGATCCAGGTCAGAAACTTGTATCCCCCAGCCTCCAGATTAGGATTGCAGGTGAGCCTTCCAATTCTGGATTGTAGTTCATTCCAGATATAGTCAAGTTGACAACCAGAAATAGCCACTACAGGTCCTTATCCCCTAAGGAAATAGAAGTCATTAAAAACCTCCCAACCAAAAAAAGCCCAGGGCCAGATGGCTTCAGCACAGAATTTTTTCTACCAGACCTGCTGTAGGAAGACCAGCAGTCTCAACTACTCTGGACCCCTAAGATCTCTCAGACACTGAGCCACCAACCAGGCAGCATACACTAGCTAGCCTGAGGCCCTCATACATGTATAGCAGAGGACTGCCTGGTCTGGCCTCAGTGGGAGAGGAGGTCCCTAACCCTGGAGAGACTTGAGGCCCTGGGGAGTGGGGAGGTGTTGTAGGGGTCAGGTGGGGGGATGGGGGGGGTTGGGAACATTTCCTTGGAGATGAGGAGGGGGAACTGGATGAGGAACAGTGAGATGGTGGACCAGGGAAGAGTTAATGACTGGACTGTAAAATATAGAACAAATAATAATTTTTAAAAAAGCAAATAACAGCAGCTATACTTTTAAAATTATTAAGGTAAAATCTCATGTACACCAAGGTTCATGTGTAGCTAAGGATGACTTGATCTCCTGATCCTTCTACTTCCTAATTGCTACCATAACACACAGCACATTTATAACTTTAGCTAGTATTATTACCAGATGGAGATATGTTACAGGGACAGTTTTGATATTATTAAAAATAGGTCCTCATACCAGTAAAGTGTGGATGCTTTTAGCCTTTCAGTTTTGCAGATTTGGAGTATGTGGATGACTGGGTAATATGGGGTAAGGTACTCGGGTAATATATATTGAATGTTATGTCAGTGTAT
>LR749492.1:2145925-2293547 GCA_902729485.2 Mus minutoides
TATATATATATATATATATATATATATATATATATATATATATATATATATATATATATTACATCTTAAAGTCCTTGATGTCTTCTGTGTTTTGCTTGTATAGTAGAACAAAAAAAAATCTCTAATTTTTGCAGCTTCACTAAAGGCATATGACTTTTAAAGAAAAGAATGATTGGCTTTGGTTGCATTTAAAATAGAATGGAGTATAAAGGAGCTCAGTGCTCCAAATCTCACCTCTTCCACTTATTCACCGTGAGTGTTTATATTCATTATTGCTTAATAGGAAGAGCTGAGAGTTCGTACATTGAGAATACTTGTGAATCCCTGAGGTGCTACAGGAATCTAATTACAATGTCTTCTTAATATATTTTTAAAGTATTTTCCTTTCTTTATCCAGAAAATCCTGTTTTAAAGTATATCATGTTGTGTATTTCTCCTAGTCAAAGCTGACTTTTTAAAATTTTATTTCTTTCTTTCATTTATTTTGGGTATGTGTGGGTGTGTGTTTTCACATGCACATGGATGTAGCATAGGGAATGAGTAGAGAGCAGAGGATAACTTTCTAGAATCCTTCTCTTCTTCCACCACATGAGTCCTCTAGACTGAACATCAGGCTTGGTGATAAGTGCTTTTATCCCTTTATGTTTCTGTCCTTATTTCTTTTTTATTATTTGCTAATTGTGTGCAGGTATCCATGGAAGCCACAGTTGATTTCAGGTGTTTTCTATCACTCTGCAGTTTGCTTATTGAAGCAGGATCTCTTGCTGAACCTAGAGCTCACCAATTCCAGCTTGCCTTGGGGATCCCCTGCCTCAGTTTCCAGCAGCTGGCATTACAGGAGGCCACTGCCTTTGCCTGGATGCTGGGCCTCTGAACTCTAGACATCACACTCATTAGGCAGTCACTCTATCCACTGAGCTATGTCTACTGCTGTTTGCTCCACAGTCATTTCTCAGATTTCATTTGGTTTCTGTACTAGGCATTGTAGAACTATGTATTGGCCTTGTTCCACTGGCATCTTCCTCAGCAGCTAGTACTGGTACATGAAGACCACTACTTTTCAAGTTGGCAGCTCTTGCAAGAGATAGTGATGGTGGTCCCTCTCCACAGTCTTCACAGTCCTCACTCAAAAGTTTGAACTTCCTGGTGATTGCTCAGAGGGTTGCCAGTCCTTACAATGTGCGCCCATAGGATATATTGAGCTGTAGGAGAGCATAACATTGGACATGGCTGAGGGGCCAAATGGCCAAAATTCTTAAGTGGCCAATGTCCAAAATTGAAGTCAGTGGTTTGGCCTTGATGGTTTGGTCATGATAGCCATCTGTGTGTGTCACTGGCCAGGAAAGCATTCTGGTTCCAGTGGACTAAAAGTACAGTCAGCTCCAGTATCAACAAGGGGCAATACCCTTTGTATATTGGGAGTTGGGGTTGGAGAATCAATGAATAATGAGCTCAACAAGAGGTCTCTAAGAATTCTTGGGTCCCTTACTAACTGGACATATTGGCCTCACCGCTAGGATATTCTCAGCCATGGATCCCTACTTGCTGAGGTCCAAAACACTTGTTTACATTTGGAGAGTGCTGGGAGCCCCGCCTGTGGTAGCCCTGCCAAGTAATAGGCCATGGGGGAGTATACTGCAGCTCTGAGCACTGAGGTCTATTGTTTTAACACCGGACATACAGTGCTTCTCAAATGACCAGTGGGAGAGCCTGGCACTCTGTGGGTGTGGGTGTGGGTGAGGGTCTGGGGGTCTGGGGGTCTGGGGGTCTGGGTCTGGGGTCTGTGTGTGTCATTCTTGAGAGACGGATTGATTTATTAACTGACTTGTGCATTTTTACTCTTGGACTATCTGTATTAAGTCCACGTGGGAATTTCCTTTACTCATAGTCTCTGGTAGTTCACCATCATCAACCTATGGCAGCTGGTTAGTTGGTGATTAGTGATTTTCCATTTAGTCTGGAACAGTGCAGCCCCATACAAGAGTGCTTCCATTTCCTGTAGCTCCATCACTCTAGACATCTTATCTCCACTTATTACATCTGATGATCCACATACCATGTGCATGTTGCTTTACTCCATTACTCATTAGTGACTCTCCATTTAGTGGTCTTGGGACAAGGAGGCGCTGCTTAAAGGGTAGGTGGTAATAGAGACCAACTTCATCTCCCTCACCATCAGAGCTGAAAAGCCAGTGCTCCTGAGCTCCAAGTGTTTTCTCTTGATGAACGATCTGAGTGAGGTGGCGCTCTAAATCACATACTCAGCTCTCAGTTTTTCTCTCTCAGTTTGCAGCTCTCAGAGTCATCAGAGTCATCTCAGAGTCAAGCTTGCCGAGAAAGCTTTCGGTCGAAACAGCAGCTTCCTTTCTCAGAAGTCCCTCTGCTCTTCTCCCAGTGCTGAGGAGTCCAGTTCACTTCTTGGGTTTTGTTTTGTCTTGGGGGTTTTGGTTGTTTTGTTTTGGTTTTGCACTACAGTTGTATCCTGCTCATTGTGTTAGATATGAATGAGATCTGCATTTCAGTGCCAGCAAAGGAGGAAGGTCACAGAACATTTGGAGGTTGAAGATTATGTGAGGCGAAGAGAGCAGATAAGACCCACTGTATTCACCAATGTATAGGCTGGTTGTCAGGCAGTCGTTGGCAGGCACACAGGCAGACATAGGCACATACACACAGGCCAGCAGATAAACACACACAAGAAGGCTAGCAAAAGCAGAAAAGGTCTCTGCCCTCTGACCTCAAGCCACATTTATAAAGAATCACACAAAAGTGGCACTCTGCCAGGAATAGGTTATATAACATTACATCACTGTTTTCTTTGAGGTTCCCTGGACATCAGGTATCAGCCATTTTATGCTGACTCATAGACCCCATGTCCAGACTCAGTTGTGTTCTAACTGACTCATCCCTGATATCCACATTAGTGCTGTGTTGTCGTCTAAACATAAGCTAGCCTTGCAGTTTCCTGTTTCCAACACCCTTAATTGTCTCTTAATGTCCAAGAGGTTGGGTCAAAGCTATCATAGGTTTTAGGATTCCATTTCAGTTTTTTGAAAACCAGCGGGTAGGAAATTAGATATATAAACAAATACCCTGTGTATTTGAGTGTTAATTAGTTCATAAAACAGAATTTAATCTCATTTGCAGAATTTTTTTCAACCAGGTATGTCAATTATGGTTGATACTGTGAAAGAGTTTCACATTTTTTAGCTGAAAGTTGAGTGTGAACACAGTTGGAATTAAAACACCTTAATGTTTCCCACCAGTGTGTTTCTTGGAGTTAGTCTGATGACTCACTATTGGTTTTAGTTGCAAAGTGAAGTACAGCAGAATTGCAGAGAGAAGGAACAGATGTTCTTTAAGTTTCAGAATGAGTAGGTTTGTTGCATAGCACAGGGTGATAGGATGATGCAAAGGGCTGTAAGCACAACTGTTCCCATAGTGATGATGGCTTAGCAAAAGGATGAATGGAGTGGAGTGCACATGGTATGTGGATCATCAGATGTTACTAAGTGATGACTAGAGTGATGGAGCTACAAGAAATGGAAGTACTCTTGTATGGGACTGCACTGTTACAGATGAACTGTCCCAGACTATTGTATCCAGCCCCAGGCATTTTTAGAAGTTACCTTTCTCCACAATAACGGAAATCCTAAGTAAAATTCAATAGTTAAACCTTGCAACTGAACCATACCTGTAGGCTTAAATTTTTTAAAACTACTTTTAATAAGGGTTCTCAGATGCCTTCAATCCTTCTAACCCCCTGTCCAAAGGTAAGGGAGAAAAGATGGTAAATAGGACAAGGGGATGTGGACCTGTTTAGAAGTAGTTCATTGGGCAATTCCAATCTCCATCATCAGGACACCAGACGTGAATCAGCAGCAGTGTCACAATCTAGCCTAAAAGCCAGGAGAAGTTCTCTGCTGTGCCTCTCTCAATAAAGTGAAGATCAGCAAAGGCATGAGACCTACTAATGGTTGTACAGCTAGCTTTGTGCAAGTGAGCCTTCACTGTCTGTTGAGTTCAGTGTATACTCTCTCCAAACATCAAGTCCTCAACAAAACACCATCTGTGTCTGCATTACATGACACAGCCAGAATCCCCTTCACATACTGCACAAACATCATGACCAAGAAGCACTTCCACTCTGCTGTTCATCACCAAGGAAGTCAGGACTGGAACTCAAGCAGGTCAGGAAGCAGGAGCTGATGCAGAGGCCATGGAGGGATGTTCCTTACTGGCTTGCTTCCCCAGGCTTGCTCAGCCTGCTCTCTTATAGAACCCAAGACTGCCAGCCCAGAGATGGTCCCACCTACAATGGGCCCTCCCCTCTTGATCACTAATTGAGAAAATGCCTTACAGCTAGATCTCATGGAGGCGTTTTTCTCACCTGAAGCTCCTTCCTCTGTGATAACTCCAGCTGTGTCATGTTGACACAAAACCAGCCAGTACACATACCCTCGGTTTTCCCATAGGATTTTTAGTATTTTTTCTAGTTCTTTAAAGAATGCCATTGGAATTGTGAGGGAGATTACCCCAAATCCATCAATGTTTTTTAATGGTGATGTAGCCATTCTTATTGTATTAATGCTACCTTACTGTGAACATCTGGGGTCTTCAGTTTTCTTCAGTCCTTCTTGTTTAGGAAGTATGTGTGTGAGACAGAAGGGGGTTGGGAAGGAGTGAGAGAGGGGGACAGAAGTTATTGTGAATGGTACTGTTTGTTCCTTGAGTTTTCTTCCTTAGGTTTATATGGTTTGTAGAAACACTACTGATTTTTGCATATTACTATGGTATTCTGTTATTATTTTGAAAGTGTTTTTAAAATCTAAGAGTCTTCTAATAGTATAGGATCATATTGTGTGAAGTAGACTGTTTGACTTACTCCTGCATTCACCTTATTCCTTTCCTGATTGTATTTCTTTATATCTTTCATTTTCTTGGCTTATTGCCCTAGTGAAGTGTAGAAAGTCTTGTCTTTTCTGATGGCAGAGGAAATGTTTAGTTATTATAGTGTTGACTACAGAATTTCCCCAAATATAGCCTTAATTATGCTGAGGTATGTTCCGTCTGTCTGTTCAGAGCTTTTACCATGAGGGGATGTTGAGCTTTGTTAAGTGGCTTATCTGCATTTTTTGAGGTATCTGTCTGAGTCTTTGGACCATATTGTACTTAGTAGGGAGAGTGCAGATCCATGGAATGAAGTAAGTTTGATAACAGTGTCTAATCCTTTTGCATCTACTTTTACTTTGGTTTGCAAGTGTTTTAATAAGTTTTCTTATGTTTATGTTCATTAGTGAAAGTGGTCTGTTGTATTTGTAACTGTATTCCATTGTAGCGAGAGAATATAGGATATAAGATACTGATTCACTTTTCCTACATCTGTTGAGATTTGCTTGTGTCTTCTCTGTTCTAAAAGATAGTTTTGTTAGTTACAGTAAGCCATTAGAGTCTCTCTCTCTCTCTCTCTCGCTCTCTCGCTCTCTCGCTCTTGCGCTCTCTCGCTCTCTCGCTGTGTGTGTGTGTGTGTGTCTGTGTGTGTGTGTGTGTGTGTGTGTGTGTGTAGGATTGTGAGTTTTGGTTTGCATGTAGGGAACAGAAGACAAAAAGGACAATTTGAAGGAGTCAGTTTTGTCTTTCCATCTCATTGGTCTCAGGGATCTGATTCAAGTCATCAGGCTTCATGGCAAGTGCCTTTACTTTCTGAACTTTCTCAGTGGCCCTCATATTTTTTTTTTCTCTTATGGATGTTATGATATGAATATTACACTTCTTTGACTTTGTTCTCTGTTCTTGATTGGCATACTCTCTCTTTTGGCCTAGTCTATTGCTGATCTTCCTTTGGTTTTTGTTTGATTGATTCACTGAGTATTTCATTTCCAGAATTTCAATTTATTTTTAACCCCAAATCTCAGTTTTCATGTTGATTTTTTTATGTTGCTGACTTTATTCTCCAGGTTCTGAATTGATTTTTTCATCCTTCCTTTTGTCTGCATCTTTTTTCCTTTTTAGTTTCACATACTTTTCATTTCTGTTTCTTAGGTTGTAGTAGTAGTAGATAGAAGAGGTACAGGGAGGGTGCGTGTGCGCATGTGTGTGTGTCTGTGCGCGCGTGCGCACACGCATGCATGGCATGTATCAGTCCATATGGTGGACATGGCGTAGGCTTCTGGAGCAAGAAGCTGAGCGATTATATCCTCATCTGAAACACAGGTAGGGAGAGCAAACTGGAGCTGGAGCAAGCAGTAAACTCCCAGAGCCTGCTCCTAGTGCTTATTGCCTTCAGCAAGGATCTAACGCCTAAACCTTCCCACGCCAAGTGTTCACATAGATGAACTTGTAGAGAGACATTTCCCATTCAAAATACCACAGTATATCCCTGTAATCCCAGCATTGGAGACTGAGATAGAAGCTTCCTCAGCCTGGGCTACAGTGATGGCCGATGGGGGAGGCAAGAGTTACACATTTTTGCCGAGTAATATCAAATTTTCCATTCTGATGACATTCACAATTTCTTTAGGATGTTACTTTTTAAACTGATTTTTGAAGATAGAGTACTTGTACGGGATGCTTACACTCTGGATTTAATTCCTGGTACTAGGTGTGGAGTGGGAGGCAATGAAACTGAGTCTTTAGAGATAGTGTAGAGCTAGCAGGTGTCTCAGTAGATAAGAGTTTTTCCACCAAACCTAGTGAGCTAATTTCAATCCCTGGATTCCTATAATATCAAGAGAGAACCAATTTCTGCTGGTTGTCCTTTGCTCTCTATATGTGCAACTTGGCATAAGTGCCCACATACATAAACATACATGCATACAGAATAAATAAATTACAATGTAATAAAAGTTTTAAAAGAATCTTTTATAAATGTTATGAGCTATGTGTGGTAGCACAGCTCTGTAATCCCAAAATTCAGGAGGCAACAACAAGACGTTTATGAATTTAAAGCTAGCCTTGGCTATACTCTGAGACTATATAAAACAAAACAAAACAAAACAAAACAAAACAAAACAAAACAAAACAAGAGTTTGTCTGTTTGGCAGCTGGCAGTAAAGCCTGTTAGTGGTGCACTTGTGTATCAAGTTCTAAGTCCTCTCTTAGTCCCCTTGTGCGCTTCCACATTGTGCGGAAACAGGAACTTAACTCCGTTTTCTACCCAGTAGAGTAATCAATGACTGGTTCAATGTATATATTTTCCCTTTGGGAAAAAAAATCTTAATTATTCTTAAAGGTAGGCATTTGTTTTGAAATTAAAGATACATTGTTTTGAAATTAAAGATACATTTTAGAAACACGGCTCTGACATAAATATAACTGTATGATTCTAATTGTATGAGCTGTAGAAGAAAAGCAGATATTTTATACAAAGGCATCGAAGGTGATTTTATTTATGACATGTGGTCAAGATTCATTATCCCTTCTAATATTCATAGCAGTTTTACAAAGTATAAACGTTACTTTTGCTAATACATGAATGAGAAAATTGTGACCCATAGAAATGAAATAACTTGGGCTGGAGAGATGGCTCAACAGAGTTAAGAGCACTGACTGCTCTTCTGAAGGTCCTGAGTTCAAATCCCAGCAACCACATGGTGGCTCAGAACCATCTGTAATGAGATCTGATGCCCTCTTCTGGTGTGTATAAAGACAGCTATAATATATATTATACTTACATATAATAAATAAATAAATAAATCTTTAAAAAAAAGAGAGAGAGAAGAAAGAAAGGAAAGAAGGAAAGGAAGGAAGGAAGGAAGGAAGGAAGGAAGGAAGGAAGGAACTTGCCCATGATCTAGGAAGCAGTAGGAGATAAGTCTGAGACTGGAACTCAGGTTTTTCCAATCCCTAAGCCTGCTACTCCTTGTTCTTTTTAGTGTGAGGAGTTTTTCTGTTTTTGTTGCTGTTGTTGTTTTACTTACACATATGTGTGAGTGTATATTTGTAACCCAAATGTGAACATATGCCTACAGAAGCTAGAAGAGCTCACTGGAGTTGAAGTTACAGACAATTGTGGATGCTAGAAACGGAACTTAGCAAACACTCTTAACCACTGAGTCATCTCTCAAGGCACTTGTGAAAATATTTACTATGTACCTTTATTTTTATATTTTTCAGTTTTTATTTCATTTTATTTTTGTATTTGTATGTGAATGGTTTGTGTGCTTGTGTATGTGCATGTTTGCATGCATGTGGGTACACAAGTATGCAGGCACACATGTATGTGTGTGCATATAGAAGGCCAAGCAACCAGGTGTCTTTTTCAGTCACTCTCCACCTTATATACTAAGACAGGGTCTTTTGCTGAACCCAAAACTCTCTGATTCAGCTGGTCTGGCTAGCCACTTTGTTCTGGAAATTTTTTGTATCTGCCTTTGTATGTGCACTGGGGCTACAAGCTGCTACATTTACCTGGTTTCTATGTGGGTTTTAGGAATCAGATCTCTTACACTTGCATGGCAAGTACTTTACCTGCAGAGCCATCTAAACTCAGCCTCTTTCTGTAACTCTTACAGTAAGCCTTTATATTGATTTTTCCTGTTACATATTAGAAATTTAATTTTTAAACAAAGTCTGCTATAATTTATATATTTCATTTGTAGTATAATTTCTGACTGTTGCTCTATACTTGAATAAAGCAACTTGAATGCTCTGAAGGCAGATACTGCCTAGAAAAATGGCCTACAATGACCTTTTATGGTTACAGATTTGATGCCAGCTGTCATATTTTAAAGGTCAAATTCTTGCAGTTTTTTTTCTTGCTGCTTCATTTTTTTCCTTGCCAATAATGCAAGAAGTGCTAATGTTTGTAAAACCTATAACCTTGATCTAAGTGTGTGTGTGTGTGTGCAACTCTTCCCGCCACCCAACATATGATCCATGAGCTTAAAGATACTGCTTACCTATCTGTAGTATTTAATACTTTGACTCACTGACACTGAATTTCTGTTTTTAATTCATTTTTATTCTGTATATGTAAGTGCTTTGCCTGCTTCTATGTCTGTGCACCCCATGCGTGCAGTGCTTGTGGAGGACAGAGAGTAGCCGACCCTGGAACTAAAGTTACTGCTAGTTTTACACTGAATCTCGTGTTGAGTAGGTATGAGTTGGCCACTGTTTTCTTTTCTTTTCTTTTCTTTTCTTTTCTTTTCTTTTCTTTTCTTTTCTTTTCTTTTCTTTCCTTTCCTTTCCTTTCCTTTCCTTTCCTTTCCTTTCTTTTCCTTTCCTTTCCTTTTCTGTTTGTTTGGTTTTATTTTCCTTGTTTAAAAAGGAAATTTAAAAAATCTTCTGTTTTTATATATATTATATTTTTCTATATAAATTAGTTTAGAATGACTCAGAAAATATTAGGAAAACATGCAACAAGCTTTGATGTCCCCAGTATTTTACCAAATTTTATAGAGATTATTTACTGTATTTCAGATTGTACATCTTTAAAATAAATAGTATCTAGTTGTGACAGTACAAGCCTTTAAACCCAGCACTCAGGAGCAGAGGCAAGAAGGTAAGTAATTTTAGGCCAGTCTGGGTTATATGAGATTCTGTCTTAAAATCATCACTATAACAGCAGTCAAATAAAAGGCACAGGCAAAAAGTTGCAAGACATGAAATAACATAATATTTCTAAGGGGTGATGTCCAGTGAACATTTACTTTAAACAAACAAACTGATTCCTGATTTTAATATAATTTGGTTTACTCTAGAGTTTTTTTATATTCTCTTCCTCAAACTGTCTTAGTAATTGAAAAAGATCAGAAAGATACTATAAAGTTGCTCTTCAGCTCTATGTCTGCATTTGGATCTGTGGAATGCTAGAAGTTACTCTGAATTAGGTAAGGGTTTGCTCATTTGCTTGATTGTTTGGTTGGGTTTCGTACATGTGTAGGAGAGAGGATGTGGACCCATGTGTGGAGGTCAAAGGAATTGGTTCTCTCCTTCCACCATGTAGGTTCCAGGGGTGGAACTCAGGAAGTCAGACTTTGTGGCAAGTACCTTTAACCTCTGAACAATTTTGACAACTGCTAAAACATGGTTTTTATTAAACCAAAACTTACGTTTCTATTGCTGTGGAGAGATACTATAACCAAGGCAACTTATAAAAGAAAGCATGTAATTGAGAACTTGCTTAAAGCTTCAGAGGCTGAATCCAGGACCAGCATGGCTGTAGGCAGGCAAAAATGGCCCTGGAGCAGTAGCTGAGACCTGACACTTGTTCCATAACAAGAAGGCGGGGAGAGGGAAGGGTGACTGGGCCTGACATAAGGCATGCCATCTCCAGTGATACGTCTTATCCTTCAACAGTGCTCCACCTTTGAATCCTAACCACCTAAGACCACACATTCATATATATGATCCTATAAGGACCATTCTTATTCAAACCACCACAAAATCCCAAACAGTTTATTTATGATTACAGTAGCAGTCTTGTTTTCTGTGTTCATCTATAGTCTAAATGTACTAAATAAAAATTTCCAGAGTAACTTTCAAATAATAAAGTATGCTGTTGTAATTTTCTTGCCATTGTTATAGCTAATTACTTTATATATTTAATTTATAAATTATACATTATAATAATGCTGTAGTTTGTATCTTGAATATTTCTCTAAAGCACAGGCATGGGTTGAAAGGCTTGATTTTAGCCTGGGATGCCAGTGGAAGATCTTTGAAACTTTGAAGAGGTAGAGATTAGTGGGAGGGAGTTAGGTCCTGCCCTTGAAAGGATACTGGATTCAAGCCCTCCTGCCTTTCCTTTTCACCTTCCCTGAGGTAAACAGGCTTTTCATTGTTGTATTCTCTGACCATAATGTTGCACTACTACAGACCAAAATAAAGCCAAGTGACCATGGACTGAAATCTCCAAGACCATGAACCAAAGTGAACTCTCTCTCTTCTAAGTTAATTTTCTCAGATGTATTGTTATAATAATAGGAAGGTATCTTCTAGGACTCTTAGAACATCCTCCATAGATATAGAGAAACTGTGTGATACTGGGATTTATTTATTGACATACAGTAAGTATTTATATTTGGCTTAAGAATTAATGAAGCAAAAAATGAGTAGGTCAAATAAATATAAATGTGTTGATAATTCTGTTCAGATAACAGAATCAGTGCTAGAAATCACAAATCATGAATTTATAAATTTGGAAATTTTAAAAATTCTATGAATAAGAGCTTTGTGTTAGGGGGAAGGAAAATTGATACCTTTGGGACTTGGAATACAATTCAGTTTACTATAGTGCTTTTCTAAAATAATACCACAACACCTTGGGTTCAGTCTCCAAGCACTGCATAAATCAGGCTTGATGGTGTACGCCTATAGCAGTCCCAGAAGTTAGAAGGTGGATGGGACGATCTGAAAACCTAAGTCATTTTTGATTACATAAGCTAAAGGCCAGCTTGGGCTATATGAAAATTGCCATTAAAGCTGGAAGAGGGAAGCCAAGATTGAAGCCTTTTATAATTAGATAACTAGCTCTTGAATTATATAATTGTTTTGCTTGATGGTAATATCCTCTTCTCGGGAGAAGCTTGATATAGTTTGCCAAATATCTATGTATTAGTTAGCAATAATAAGTTAGAATTATTCTAAAAGCACTATTCATATGCCACATAATCAGAATTAAATCTAAGTAAAATGTATAAGAAGTTATAACTAAAGTGGCTTTTCCTAAAAGAACTATGTTAACTAATAGGTACTTGAGAATATGTTAATCAAATATAGCTTTTAAGTCAAGTTCTAGTCTAGCCCTTTCTACTTGTCACGAGGTCAGGTATCACAGATAGCCTTGACCACCATCCATCCATCCATCTATCCATCCATCCATCCATCCATCATCCATCCATCCATGCGCCCATGCAGGGTCTTATATAATCTAGGTTGTCCTTATACTCTTTATGTAGAACCAAGAATGACCTTTAGGTTTTCCTGCCTTCACATTCTGAATGATGGAATAAGGCTTGTGCTACCACTCCTCATTTAATATAGTGCTAGGGATCAAACCCAGGGCCTTTTCATGCCAACTTAGCTACACCCCAGACCTAAAATTTGTCTCTTTCTGACAAAAATACACTCTACTCCCCTGATACTTAACTTCTAGCTTCTGGCAATGGAAGCTTCTTTGATTCATCAGAATGAGTCAGGTAGTTGTATAATAGTAGGAGCTGAAGAAGTATTTATTATATAAATATTTGATCTCTATCTTCTAAAAAGAATATGCCCCAATTTCTGAATCATGGAAGATTAAATCATTTTCAGATAAAAGAATACTTAGTAGAAATCACTAGTAATAAACCTACAGATATAGATATGCCCATTAAAAATAATCACCTATATCCAAATAATCAGATCAAAGCATGTGCTATAAAGTTTGATATAGAGGAGAAGGCTACATGACTCATACTCTCAAAGATGAGGGTGCTTTTTTTTGAGTCTCATTTTCTGATTGCACAGGCAGTTGCGTTATATTGTATTCATTAAAGCACTGAAATATGTTCATCTTCTATCAAGTCTTGGGAATAGCTGAAAAATGAAAACAATTTCTGTTCTTGCCACATCCTCACTTGCAAGGATTTATTCACCTAAAATTTGGGATTATTTTCATCCACATATCAACTATGTGCTTACTAAAAGCTCTGGCTTTGGTATCATACTCACATACTTTTAATCACACATAGGAGCACCACACACACACTCTATTCCATCTGCAAATAGAAAACCATACACGTGAGTCAGTACCCCTATGTGTTTATCTCCTGTTACTGTAGACATTTTGTAGATTCTGGATGAAAATAGAAAGGTGGGTGGCCTCAGCCCCCTAACTATACTCGTTAGCCCCTTGAAGGTCTCCTGTCTTGTTTGTAGCAGAGTGCTGTGACATACATGTGTAACCGCCACACTTGAGAAGCTGAGGTAGAAGGACCAGGAATTCTAGGCCAGCCTCAACTACACAACAAAACCTTGTCTCAACAAAACACCACAAGCATACATCTGTACTCACTTGGCTAGCACAGCTCTCTGTTTATGAAGGTATGAGAACTGTTGGCTGGCTCTGATAGCACAGCATCTCTAGTCTTCCCAGAGAGCCAAGGTGGAGCAATTGCCCTGTGTCTAAATAGGCTGGGCAATATAGTGAGGCTTTTGTCAATATCAGAAGTTTGATAGGTATCACATTAAGTCTGTAGATTATTTTTGGTACTGAAGCTCTTTACTTACTAATTTTGCCAATTCAGAAGCATAGAAGGTCTTTCCATCATCTAGTATCTTGGGGGATTTTCTTTTTCAATGTTTTGAAGTTTTCATTGTAGAGGTCTTTCTTATCTTTGGCTACACACACACACACACACACACACACACACACACACACACACTTAACTTTTTGTTGATTCTTTTGGAATCATGTACCCCACGCCCATTTCTCCCTCTCCGTCTATATCTACCCTCCATCCTTGTAACCTCCCTCCACCCAAGAAAACAAAAAATAAAACAAATCCAAATGTCCACTGAAAACTGTGGCAGTGACTGTGTTATGGTGTGTATACTCTTTTGCTCACACAGCCTGACTTGCAAATGCTTATTGCCTTGAGTCACTGCTCTGGCTTGAGACCAGTGTCTTCAACTACACTATCAATACTGGATCCTCACCAGGACTCCTCTCAGATAGTCTGTTGTTCCTCTGTATCAGAGATCCTGCAGCTTTGGATCTTCACAGAGGCATGAATGCACGCACGTTCCAGTGGGATAGATACTGGGATGGGTCAACTCAAAGTCCTGAATATGGGTGGTAGCTGGGTTTGGATAGTAGCTGAGTTGGTCTGCCTGTCAGCTTTCATGGGCCTGTGCCACCAAGGCCAGCTCTCCTGCTTTGCCCAGGCAAAGCTCTCTTGCACCCACACCACTAGAGCCAGCTCTACTGTGTTGCCTAGGCAGCAGCCAGACCCGGGAAGTCTACACAGCCTTTGATGATAATGTGGGTCACAGACATGGACGCAGACCCCCGCTGCTGCAGGACCACTGACCCAGATGTGACTCTTTGTGAGAGCCCAGGCTGAGACATTACCATGGCAGAACAGGCTACTCACATCAGGCTGTTCCTCACCACCCTGTGTCTCCAGTTCTGCTTCTCTTCATAATGCAAAGCATTCTGCTGCTCTTTCTGTCCTACTTCTCTACCATATGCTTGCTCACTGTAGTGGTGCCTGCCCTGCCTGTGCTGTAAAGCAGCAGGCAGAAACCTCCAGGAATATTATATATATTCTTACTACATAATTATTTAAAGTTAAAAATTTAATGTGTTTGGCCTGCATATATGTCTGTGTACCATGTGTGTGAAATGTCTTCAAAGGCCAGAGAGTATTAGGTCTTCTGGCACTGAGGTTACAGACAGTTGTGAGCTACTGTGTGAATGCCGGAAGTCAAATGCAGGTCTTTTGGAAGAACAACCTGCTCTCTTAACTCTTGACTCATCTCTTCAGCTCCTGGATTTATTTTGAATTGGTATCTCTCTTTATTTCTCTGGTAGTAGATTGTTGATGTATATCAAGGCTAATATAATATGTATGCATGTGTATATATAGTATCCTGCAACTTTACTGTATTTATTAAGTCCACTTTTTCTAGTAGATTGTATAGTGGTTTTAAGAGAAAGGATTATGTCATCAACAAATAGGGATATTTTAACTTTTCTTACTTTTATCCCTTCCATCTCTTTCTCCTGTCTAGTTCTTAGAGATAAGACATTGAGCACTATATCATGAAAGAGAAAGCATAGTGGGGATCCTTCTGTCATTCCTGATCTTAGAATAAATGTTCTATTAGTTTGCCTCTATTTAATATAATGTAGGCTACAGGTTTGTTGTATATAGCTTTTATTATTTTGATGTATAACATCACCAGAACTTTTATAATGAAGGCTTGTTGAGCTTTGCCAAATACCTTTTCAGCATCAATCAAAATGGGTATATTGTTTATGTCCTTAAGCTTATTTATATGGTGTATTAAATGTATTGCATTGCATATGTTGAACCAACCTTGCTTCTGGGATGAAGCTTACTTACTTGGTCATAATGTGTAATCTTAAAGTGTTCCTGAATTTAGTTTGCAAAAATTTTGTTGAAAACTTGTTCGTCTATGTTTATCAACGAATTGGTCTGTAGTTTTCCTCTTCCTTCCTTCCTTCCTTCCTTCCTTCCTTCCTTCCTTCCTTCCTTCCTTCCTTCCTTCCTTCCTTCCTTCCTTTTTCTTTTTTTGTAGAGTTTTTATATAAGAATAATACTGGGTTCTCAGAATGAATTTGGTAATAGCCTTTATTTTCTGTTTTATAAAACAACATAGGAAGAATTGGGATGAGTTCTTCCTTGAAGAGTTGCTGGAATTCACCAGTTAACCCATCTGATCTTGTTCTTTTCTCTGAGGGGAGACTTTTGATTACAGCTTTGATGCCATTACTTATAATGGGTCTGTTTATTTCTGTCTTCTGGGTTTAATTTTAGTAGATGATAATGCATTTAAAAATTCTTCTATTTCTTCTGGGTTACCCAGCCTTATAGAATATAATTTTTCATAGTAAACCCTAATAATATTCTGTATTTCATTTAAGTCTGTTGTGAGTACACTCCTTTGATTCCTAATATTGATTGCACATAGAGCAATGGTTCTTAGCCTTCCTTATGCTGCAACCCCTTAGTACAGTTCTTTATGTTATGGTAACCCGCAATCATAAAATTACTTCACTGCTACTTCATAATTGTAATTTTGCTACTGTTATGAATTGTAATGAAAATATCTGATTAGTGGCCTCCAAAGGGGTCATGACTTACAGGTTAAGAACTGCTGACGTAGAGTTGTAGGCCAGCCAAGGCTACGTAGTGTAACCCTGTCTTTAAACAAAACAGAACAGAACAAGAGAAGGCGGGGAGGGGATAGGAAGATGAGAGGAGAGAGTGGAATATGAAAGTCTTTCATTTTTGTGTGAGGATCCCTGATCTTTTATACCTTTTAATGTTTGTTATATGAAATTTGGAGCTCCAAACATGTGGTACTTAAAAGTCAAAAGTTTTATTTTTCTTGATGAATTGTTCCTTTTATTAATGTGTATTCTCTTCTATTTTCTTTTAGCTTGAAATTTACCCTGTCTGATATAAGGATGGTTCTGCCTGCTTACTTATATTTTCCATTTAGTTTGTAGTTTTCCACCCTCTGTAACTATGTTTTTTGGTATCTTTGTTAGCCAAGTGTGTTTCTTGAAAACAACATATAGTCGGTTTTTATTTTTTAATCCAGATATTAATCTGTATCTTTTTATGGCCGGTTGATTTTCTATTACTTTGGTAAAGTTTTGCTTTGATGGATTATTATTTTTTTCCCCTTTACATTAGTGTTGAAGGTTTGTTGAGTTCTTGTATTGGAACTGGTTGTTTCTTTCACAAGTCTAGCTTGTTTATTTGTTGTTAAATGATCCAAAATGATCTCTGGGTCCATAGCAGTGTGGACTATGGATTCTACAATGGTTAGATTCAGAAATCTAAACTTCATACCCACAGTGACTGTAAAGATTACTAGGACCAAAGCCCTAGTCTCTCAGGGGACCCTGATCACACTGAAACAGAAGCTCAGGCCCTGCACTGACTCTTTTGGCCATTGGGCCCTTCTCTTTTCAGATTTTATAGGAAATTATGATGAAAGTATTGTTTTATTATGGAAAATTATTTTAAGAAGTAATACAGATTTTTATTAGCATGAGCATAGTAAGGAATGAATTTTCAATTCATTCTTATCTACAGAACCTTTTTTTTTTTCATCTTGTGATAAAATACTCTGTCAATAGCAACCTAGGGGAGAAAGGCTTTATTTTAGTTCGTAATACCAGGTTTCAGCTCATCTTTGCAGGGAAGCCACAGTGGCAGGAACTTAAAACATCTGGTTATAGTGTATCTGTAGTCAGGAAGCAGACAAGAATGAATGGGTTTATGTATAGCAGCACTAGTCTTATGCAGTCCAGGATCCTCTGCCTAGGGAATGGTCCACCCGCTTTAGGCTGACTTTTCCTACCTCGGTTAACTTGACAAAGGTAATTTCTCAGACATACCCACAGACTAATATAATCTACAGTTTATCTTTGGAGACTTCTTTTCCCAAGTGATTCAACATTGTACCAAGTTGACAACTAAAACCGTCACACGTGAATCTAAAGTTTATGGTTTAAAATAGAAATTGTGTAAAACTAGCTCATACCAATGGAAAGATTAGTATTTGTAAAACTTTTAAAATCTTACCGGATACACTGTGCAAATCTGTTTCTTATTTAGTGTATGCTACCTAGCTCGTCTCCTGTCTGGATATGTGATAAAAGGAGGATGATACAGTTTTATTTATTATTTTTTCTTATCTTTATATTTTCCTACTATAAACACTATTGATAAAAGCTGATGATTAGGTCCTTACCTTTCATTTTTTAGGAAGGAGACAGATCTTGTTCCTCTCAATTATGATGCATTTGGACGCCTTAATTATGCTGCTCACCTCCCATGTTATAAAAATAACACAGCTGACTATTTGCTTGTGTGTCTTTTCTTGTTTCTTTCATCTCCTCCTTAGTTAATATTCTACTTCCTTGCTTAAAATCATGCATCCACAGAGGTGAGAGTGTCTAACCATGGCAAAGTCCTAAGGATTTCTACTGAGAAAACTTACTGCACACTGACTGATCATTAGCTTGAGTTTGTTCTGTTTTGAACTGGTGTGGGATTGTTTTGTTTGATTTTTGTTTTTTTTTAATAGGGTCTTTGCCTTCAAACTCAAAGAAGGTCATGGTGCCCTTGCCTCCCAAGTGCTGGGCTTATAGGTGTCTGTCACCAAACCCTGTTTCGTCTTGTTTTTGGACCAAAAATATGTAATTTGTTATATATGCAAACAAAAAGTGTAATTGAACACATGCTGTGATGCTGTGCTAGGGATGATTTTCTTGTTTGCTCTTTGTTTTCCATTCTTGGATTGCAAGCTTGAATTCCATGTTCACCACAAGCAGTTTTGAAGGAGGCTACAGCAAGGAGAGAGAATTCAGCTTATTATATTTTGAAAAAAAAAAAAAGACAAAGTTTGTTGTTAGTGAAGCACAAAAGCCTGTGCAGGTGAATAGAGGCTTCCAGGAAAGGTGATTGTGGTAAAAGGGATGTGGCTAGCACAGGGAAGAAGAGGCCGGTGCCGCAGTGAGACTAGTGAGGACCAGTTCTGCGTTCAGGTCTGGCAGTAAACAGTTATGGCCCTGTCCATTCAAGGACCAAATTCTCTAATAAGGGAGAATATAAATGGAGAGATAGAAGTATCCTCAATACTGGTATGTGGGGTCTTAGAGACTGAGAAAATAAATCTACTTCTTGAGGAGAAAAATACAGAGTAACATCTCTAAAGCATCAGCTACACTTACTTAGCCAGTATGCTGTGCAGAGGAACTGTAGAAGAGGTGAGTGATAGGACCTGTACATAAGGGTAGCTTCTTCACAATGCAGTTAGTCCAGGGTTCTTAGACTAAAAGACTCCTATCTTGAGCCCTGTCTCTCACCTCTCCACACCCAGTTTATGTAACTCAATGCAACTCAAGATATTGTGTCTTCTCTTCATATAGTCAGTGGGGTGACACCCCACCCCAGTTTTGGTAATTTGCCCTAAAACCATTGTATCAGATGTTGTCTTCTTTTGTTTTTGTTTTAATGAAATAAGATAGAAGACAGTTACAATGTATTAAGCCTAAATAAATAAATAAATAAATAAATAAATAAGCAAGCAAGCAAGCAAACACACTAGCTTGTAGTAGGTTGGGATATGTGTGTGTATATACACATATATGTGTGTGTGTATATATGTATAGTGGTGGCATTAATATGCTTGGCACATGGGAAGTGGCACTAGTAGAAGGTGTAGCTTTGTTGGAATAAATGTGTCACTATGATGGTGGGCTTTGAGGTCTCCTTGTGCTCAATTTTTACCCAGTGCAGAAGAGACACCCTCCAAGCTGCCTGCAGAAGACAGTCTCCTTCTGCCTACCCAGATCAAGATACAAAATTCTCAGCTCCTTCTCCATCACCATAGCTGCCACGACACTGCCCTGCTTCCTGCCATTAATAGTGGACTGAACCTCTGAAAGTGGAAGCCAGCCCAAATAGATGTTTTCCTTTATAAGAGTTGCCTTGGTCATGGTGTCTTTTCATAGCAATGGAAACCCTATATAGGACATAGACATATTCATGTACAAACAGATTAGAAAACCCAGATTAAGTGTTTGTTTCTAGCAAAACACTTTGAAAGTTTAGCCTTCTATTTACTAAGAAAGTTCCTGTAGACCATTCTAGAGTTAGCACCCTTAAATGCCAGCTGTCTAGACCCAAAGAAGCCTAATGCTCTGTACTCTTTGTAGACACTTTATAGACACTGTGTAAACCTTAGTGATTTCCATCTTAAACAGTTGGTGTGCGTGAGCTTTCATGCTCATTCCCAGCCAGGATTCAAGCCTGGGTCCTCCCTCAGTGACAGCTAGCTATGAAATGTATTTTGATTGTTTTGCTGCTTTTTCTTAAAGCCTGAAACAAAATACTTATGTATGCATATGTATGAGGAGTACTGTCACCTTACCCTAATTCTTGGGGTTTGTCCCCTCACCCCTCAAGTGCATGCTATTTCATGGGAACGGAGTAAACAGTAGGCATAGGAGCTTTGGCCTGGTAGGTTAGTGGTTGTTAGGGGAACGAGTAGCTATTGGTAACAGCTTCTGGGCAGGACAAGGTTACCTCACCTGCTGGTGGCCAAGGTGAGAAAAGCAGGAGCCTTTTGGAGAACCCTGGGTTTCTGGAGCTGATCCCTCGTTCCTTTGTGCTACTCTTTAAGTACCAGTGATTATAAAGCACCAAGGCACGCCCTGCGTTTTGATTGGAAGGCTGCCTAAAACGAAACTCCTGCCATTCTATAAGTAGCAACTAGTTCTTTGAGTATTTGGAGTCTGGTTTCTGTGCAAGTAGCAAATAAACGAAACTAAGCAAATTAGTACATGCTACAAAGTGAAAATTCTCCAAGAGCTCTCTCACTGTGGCCATAGGAGAGTGCTGCTGACAGCCCCATTTGGGGCATTGTTAGGCAGCTCTGTTGACACATGAATCCATTGCATGTGATTACCATAAAATTGTGGCCTGAAAATTGAACAGCCATGGTGCTGCATTTCAGACTTAACATTTCTAATAAGCTGTAATAAGGAGACATTTAAAATGGATGTAAGAATAGGCATTACTTGCAGTCCCAGATGTATGGTCAATTGAAGTGGTTTTTGAATCTCAATTTAACAATGCAAACAAATTCCCTATCATTATTAACATAATTGTTCCCACTGTTGGATCTTGATTTTGAAAAAAAAAAGAGTAATTGAAGATAAAGAACAAGTTGCTAAAAGAACAAAACAAGCAAAAAGAAATGTAACTGGAGTTATATAGTCTTGATGAGAGAGGAGAAGGGAGGAGAGAAATTGCAACTGCTCTGTCACTTCCTGAATAGCCAGGCCATTGCTCTCCTATTGGATACAGGTAGTTTTCCTTCCTGATTAACTGGGTAGTAAGTAGAATTCAGCTCTTTACTACCATAGCAGGCTGTAAAGTTTAGCTGTATGTCATTCCTATGCTAGGGACCATCAGATTGTAAGTCCTAGAAGATCTTCCTGCTGTCTTTTTATGCTAAGATAGTTTAGTCTGTGTTGGGGATATGTATGTGGGGGTGGGGTGGGTGGGGATGATTAAGACAGACACAATTCCATAGCGGAACTATTAGATTTCTCAAGAAAGCTATATTAGTAATATAGTTTTTTTAAGGTTTATTTTTGTTTCAATGTATGAATATGTGTGTGTGTCTATGTAAAGGTATGCTGTATGTTAAGATGCCCATGAGGCCAGATAAGGGCATTAGATTGCTTGGAGCCAGAGTTCCAGGAGGAGATGTGAGCCACTTGATATGAGTGCTGCGAAATGGACTTGGGTACTCAGAAAGAGCAATAGCTGGATAGCCATCATTTTGAAACAGATTTCAATATTCAGTGCTTTGTAAATTTTTTTAATAATGCATAACAAAATTTTCTTCTAAAAGATAAAATAATTCATAGTAAAAATAGCAAAATGTTACAAATGAGATAGGAAGTTAAAACTAGTGTTAAAGCCGGGCATGGTAGTGCACACTTTTAATCCCAGCACTTGGGAGGCAGAGGCAGACGGATTTCTGAGTTCGAGGCCAGCCTGGTCTACAGAGTGAGTTCCAGGACAGCCGGGGCTATACAGAGAAACCCTGTCTCAAAAAACCGAAACAACAACAACAAAAACTGAAACAACAACAACAAAAACCTAGTATTAAATCTCTGGGCAATTCTGTAACATTTGGTAGAAAAATTACAAGTTTAAGGCCTACCTGGCACATTATTGAGACCCTACCCCAAAATAAGAGATACAAAACAGAGCTGAGAATGCTACTATGTGGTAGGTTCTAGGCTCTAGTACTGAACTAAATCAACAAACATTAACATGTCAGAGGGGAGAGTAGTTCTTTATAAAACTTTTAAAAATCTTATTGCTTATTACTAACTCATAATTTTTAAAAGTTAAGTTGATTTTTTTGTGTGTGAAACTATAACATTACAATGAAAACACGAATGGACATAATGTTCCAGTGAATGCCAGTGAGATCGCTGTATTAAAGGATTAATACAGCTGTATTAAATTGCTCCTGCATTATTCAGAAGGAAACAAAAGACAGCTGGAAATGACTGTGTGACTTACAGGCTTGCTCTCTGCCAGCTTTTGTACACAATCCCGGGCCACGTGCTAGGGATGGGACTGCCCACAGTGAACTGCACCAGTTGCTGGTCAAATAGTCTCTCACAAGATGACCACAGATGGATCAGTCAGATGGAGGCAGTTCTTCAGTTGCAGTTCCCTCTTTTCTGGTGACTCTGGTTTGTGAAGGCACCAATAAAAACTAACTGGAACCAAACATATGCAAAGAGTAATGGGCAGTATAGCTGAGTCTATGGAGGACCATATGCAAAGAGTAATGGGCAGTATAGCTGAGTCTATGGAGGATCATATGCAAAGAGTAATGGGCAGTATAGCTGAGTTTATGGAGGACCATATGCAAAAAGTAATGGGCAGTATAGCTGAGTCTATGGAGGATCATATGCAAAGAGTAATGGGCAGTATAGCTGAGTCTATGGAGGATCATATGCAAAGAGTAATGGGCAGTATAGCTGAGTCTATGGAGGATCATATGCAAAGAGTAATGGGCAGTATAGCTGAGTCTATGGAGGACCATATGCAAAGAGTAATGGGCAGTATAGCTGAGTCTATGGAGGACCATATGCAAAGAGTAATGGGCAGTATAGCTGAGTCTATGGAGGATCATATGCAAAGAGTAATGGGCAGTATAGCTGAGTCTATGCAGGATCATTCTGACAAACTTCCACACTGATTTATTTCCCTAGTGCTTGTCATCAAGAATGAACAAGGGTTTGCCTTTCTATAAGTCCTCACTAGCATCTCTGGTCATGTGTGTGTGTGTGTGTGTGTGTGTGTGTTTCTTTCATAGTAATCATCCCACTGGGGTGGCATAGGATCTTAAAAGTAGTTTTAGTGTGCATTTCTCTGATAGTTAAGGATATTGAACCCTTTTTAAAAAATAAAAGAACTGTTTGTTTAATTCATTGGCCAGTTGTCACGTATGGTGTTTTGGTGTTTAATATTTGCAGTAGTAGTAGTAGTAGTAGTAGTAGTTTGTATACCACTAAAAGGTGTGTTTCTCTATCTATTGATGGAAGGTCCTGGAGGTAGCTGTTAATTCCAGTTGATCTATGATTTCAGTGTCCATAGCTCATTGTGTTCATATCCTTCTTCAGGGTTGCTGAGTCCAGCCTGTTTTCTTTTCTAGCAAGCATCAACTGCTTCCTAGTGGATATCATTTACCTGATATATTATTTTGAATAAGTACTAAGATGGAGTTAGATATTTTTAGTGGGAAAGTAAAAAGCTACATCTACCTTAGTTGTACTCAGACTACATTTTATGAACTTAGAAAATAACATACTAGCAAAATATAGGAACCTGGAACTAGTTCAAGGAAAAGGTACTTGCCACCAAGCCTGACTACCTGAGTTCAATTCCTTGTACCCATATGATAGAAGAGGAAAACAGACTTTTAAAATATAATAATAAAATTTACCATAGCTGCCTGATTTGCAGTAGATTCTTGAAGATTTGATAGTTTGAACATAACATGACTTCATGACTTAGACTCTAGTCCATATGTCTCCTAAAGTTTGAAGTGGGGAAGAATACTTGTTGGCTCATCCCATTATCTCTTCGGTTTAACTATTCACTCGTTTTCTTTGTTGTTTTAGAGTTGGAAATTGAGTTCAGGGCCTCATGTACACACTTGTACTCTTAACTGCATCCCTAACTCCTACAATTTCTTATATTTATTTGTGGTTGTGGTACACAAACCAGTGCGTACCAGTGGAGGTCAGAGGACAACTTTTCAGGAGCTGGTAGGTTCTGACAATCAAACAAGTGGTTAGGCTTGTTAGCAAGTATCGTTACCTACCAAACTGTCTCACTGGTGCCAGGATGATATTGTATCTTCTTGCCTGTACTTCTTGAGACTATCCTACTGATGTGTGCCACCACATCTGGGTATTCTTGATAATAGAATTTTAGCAATAGTTTTCTTTTACTATGCTGACTGTCTCAGTTACTTCCAAGAGGTAATGCAGTTTACAATTCTTAAGCCTATACACAATCCTTTACTTCATTATTATAAAAGTAATAGGGATAGGAAATATAGCTCTTGCTTGACATGCATAAGAGCCTGGTCCAATGCTAGCACTCTCAGAACAGAAAAACAGTTCAAAAGACTGATGATAGGCATAAAGTGTTCTCCTACCTCACAGACATTAAAAAAAGTAATTTCTCCCCTCTCCCTATGAAGGAAAAAAAATCCTAACCAGTAATTTAGATTAAGTCCTTAAAGAAGCTTAAAGTACAAATTACTAAAATAATGAAGTTGCTTTTTCCTTTAAAAAAAAAAAACTACCTCAATTTGTGAGTGTTTATTATAAACAACAAATAGTAGAGGTAGTGGGGGACTTTAGGCACTTTAGTGCTTACATGTTACAGAGTTAGAATCTCTGGTTGCTGATTGTTGGGTTTCTGTTTGAAGTTTTAGTTCTAAAACTCTTGATTTTATGAGATTATTGAGATGTGTTTCAATTTTAGGAATGTATTTCATGAATTTGATGTTGGTAGCTAATTTATTGTAATCACTTCAAATTTTAAACTTCTTTTGAGTATTTCATCGAAGTTCTAGTTAGTGTCTTAGGAGGATGAGGTAGGTTTCTATAAACTCATCATTCGGGAGTACATAGACACAAAACAGAATCTGAATCTGGACACCATTTTCTCTTCTTTGTATGCCTTCTCTGTAACTCTTCAGAGTCTTTCTTGACGAGGGAACAGGCTCCATACACATAAAAGAGTTAGAAAATCCTCCAGGTACCTGACTGTACCAAAGTCAGGCTACAGCTGCTCTACCCAGAGCACTCGGTGTGTCTGTGATTGCAGATTCAAATACCGACTTGTAAGAAAGCAGTTCCCATAGAAGCCTGCTTGTTTTCTAAAGAGAAATAGAAACAGGGTGGGTCTTGGTAGGAGGTGAGGTAGAGGAGAGCAAAGGGAGGTTGTAATCAGGACATAGTAGGTAAGGGGGGAAATACTGTTCTTAATAAAATGAGGAAAAGGGCAATCCTGGGGGCTGTGAGGAGCCATCTAGGATAGGTTGAAAGTCAGCAGGTGATTTTCCTGAGATAGTTCACTGTGGACTGTGATGAATGGGCCCTTGGAGGCAAGGCCCAAGGGACTTCATCTCAGGATTGATTTTTTTGTTTGTTATTGTTATTGATATGTCTTTCCTGTCATTAAATTGATATAACAATGCCCTGACATTAGCCCACCCTATTGGGCAGATTTTTCTGTAGATCAATGATATATTGTCTTATAGTGATATATAGACAAATTGACGATTTCTTTTCTTTTTTATTTGTTGGTGTTGTTGTTGTTTTGGTTTTTCAAGACAGGGTTTCTCTGTATAGCCCCGGCTGTCCTTGAACTCACTTTGTAGACCAGGCTGGCCTCGAACTCAGAAATCCACCTGCCTCTGCCTCCCGAGTGCTGAGATTAAAGGTGTGCGCCACCATGCCCGGCTTTGGCATACCATATTAACTTAGACATAAGAATTACAGTTTTTCTAGCTGGGCTGCCTTGTCTGTCCTCCTTGGGAAAGGAAGCTCCTAACCTCTCAGAGACTTGAAGTGCCAGGGTGGGAGGATACGAAGCCCCCTCCCCCCTCCGCTCAGAGTACAAGCAGACGGGAAAGGATTGGGAGGTGGTGAATGGGAGGGGGGCAGTGAGCAGGATGTAAAGTGAATAAGTAAAAAAATTAAATTTAATTTTAAAAAAGAATTATAGTTTTTAACTTTAAATGATCCTGTGGAACTATTGGCAGATAATGTTTAGATAACTAGTCTTAATGGAAACACAAAACATATCTGTTGCAGTTTCCTGTTCAATTCATGATTTGAATTTACATTTGAACTTGTGAACTTTTGAGGGGAGATGCTTAGAATACCATGTGATCTATTCTCCTAAAAAAGTACAAAAACTTAGAATGATGATATTAAGTAGATAGAAGGAGAATAGAAGATAAGGAGAGTAGACGAAAAACAGAAGCAGAGAGACTATAGAATACAGAAGAATGTAATAGAGCTAGGCAGAGGGAGATGAGACAGGATAGAACCCAGATCAGAGAGAATACAGCAGAGAACAGCAGGCAGGCTGCTGCTTACAGTGACACAGGATTTCTCTTAACATCAGGTTTCTTCTTACTGACAAGTACAGGGCTTTTTCATACTCAATTTAAAAAGTATCAACTTTTTCTTTCTCTGTGCAATAAAGGTTGGTGCTTATTTTTCATCCAGAATAAGTTCTTTCAGTGCTCAGGCTTTTGCTTCAGCCATCAAATTGTGTGTGTGTGTGTGTGTGTGTGTGTGTGTGTGTGTGTGTGTACGTGTATATGTGTGTACGCATGCATATGCATATATATATATGCACATGTGTAAGTAGAGGTGTGAGTATGTAAGTTAATGAGACATGTATCTGGGCCTGTAAAAATATGTATGTGTGAATGTATATGTGTTTCTGTGCATATTTGCATGTGTAAAAGTGCTTAATTCTGCTTGCATGACTTTATTTTCTTGGTTCAATAAAAGTTAATTGCTCCAAGCCTCTCTCTTACCTGGCCAATGAGAGGTGAGGCTCCCTAGCAAGAGAGAAAGGAGCCCTAGCAATTAATTCTTTACTTATTCCTAGGGCTGCTAAGCAACAGGTGATAATTCTCCTGAAGCCATCGGAATCAAGGAGAGTAAATATTATTAATATTAAACAACCTGTGCTTCTGCAAGTCCAAGTCTTGCCCCTGCCAAAGCTCACTCCGCCCCCATAGGCTGCCTTCCAGAGCAGACCCAGCCTAGGTCTTAGCTACTACTAAAAGCTTTCTAGAGATTCAATTCAGTCCCCATCAAAATTCCAATATACTTCTTCACAGAAATTGAGGAAAAAAAAAAAACTTTAATAGGAAAACCCAGATATGTGTCACACAAAAAGGATAGCCAAAAGCTTCTTGAATAATAAAAAAAAATCTCTACATACCCAGTTGTATATTACAGATTTATAATAATAAAAAACAACATAATATTGGGAAAAAACAGATATGTAGATCAATGGAACCAAATTGAACACCCAGGCATAATTCTGTATACCTATGGATACCTGATTTTTTTTTTAATACAAAGAAGCCAGAAATATATAAGGGAGAAAATACAGCATCTTCAACAAATGGTTCTGGTTAGATGGGATAGCTGCATGCAGAAGAATAAAAATAGATCTGTATCTATCACCTGCACAAAATTCAACTGAAACAGATCAAGAACTTCAACAACAGATCAAGATAGCATGGATAGAAGAAAAAGTTGGTGGCCTGGAGAGATGGCTCAGTGCTTAAGCATACTGTCTCTAGAGGTCCTGAGTTCAATTCTCAGCAGCCATATGGTGGCTCAAAACCATCTGTAATAGAATCCAATGCCCTCTTTCTGTGTGTCTGAAAAGCAGCTATGTACATACATACATACATACATATATACATACATAACTGTTTACATACATAAAATAATCTGAGAGAGAGAGAAAGTTGTCTTGAACTCAGTGGCCAGTGGTACAGCAAAGACATTCTAAAGAAGATGCTGATAGCACAGGCACCAAGAACATCGATGAATGGTACTCATGAAGCAGAGAGAATTCTGTACAGCAAAAGGCACTATCATTTGGGCAAAGGAGTAGGCTACAGAGTTGGAAAATATTTTTACTAATTACATATCTAATAGAGAGTTAATATATAGAATATATACAGAACTAAAGAAACTGGATATCAAGAAACAACCAATTAAAATTGGAATATTGAAGCAGAGACGTCTCCAAATATGAAGCACAAATGAGAAACAAAGATATGTTCAACAGCCTTTGCCATCAGGAACATAGAAATTAAAACTACTTTGAGTTTCATCTTACCCGGATGAAATGGCCAAGGTCAATAACACAGTGCCATCTTACACACGCAAGAATGCTAGGAAAGGAAAGCACTTACTCACTGCTAGTGGAAGTGCAAACTGGTAGGCCCAGTATGGAAATAAATGTTGACGTTCATCAAAAGCTAAACATGAATCTACCATGACATCTGGCTATACCATTCTGTACCCAAAGGACTCCATATCTTACTATAGAGATACTTGTTTATCCATATTTATGGCTGCTCTATTCACAATAACCAGAAATAGGAAACACCTTAGATGTCCATGAATGGTGTGATGGTTTAAATAAAAATAGCCCCATAACCTCATAGGGAGTGACAATATTGGAGGTATGGCCTTGTTGGAGTAGGTGTGGCCTTGTTGGAGGAAATGTATCTTTCATAAGGGGTAGATAGGCTTTGAGGTTTCCAAAGCTTAAGCCAGAACCCGTGTCACTCTCTCTTCCTACTGCTTGCCAATCCAAATGTAGACCTCTTAGCTACTTCTCCATCACCATGTCTACGTGCATACCATCATGCTTTCTGCTGTGACAATAATGGACTGAACCTCTGAACCTATTTAAGTCATCCCCAATTAAATGTTTTTCTTTTTAAGAGTTGCCTTGGTCGTGGCATCTAGTCACAATGATAAAACCCTAAATAGGACAAATGGATTATGAAAATGTGGTACATTTACTTAATGGAATATTATCCAGTGCTTAAGAAAAACGAAATTGAGCCAGGCATAGTGACACACAGCTTTAATCTTAGCATTTTGGAGGCAGAGACAGGTAGACATGTGGAAGTTTAAGGAAGTCAAGTCTACATTATGAGTTCAGGACAGCCAGAACTACATAGTGATATCCTGTCTCAAAAAAGGAAAGAAGAAAAGAATTATAAAGATTGCAGGTATATTGAAAGAGCCAGAAAGAATCATTGTGAGTGAAGTAACCCAGACTCCAAAAGACAATTATTACACTATTTGTTAAGTAGCTAGTCAGGGGCCAAAGATAAGAGTGTATTTTTCTAGAAAGATAAATATAGTGTAATAAAGAGATGAAGGGGAAGCTAGGGTAGGATTAACTGGGGAGGGAGATAGGAAAACAGGATAAGGAGGGAATGTGGGGAAAGACAACTAACATGAAGGCCTTTTGGAACGCTGTATAGAAACCCAGTACTACTAATATATAATATATATCAGTAATCAGAGTCTCTGTTTCGTCAGCTATGCATCTCATGTCACTAAAACCTCTAGTGCCAGAAATTCGTTATATCTTATTGAGTCATATCCCAAAGGGGGCCTATTACCCCAGCCTCCAGACATTACAGGCTGTTGTAAAGGCTATTTATTACCCTTCATTACCTGATAGTAAGGCCTGTTGCTGAAGACATCATTTATGTATGCCATCAAATAGAAAGAAGTTGAGTTGATATTCAACAGAAAGCTTTACCCCTACTGACTAGCATTTGTGGAACTGGAAGTTACTTTGTATACTACTGGAGGAGAAAAGCAGTCATCACTATCACCCAGCTACAAACCCCGGAACTTCCTGCAAATACAGAGGTGTGAAAGTAGCACAACCCTCTTGCTTTTGTTAGAAGGGAAAGCTTGCCTTGTTCATCTGCTTTATTATTTTAAGCATGCAGTGAATTCTTGGTCTGTTTGTAATTCTCATCATGTCTGTACTAAATAGACAGGGAGCCAGTGCATTGTGTCATAGAATTCGTCACTGTTACCTGAGCCATTGTCATTACCTCACTAACCTCACCTGGCAGAGGTGCCTGTTTCTCTACTGGGGTCTTCTCTTTTTGCTAGCCATTCCTATGTGAAGGTCATTTGTTCCAATAATGGCTTCTCATTTGGTCTAAAAATCAAACAAAAGCTTTGCAGCTGTGAGATGTAGCCCATTTTAAAATTAACCTATTGTAAATCCTTAATGGCTGAGAAATCTTGTAATTTTCTATGATTTCTGGTGGCACTATGAGTAGAATAGCAAACAGTAGAAGTGACCCAGGTCAGAATGATACACACTTGGGAAGAGAAGGAGAAGTTGAGCCAGTGTGTGTCCTCTGCCCTTCACAGTCACACAGCAGTTCAGTTCATGCCTACAAACTTTCCCATGGGAAAGGTTATCTTTGGAAGTAACTGATTAACAGAGTTCTTTATGCTACAAGTAAAATTGTGCATGGGTGTATTCTGCCTTTGATCTCTGCAGTGTCTTTTTCACTAGAGCTTAGATTCCTGGGAGAAAAAGAAAAGAGCACAATTTTATTTTAACTCACTTATTTTCAGTGCTACAAATCCAACCCACTCTAGGCACAACTTTACCACTGAGCCACACCCTTAGTTCAAAATTTTGAATTTTGATAATAAAACAAGTTAGCTCCGTCCTTATACAAATTTTATAAATTCTCTGGCTTTGGTTTTTAGATCTAGAATTCCTCTCGATTTTGTATAGCCTAAATTAAATATGATTATTAATCTTGTAGATATAGTATGTTTCTTCAATATTATGATTAAACACTTGTTAAATTACCTAACTCCTTGGTGCCTGTTTTTCTCTATATAAAATGAGGCTAGTAATAATACCTAATTCCTAGAGTTGTGAGGATTCAAAAAATTAATTTATAAATTACTTTGAATAGTACTCAATACCAATGAAGCTATTAGCAATTATTATTAGTCACTCTAGTGGACAGATTAAATCAACAGTGAATAACTAATTTACAGATAATGATAAACAGTGCAAATGAAAAGTATAAGGCACACCGTGATAATTTATAGAAGTTAGGATGGCGTAGGGGAATGTTTCACTTAGGACATTGAGGGGACACTAATTGGTGTTCAGTTCTGTGAGTTTCAATAGATGTATGTAGGCACACAGCTACCACTGAATCAATATGGAAAACAGTTTTGTCCTTTTCTCAGCTTCTCACAAGATGGACCCTATATTTGTTCACCTTCTTTACCCCATTGCCACTGATCTATTTCTCTAACTCTTTCTCTACCATGCCCTGGGAAGTGATTTCCTTAATGGCTTTTACAGAATCATTGTTCAGATTTTGCACATTGCATTTGTAATTCATCAATGTTATTGAATTTACCAGTCGATGGTATTTCTTGATAGTATTTCACTGTACAGTTGTATTTGTAGTTTATCTTTTCACCAGTTGTAGGGCATTATATATACTCTTTCCTGTGTTGTGCTATGCTAATGTTATATTGTGTTTGTAATATGCTTTAAGATACTATCTTTTAGTTCAGGCCAACCATGGTCTTACTATGTAGCATAGGATGACCCTAAACTCCTGCTCCTTCCTTTTCTTAGAAAATACTAGGATCTTTACCAATCCTAAATCAGATAGGGGGCTGATATCCAATATATATAAAGAACTCAAGAAGGTGGACACCAGAAAATCAAATATCCCCATTAAAAAGTGGGGCACAGAGTTAAACAAAGAATTCTCAACAGAGGAATACCGAATGGCTGAGAAGCACCTGAAAAAATGTTCAACATCCTTAATCATCAGGGAAATGCAAATCAAAACAACCCTGAGATTCCACCTCACACCAGTAAGAATGGCTAAGATCAAAAATTCAGGTGACAACAGATGCTGGCGTGGATGTGGAGAAAGGGGAACACTCCTCCATTGTTGGTGGGAATGCAAGCNATCTGGAGGCCATCATCCTGAGTGAGGTAACCCAATCACAAAAGAACTCACATAACATGTACTCACTGATATGTGGATATTAGCCCAGAAACCTAGACTACCCAAGATACAATTTACTAAACACATGAAACTCAAGAAGGAAGATCAAAATGTGGACACGTCACCCCTTCCTAGAATTAAGAACAAAGCACACATTGAAGGAATTACAGAGATCATGTGTGAAGCTGAATCCAAAGGATGGACCCAATGACTGCGGCTGCCAGGGATCCATCCCACAATCAGCCACCAAACATAGACACTATAGCATATGCCAGCAAGATAGTGCTGAAAGGGCCCTGATATAGCTGTCTCGTGGGAGTCTATACCAGTGCCTGGCAAACATGGAGGTGGTTGCTCACAGTCAGCTATTAGATGGAACACAGGGTTCCCAAGGAAGGAGCTAGAGAAAGTACCCAAGGAGCTGAAGGGGTCTTCAACCCTATAGGTGGAAGAATAACATGAACTAACTAGTACCCCCTAAGCTCATGTCTCTAGCTGCATATATAGAAGAGGATGACCTAGTTGACCATCATTGGGAAGAGAGGCCCCTTGGTCATGCAGACTTTATATGCCCCAGTACAGGGGAACGCCAGGGCCAAGATGTGGGAGTGGGTGGGTAGGGGAGCAGGGCCGGGAGGGGGGAGGGTATAGGGAACTTTCTGGATAACACTTGAAATGTAAATAAAGAAAATATCTAATAAAAGTTGGGGAAAAAAATAAAAAGAAAATACTAGGATTCATGGTGGCACACGCCTTTAATCCTAGCACTTGGGAGGCAGAGGCAGGTAGATTTCTGAGATCGAGGACAGCTTGATCTACAAAGTGAGTTCCAGGACAGCCAGGACTATACAGAGAAATCCTGTCTCTAAAAACAAAACAAAACAAAACAAAACAAGAAAAAATACTAGGATTATAGGCATGTATAGCCATGCCATGCTTGGTTGCTTAGTTCCTTTGTCTTTTCACATAAAATCTATTTGAAATTAGGTGTCTGATAATAATTTTAATTGGGCATGGTGGCACATGCCTGAAATGCCACTACTTAGAGACCGAGGCAGGAAAATCATTAAGTTTAAGCCCAACTTGACCTTCATAGTAAGATGCGGGTTGGGGTGGGGAGATTTGTTGAGGTTTTCCTTGTGATTGTGTTGAATTTGTAGGTCATTTGGGAAGAAAGATGGCAACAATACTGGGTCTTTCAGTCTATATCTCTACATTTATTTCAATCTATATCTCTACATTTATTTACCCCTTCCTTTTTTTTCTTTGATTGGTATTTTGTAATTGACAGTGTATAGAGGCTACAAATTTTAAGTCTCTCTCTCTCTCTCTCTCTCTCTCTCTCTCTCTTTCTCTCTTGATGAGGTATTAACTGTATAGCTCAGGCTAGACTCAAGCTTGCAGAATTCCTCTTGCCTCAGCCTCCTGAATAATTTGGATCACAGGTGTCTGCTACCGTGCCCAGCTGAATTTTTAAGACTTATACCTTATTTTGTGATTTTAGTTTCTAGTGTTCAGATAGTGACTTCTGTGTATGTTATATTCTTCTGTTCTGTAACCTTTTTTTTTTTTTTTTTTTTTTTTTTTTTTTTTTTGGTTTTAAACTTGAAGTTGTTAAGAACGTCTTTATACAGTCCTTCTATGTAAGTGTTAACATCTGGGAATCATGACAAATCTATTTTCTCCCTTCTAGCCTGGCAGATATTTCTCTTAAGCAAGGGATTACAATTAAGCTTACATTTTTCTATAGTAAATATAGCTTTAGCATAAAAATTGGAGGGGCGGGGAGGCCATTTGCAAGGCAGAGGTGTCTTGGATTATGAACTTTAAAACCAGGGTAGTAAAATAAAGAGAAAAAACAGATTTTTGTATGTGGAATTAGTAAACTCTCTAATGGATTAAATATAAGAATAAACAAAGAGAAGGAGTCAGGACATCAGGGTTTCTGTCAGAAATGTTGCCAGTGATAATGTTGCCAGTTTTTGGAAAGTGACAAGAAGAAATAGATTAAGAAGAAGATGACAAGGAGAACATGTTAGATTTGAGAAATATGGGGATGGGGTGGGGCCTGTGTCTATGGCAGAATAATTAGCAAGCTTGAGGCCCTAGGTTTTATCTTTATCACAAAGAAAATCAAAACAAAACAAAGTAGTATCACATAGGCAACTAGAATATACAAGCATATGAAATGGGGTGTGTAGGCTGTCAGAAGTATGGGAATGTGTCAAATCTATATGGAACCAGCCCGAAGGCTCATGGGGGATTGCCCCCCCCCACTCACATGCAAACCCTAAGCAGCATGTTAAGACTATATAAGTTTTACATGGGTCTTTGGACCCATTGCTCATCACTGATTTGAAGCATTCATTTCCTTCTCCTAGTCCATTCCCATCTATCTTAGTTACTTTTCAATTTCCATGACAAAACACTGAGCAGATAACTTATAAAATGATGACATTTAGTTTGGGAGCTCACTTTTTCATACAGTTTGTCTGTCTTAGGGTTTTTATTGCTATGAAGAGATACCATGATCATAGTAGCTCTTCCAAAAGAAAACATTTGAGACCTATGCACAGGTTCAGAAATGTAGTCCATTATCATCCTGGTGGGAAGCACTGGGGTGCCTAGGCAAACATGATACTGGAGAACAGCGAGAGCTCTACATCTGGATCTGGAAGAGAGAGACCCTAGGCCTAGCTTGAGCTTTTGAAACCCCCTAGCCTCCCCTCCAGTGGCACACTTCCTCCAACAAGCCCACCCCTACTCCACGGCTATACCTCCTAATGCCACTCCTTAAGCATTTAAATATAGGAACCTACAGGAGCTAATCTTATTTAAACCATCACAGAATTCATGACTATTGTGTCAGGGAGCATGGGCAGTCATGGTGATAGAGCAGTAGTGTAGACCTTCCATCTGATCCACAAGCACGAAGCAGAGAGAGCTCATGGAATGACATGGACTTTTGAAGCCTTATAGCCTATCTAGAGTGACACATCTCCTGTAACCATGTCTGCAGGTTTGAGGCCAGTAGTTACATAGTGAGTTACAGACAAGCACGGACCATAGAGTGAGACAAAAAAAAAAAAAAAAGATTATGGTTCACATATTGATTTCTGATTTATAATGCTTGATACGTACCAAATGCTCAATGAATAAATTATATAAAAGAAAATAGACAACTTTCCCATGTAGAAGTCCTGTGTGAATACAAGAGTAGTAAGGAAGAAAGGGTTGAAAGTCCCCTGGATGCTTCACTAGTAATTACTGTAGGTGTGTTTGTGGATGGATAAGGGAAAGTCATGATTGAAACATGGAGTTACTGCATAGCCTCAGAAGATATCCCTCCAAAATGTATAAGTTGTGTTATAAATAAATTCCACATTGGCCTGGAGAGTTGTCCCAACTGTTAAAAGGACTGGCTGCTCTTCCAGAAGACCTGGGATTGATCCCAAGCACTTACATGGGATCACAGCCATCTGTAACTCCAGTCTCAGGAGTTTGACTCCTTTTTCTGATCTCTTATGGTATCAAGGACACAAGTGGTATACACTCAGGCGACAACACATCCATGCATGTGAAGTTTAAGTAAACTAAATGAACAAACACTACATAGTCTTTAATAACCCTTTCCAGGAAGTGGACTTTCATTTCCCTGTCCTTGAAGTCAGACTTAACTCATAACCAACCAATAGAAGAAACCTGGCAAATAAGTACCTTGACTAAGTAATCAGAGTTACTGTCACCAGTAACACAGGGAACTAGTCTAGTGTGGAAAGACCAGAGGGTACTCCTTGATACACCCACAAAGTCGTTATCATGAGCAAACACCAATTTTTAAAAAATTCTAATTTTAGCATCATTCTTGAAACATCTGACGGCACTCTTAAGTATTCAGGTGCCTGGGTGTGGCGGCTCATGCCTGTAATCCCAGAACTTGAGAGGACTCATATGGGAAGGTTGCAATGATAAAAAGCCAGCCTGGGTTATAGAGTCTAGACAGACAGACAGACAAACAGACAGATAGAAAAAGAGAACAAGCCCAAGGACTGTCTGATTAATTACTATAGATTGGAAGAAACCTAACATGTGGCAATTAAATTCAAGTGGTTTCCTGGATTGCATCCTATTATAGATAATAAAATAGAAATCTTGATAGTCTTCAGTTTATGTTATACCAGTGTTAACTGGTAGCTGTATGCTGATAGATAAAATATAAATATTAGCAGAAGAAAATAGGCCAGTACAAGGGGATGCCAGGGCTAGGAAGCCGGAGTGGGTGGGCTGGGGAGCAGGGCGGGGGGGGGGGGGGGGGGGGGGGGGGGGGGGGGGGGGGGGGGGGGGGGGGGGGGGGGGGGGGGGGGGGGGGTAGTATAGGGAGCTTTGCGGATAGCATTTGAAATGTAAATGAAGAAAGTATCTAATAAAAAATATTTTAAAAAAAGAAAATAGGAAATTCCCCCTACCACCTTTACAGTTTTCCTGCCAATCTTAAATCTTTCCAAATTAAATGTAAAAAAAGAAGAAACTCATAATACCTTTCTTGGTGTGTGGGGGTATTTTAGGATTTTTGTTTTGTATTTTTGTTTTGTTTGTAATGGCTTCAGAGCAAACTGAACTCTCTCTCTAAGATGTTCACTTGATCTGGCCACCCAGCGGGGCAGCTATATGCAGGCTCCTGCTCTACCATCAGAAGTAGTTTCAGGTTGCCAACTAATTGTTTTTGTGCATTGCTTTTATGATTTGATAGTGTGCTCCTATTCAAATTAGTAAATAAATTTAATGTAATAATGGGAATAGTCTGAAATTCTAATTTATAAATATTTACACACTCATGAACTCAAACTAGGATAACAAAGTTGATATAGAAGACAGCAGGGGTCCTCTTTCAGTTAATAATGATATGTAATTGTCTTCAGAAAAATATGGATACTGAAATTAAGTCACTCTTCTGTACTCTACTAATTTTTTATGTGATCATTAGTGAAAACTTTAGTGTGTTACATATGAGAGATGGTATTTTTTTCCCAGTTAAATGTAAGTAGTGAAGAACACTGTTTCTTGTTGAATATGGACACCAATTTAAAGGAGTGCATTCATTTTCTGGAAATATTTTTCCAGATTGGTAGTATTTGGCCAAGCAGCTATAGCAGATAGATAGTAATACTGTTTAAGTCTGAAACTGAGAACATAAGAGTGATAAGCTTTATGATACTTAATTTCCAGTTGCTAGCCAGTAACTAGATTCTTCCAAAATGTCAAAGATGTGGTTTTGCTGACAGCTGTTTTCAGAGTGTGCCTTTTGACGTCAGCATGATTCCTTTAGTGAGTACTTGTAAAGTTGCTTTAAAAACATAAGCAGTGTTTCTTGTTAAAAAAATAATAATAAAAGAAGATAGAAATAAATGGAAAGCTTTTGAGTAGTCATGGCTCAAGAGAGAATGTTATCAGAATATCCATAGAACTTAACAGCAGTCTTGAGCTGCTGCGTAAATGGAACAAAATCCTAACAGTGTCTTTTGTAGAAGTAGAAAAGCTGTACTAGCATTCACATGGACTCTTAAGGAATTCCAAATAGCTGACAAATAGCAAAATTGCAGGCCTCACACCCTGGCTTCTATTGCACAGCTCTAGTGCTTTCAATAACACACTTCATCACCGACAGAGACAAGTAGATCACAGGAACTAGCAAAATAGCGCCCCTGACCCTGCCCCAAGACAGATGTAATAGCATATACCTGTGATCTCATAGTACATGGAAAATTAAAACTGGAAAATCATGAATTTGGGGACATGCTGATATATATAAATATATATGGATATTCTGAAAAAAATATATATATATATGAACAACTAGAGCAGGCAGTGCAATAAAGAGTCCAGAAATAAGTCCTTGACATAAGATATTCTGCAGAGGTAGCAAGATTACACAATAGGTAAAGATGATGGAACTTGCCCCTATACTACATAAGAAATTAACTCCAAAATGGATTAAAAACTGAAACAAAAGACCTGAAGCTATTGAGTCTCAAAGGATTAAAAAGACAAGACAAATGAAATTAGAAACACTTTAGAAAGAAAACTGGCAATAACTCGAATTACACAAGAATTACAGTAAGCAAAAGAAAAAGTAAACAAGGACATTGACAACTCTGCTTATCATCAAAGCAGAAAGGTGGCTTATAAAATGGAAGAAAGATTTACAAATCATTGTCTGATGAGGGTTAATGCCCAGACATATGTGTGTATGTATATGCAGGTGAATAGACAAAAACCATGGTCTAGAGATTGTGGAGTGGAGACACGCATGACAAGGTTTTTGTGTGTGGATTCCAGTGGGGAAGATATCAAAGTGAAGGGAGTTTGTTAAGATCTCTTGCTCTCTAGTCCCCTGGGAGGACAGGGAAGAGAATGTTAGAGTAACTGGGGCCAAATATGTCTTATGCACAAAATGAAAACCTCTGGCTGAAATACATTATTTTTTTATATTGACATATACTAAATGGAAATGTTTTTTTTTTTTTTTTTTTAAATAGGCGAAAGTAGCTGGATATGTAATAAAGGTTTGTGATCCTGGTACTTGGCTAAGGCAGACCACAAGTTTGAGACTGAGGCAGACACCAGAAGTTCAAGGCCAGCTTGGGCTGCAAAATGGGATCCTCTTTGAATGCCTACTCCACAAAAGGCAAAAGAATTGAATATATATTTTCCACGAAAGGCATACAACCAATAAGCATGTGCAACCAATAAACCATAGTGTTGTAACATCTGGCAACTCTCAACGTGGCCAGAAATAAAGGATAAACTGTTAGGGATGTCATATGGTTTAACCATTTGATAGGATAATAGTATGGAAGTTGCTTGGAAAATTAAAAATTGAATTACTGTGTGATCTAGCAGTCTCACTTCTGTGTATATACCCAAAAGAATTTAAAGCAGGATCTTCAGGTAATGTTTATACCCCTGTTTTCTTACAGCATTAGTCACAATAGCAAAGATGTAGGAAAAAAATGTTTATCAACAGATGAATGGCTGAAGAAAATATAATGAAATATTATGTAACATAAAAGGGAAAGGGAACTCTGTCACATGCTGCAGTATGAATGAACCCCAAAGATGTTATGCTAAAGCAAAATAAATTGTTTTAGAAGGATAAATATTATGTGATTCTACTCATCTGAAATATATAAAGTAAAAGTCACAAACAGAAAACAGGTCTAGGCATGCAGGAGATGTAAAATTGTAGGTAGGATTGTAAGCTACACACATCAGTAAGGTTTGCTGTACAACAGTGGATATGCCTAATACTGCTAAACTATGCCCTTAAAATGCTTAAGACAGGACCTTGGTTTGTTTGTTTGCTTGTTTGTTTGTTTATTTATTTATTTAATTACACATTTACAGATTTTCTATTCTGTCTCAGGCACTTTTTTTTCCATAATCTATTATATTAAAAAGCCCTTTGACGCTTTTAGAGATCAGAAAATGAAGACTGAAAGCTTTGGAGACTTTCTTCTGTTGAGCAGCTTGTACTTGGCATAACTCAGAACTGGTCGCTTAGGTTGACTGTGTTGTCGAGAGCCTGTACATGAGTGATGAATCAAAAAAAAAAAGGAAATGGACTCCTGCTAAGTCAGGGGAGTGAGACTATATACTCTGATCATCCGAGGAGACATTGGCTAGGTTGCTAAACAGAGAGCTATAGAGGGGTTAAGTTTACAGAGCCTGGGCCTGTAGACCTTGGTTTTGGACCAGTTATTAGACCTGTTGAAAATGCAAATGATCCATCCAATCAAATGCAGTATTCATCTAGAGGGAAGACAATTGGAAAGTTTTTATGAAGACACACCCTGACTAATCTGAATTGAAGGCAGCTTTTAAAAATTTGCATCCTTTCATCTTCCTAGGTGGTAGTGAATATGTGGGCAGAAAATGAGAGCATTTCAAATAATGCTAATGAAGTTTAGTGATTACAATCTACCATATTGTAAGAGAGTGTGTGTTGTTAGTTCTGAAGGATGAAGACAGAATTCAAATATTACCATGACTGGCATTTGATTGGAAAAGTGCAGAGATAAGCTTTAGGTTCCTTTTATGAAAACCATCCTCCTAGCCTGATGGAATATCTTCTCAGACGTACCATAGTTACCATGGATACTTGGTGGCTTTGATAGAGTATGTTGTAATCCATATTCAATCATCTGAGGTAAAGAAGCCAAGAAACACGCCAGCTAAAGTCAAAGTAGTTTCCTTTCTAAATCTGTGCTCTCTGGAAGAATGAAAGGGGAAAATAGCCTCAGAAGTAAGTTTGGATTTAAAAACTGCCTGATTTGATCCTAGTATTTATTTTTATGTAGCCTTTTTACTTATAATAAAGAAAATTGGGGGGTGGGTGGCATAGGAATCTACATGATGAGATCTTTCTGAAAGTTGGTGAACCCTAAGCAGTGAACTCATTGTCTGTAAGCCACAGAAACAGACAGGATTGAAGGCTTTGTCCCCATGGTAACATATTTGCATTTGGCCCAGAAGTGGCTGCTTTCTGCTTAGCTTCTTTTAATTGCTATATATTGACAGCCATTTTCACAACTTTGAAGTGTCAGATACATGAGCATGTGTACTGGGAGTGTGCACCATATCTTCAGGCTTGATTAGACACTTCAGATGACAAAGAGCTCTGCTTGAAGAATTACTGAGGTGTTTTTGGCATTTCCTAATGTGTCTGTCACATAGTAGAAGCAAAAAGCCTTTCAAATGATTTAAAATATTTTCATCAATTCTCTTTTAAAACAGGTGACAAAAGAACTAAAACAGTATGACAACAAAATCATAGAGTGCAAGTTTGAGAACAACAGCTGGGTCTTCATGAGACAGAGGATAGACAAAAGTTTCCCCAATGCCTACAACACAGCCATGGGTGAGTATGAGAGTGACCAGTACAGTAAGTTACAGAAAATATGTTGTCAAAGACCACATGTCCTGTTGATGCTGTCCTGATTGATGGGGTAGGTAGTCAGGCCTGCACCTTGTTAGTTGCTAAGGAGCTGCCCTGTGTGCCTGAAAGGGCAAGAGAGGGGAGGGTGATAGTTGCATACTAGATTAACTTAATGAATGGTTAAAAAAAAAAAACCATGATAATTTCTGATCTATTCAAAACTATTAAAACAATTGTTTGCCAGATGGTAAGAAACAGAATTAGCAAAGGAAAAATGTAATTTCTAGCTCCTAAAATCACTTTAAACACGATGGAGAGAAAGTAAATGAAAAGTGTAAAACCTAAGAACTGCCCTGCTGTCCCTCAGAGTGCTCTTTGGCTGTAGTGGGAAAGCCTTGCAGTTCTTCTCCATGTGCAGATGTACTGACAGGAGTGACGGGTTATAAAAGGGTAGATCAGTGCAGTGGGCGGTGGCTCACTTGGCCGGGGTTCCACTGCTGATGGTGGTCACTACCCTGAGAAGCAGGAAGAGGATACAGGCAGCCAGTTCACCTTTTTCACTTTAAAAGATAGTTTCACAATCAGGGGCCTTTTTTGGAAGTAATAGTTATGCTCAGACAAAATGAGTTCATTCTACTGTCTTCTCCCTCTTTCCCAAAACAAACAAACTAAAACATCATAAAATGAGAAAATTGGTTCCTTTTTTTCTTTCTTTTTTTTTGATTACTCAAGAAAAGATGTTTTGTTTATTAGGCTATTTTATTATATGTTCTTCAACTAAATGATTAAAATAACAATATGGATGGAAGCTACCATGAAAACTTCCTATTCTATAGTGGCATTGGCTATTACTGTTGTATTTCACAGAATGGACATCTTTCTGACAGAATGACTTAAAAACTGTATTATACTTTCCTGCATAGAAGTTTTAGTTAAATACGGATTTTCATGAAGTATGCTGTACTAGATTAAAATCCCTTAACATCTTTGCTTAAAATTAGTACTCTAGCAACGAGTAACCACTAAAAAGGTACCTAACCTGAGGCCTGCTTGCCCGTCATGAAATGCCATGATTTCACAGAGCTGCATGAAGACCACCCTCAGCCTGTAGTGAGTCAGCTGCCTTAATCACCTGAGATGTTCTCCTCCTCTGTCCACAGCTGTGTGCAATAGCATCTCAAACCCTGTCACCAAGGAGATGCTGTTTGAATTCATTGACAGATGTGCAGCAGCCGCCCAGGGACAGAAGCGAAAGTATCCCCTGGACCCTGACACAGAGCTCATGCCACCCCCACCGCCCAAAAGACTGCATCGGCCAACCTAGTCCTCTGAGAGGAAGAAGGATGCTGTTGTCTCATTTTCTCAACCAGAGAAATTAAAGAGACAATGTGGCTTCGTACTGGTACACGTGTTTTAAGGGGAGACATAGTCAGCTTGTATATATTTGGTACATTTGTTTCCTTGGAACTACAGTACATCATGGACCTAAATATTTTATTTATACCTGATAAATTCAGCCTTACCCTGCGGAGTCTACAGATTGAAATATCCAAAGGTTTAAATCAGATTGAAGTTATTGAAATAGAGGCCTTGTTTGTATGTTAATAGATACCTTTACATTTGATTCATAACTAAAAATCTGAAGCTGTAAGCATATTGAGTTTTTTAAAAGTTGGATTTTAAGTTTTCCTCCTTAAAATGTGGGTACTGGCATTAGAAATTTTCTCACTAGCTTATCATGGATTTATTATATTTCTCAACTTTTTATATTCTGAGCAATGATAAGATCAAGTATTATGTACATTAAACAGTTTGGTCTGGCTATACCATTTTAAGAAGTTCTTCTGTTTTTGTTTTCTGTGAGAGTGGGGTATAAAACCAGTAATGTAGCTCCATTTTCTTGTGAATTGTATCCTTTCTTTAGAAACTATTTTGAGCATTTTACTATGTCTCTTGTTTGAACCATGGCATCAGATGTCTGGGGTTCCCATCCTGGCAGTGGTTTTGAGTTCCTTTATGGCACTTACCTTAGAGCCCCAGGTCCTTTATGTGCTGCTGTCTGGGAGCGTTGCTTCTTTCAGACAGCAGGGCTCCTCCTGCTTTACCTACTCACTGTGATCTCTGGGAGCAGCAGCAAGCGCAACCGCTTTGCTGTTGTGTTATTTCCCTCAAATAGTGCATCAGACACAGTGGCAGCTTTGCCTAGAAGGTAATGTCAGCTGAACAAAGGGTTGTCTAGGAAATGCTGGCCTTCCATTGGACAGATGCAGAGGCAATGCTGAAGACTGGTCATGGAAGATGTGAAGATGTTGCTCCCATTGCTCCAGCTACACCTGTACTTGGAGGTGGTATTCCATTCCTGAGTGGCACCTCAGTGTTTACTCTAGACAGTAGGTTTAAAGGCAGCTCATGGTCCCTGCCATTGTGAAACTTGTTCTGACTGGCTTGTAAAGGAAGTCAGAATTAGCTACTAGCAAGCAGCTTACTTAATGTATTTATTTTTAGAGACACAGGTTTTAAGTATACATATTTAAAACAAATGTTCATGATCTGTATTTTATATATGTATAAGCATATCTGAAAGTATATGCAACAGTGTATATTCTTATATTGATACAGTCAGAAATGAAAACCCAAATGCTTTACCTGGCAGGCTAAGGATCTGATGGAATTTTTATTTGGCAAAGCACAGATAACCAAAAACTGTATTATATGAACCTGAGTTTTAATGTTTTTAAACGAACTTTATATCTGCAGTGCTTTTCTGTATGGAATACTAGGGCTGTGCCTAGGCATATGCTGCTATTGTTCCCAAGTTATGTAATATGTTAGCAAGTTTATTCAAAATGCTATAATAACTTTTTTTCTTAGGTTGCTTTTGTACATTTGCGCACTGAAGGGATTTAAACACCTGACTGCTATAGGATTGTTGAGAGGAAATTATCAAGGTTCCTTCTGTCGTTTACATGGTGGATCCAAAACTGCCTGTGGACTCCAGGCAATCTAGTGCCTGCTCACCGGGATGACTGAATCTTCTCTCCATAGATGGTCTGCTCCCAAGCTGGTGCAAAAGCGGAGTCCTTTTGAAGATACAGTAACATGCTTTGCAATGATCTCTGATAGAATTAACCTTTCAGATGAATTGTATGGAAAGAGCATTATATAGGACTTACTTTTTCAGCTTATCCTTTCCTTTCAATTGTGGTGATGTAATCATTGGCCTTAAAAGCAGACCTCATGTAGTCCCCAACCACATCACCTCCTGAAGTATCCTTACAGCCATTTAGGCTGTTGGATGAAAGGTAGGATTTGGACATCTTGAAGGAAAACTTCCCTTCTCGGTTCACGTTACAACAGCTATTTTCTTTAGCTGATATTTTCTAGACAAGAGTAAGAAGACTGTTTCCCTGAGTTATCGTATCGCATGTGAAGGTTTGCTTTTGTTTGGGGGAAATATGGATGACTACTGCCTAGATGGCTACCTTGCTTTCCATGAAATGCTCAGAAATGCCAGAACATTCCTTCTCGAATTGTGTCAGTGTGTATTGTAATAAAACTCCTGCTGTCAAATCCCTGTGTCTTTCCTGCCTCACTGACAATGGCTTTGTGTCCCTTCTGCTGTGCTGCCTCTCCGCCACACTGAGGATGCTTCATCTGGGTAGACACACTCAAGAGCTTAATCTCAAGACTTGGAAGCTAGGTGGACACTGCCTTTCCTTCTGCCGTCTAGGGTGGAGGTGCCGTATCTGTTTCTGTGCGTCACCCCCTTTCAACACTCTAACAAATAAGCACCTTCTTGCATTATTTTTGTGGGTTTCTTTTAGAGTAAATATCCTGAGATAATGAGCTATCAAATGCTTGTAATGACTGTGTTTTTTTTTTAATATGGGATTTTGCTATCTTTAGGCATAACACCATTTTGAGCAATGTATATAGTTTCTTCAGGCCAATAAAATCTTGAAAATTAGAGACCAAATGGTAAACTCCTGTGATGAAAAAAAGCCCTAGGCTGAATCCAGAATGACTAGAATGTCAATAAATAAAATAATTTAAATTTAAAAAGAAAAGAAAAAAAGTCTAGGCTGAGCGTCCTACTGGGTTGTGATCTCTCTGTCCTCTCCTGTTTCCATTCATAAATGTCAAGGTTAGGCCTGATCAAAAGGAAGTTTTTCAGTCCAGCTGTGGCTCTATGTAAAGTCAGGACTGCGGGAGTCTACTTTCACCCTAGCAGCCATAAGCCTGTGACTGCATGGTTACCACCAACCCTAGAGTGTGTTAGGTAGTAAGTACCCTTCTTAACATCTAGATACAGAGTGTAGGCCTGAGCTTTGAGCTGAGACCCCAGAGGTCTTGGTGCTCCAGTAGAGTTGCTGCCTCAGTGTCTCTTCAATGTCAGGTTGTGCAGGGTCCGAGTCTGCTGCCGCTGACCTCTCGCCATGTGAAAAAGATGGAATTGACAGCAGGAAAGGAAATGGGAAGTATATTATTTCAGATGCTGGCTTCTGGAGCTGTAATTAGGAAGCGTGGTGATTAAAATCAGCATCGTCCCACCATGTCTCAATTATGGCAGTTAGCTGTCAATGCTCGTACTCGGGTGGGTTATTGTCAGCCTCGGTTTAACTCTGATGTCTCCCTCCGACCCCTCCCTGGATACCAGATGCCCATTATACATAGTAAGAGAAGAAAGTGGAACCAGTAAACTTTCAGGTCTCACATTTCTTAATGTGCATGGATACATGGACCTGACAGATATATATGTATGTGTGTGTATTCGTGTGTGTGTGTGTGTGTGTGTGTGTGTGTGTGTGTGTAGTGAAAAGTCATTTTTCAAAAATTTGTGGCTATCATTTGGTAACATAGAACCTCAATCCTGAAGTATTAACTTTGCAAGAAAATACAGGTTTTTACATATAACACTTTTTTATTGTATTGTTCTTTGTACCTGCATCTCACCCTAGGATAGCAAGATTCTTGTGTTGGCAAATTGTGCTGACTAGTTTTAAGTCAAGCTGACACAGACTCGAGTCATTAGGGAAAATAGAACCTCAGTAGAGACAACATATTTACCAGATTGGCTGTGGACAAGCCTGTGGGGCATGTTCTCGTTTGATGAATGGTGTGGGAAGGCCCAGCACATCTTGGACAGTGCCACCCTTGGGCAGGTAGTCATGATACAAGAAAGGAGCTGAGCAAGCCATAGGGAGCAAGCCAGTAAGAAGCACTCTTCCATGTTTTCTGCTTCAGTTCCAGTCTCCAGGTTCCTGCCGTGAGTTCCTGCCCTAACCTTGGACGAGGAACTTACAAGGTATGAAGTAAAATACATTCTCTGTTCCCCAAGTTGTTTTTGGTTATTGTGTTTTATCACAGCAATAGAAACCCTAAGTAAAACATTTATATGTAGGTTATCTACCAGACAGCTTGTAACCCAGGCATTGGACACGGAGACTTTCAGAAGAGCAACCATTCTTACCGGGCGTGGTGGCGCACGCCTTTAATCCCAGCACTTGGGAGGCAGAGGCAGGCGGATTTCTGAGTTCGAGGCCAGCCTGGTCTACAAAGTGAGAAACCCTGTCTCGAAAAACCAAAGAAAAAAAAAAAAAAAAAAAAACATTCTTGCTTATACAGCTGAAGGACATATTTGGACATGACAGTGGTTATTGCATGGGTGATTCTATTGTACACTCATGCAAAATGCACATAGGTAAAAACTGGAATTACCTGTATGTTTTAAAAAAAAAAGCCAAGTAGAATGAAACTTGACAGTATTTTTTTCTAACTGTATTTTATACCATGTGTATGGGGTAGGGTATGTATGTATGATGTGAGTTTAGATGCCTGAAGAGGCCAGAGGTGTAGGGTCCCCCTGGAGTTAGAGTTACAGGCAGGTGTGAACTACCTCACATAGGCACTCTTAACCTCTCAGTCATTTCTCTAGCCCTGAAATTTAGCTATGTAAGGGACAGAACTTAATTTGACCAAACACAAAAAAGAAAAACAGAATTTAGCTTTGGGTAGAATGTGATTCCCAACCTTCCGAGTACTATGACCCTTTAACATATTTCCTCATGTTGTGGTGGTTCCAACCATAAAATTATTTCATTGCTACTCATAACTATATTTTTGCCACTATTGTGAATTGTAATTAAATATCTGATATGCCACTTCCAAGGTGTCACAAACACAGGTTGACAACTGCTGGACTAGACTAACAGGAAATCATGTGTTATTCAATTATGACTTTGGTACAGTCTATTTTTCTTTAGATCACAAGCTCAGAGTGATCATTCAGAACTTCAAGCTGCTTCTCTTAAGTTCCACTAAGGGCATCCTAGCACTGCAGGAAAGCCCTCTATGGTGTGGCTCCACCTGTGCCATCTAAGTTTGAAAACAGTGGTATACCCTCTGTTCACAGTGTTCCATTGTTGGGCTGAGCCCAGGAGCCTCAGCCTCTACCCTAATACAGATATCTGCAAGGAGGCATACAGTGATGCTTTAAATTCTTTCTCCTTCAGATGCTGGGCTGTAGACACAATGGTGCGGCTGGGTCACAGAGCTTAGTAGTAGCAGCATTCAAATGTCCCTTTGTGCTATTGTTGTCTCCCTTGGATTAGCTGTATGGAAATGTGTGTCACTCTGGTCCTCTCCTTGGAACTGAAACACTGGCCCATACGTTCAGAGCCATGTCTGAGGCAGCTCCTATTTAATTCCATCAGCAGCACCTTGTCTCTTTTTTCTTTTGCACTGAAAACAGGAACCTCTCAGGGAGACTTATAAGCAGGTAGTAGTGCCCTGTTCTCTCTTTTGGGGATATGTTAGCAGGGAGATGAAAAGGAGGTCGTCCTTTTGATGGAGTTATTTTTTTAGTGCAGTTTCATTGAACTTTCTGTATAAGTAGGAGGCTCAACCCTACCCATCACCCATCTTCTCATGTTTTCACAGGGAAATCCCTTGGTCACTGTTGGGACTTTTCAGTTTAAAAAATAAATTTGGGGGCCAGAGAGATGACTCAGAAGTTAAGAGCACTGGCTGTTCTTCCTGAGGTCCTGAGTTCAATGATCCACATGGTGGTTCATGACCATCTATAATGAGATCTGCTGCCTTCATCTGGCTTGCAGGCATACATGCAGGCAGAACACTGTATACATAATAAATCAAAACAAACAAACAAAAATCCTACCACCACCACCAAACATTTCTGGGAATGTAGAGATGGCTCAGTAGTTAAAAACACTGGCTGCTCCTTCAGAGGACCTGGGTTCAATAACCAACACCCACATGGCAGCTCACAACTGCCTGTAACTCATGTTCCAGGGAATCACGAAGAGATAGACGCAGGCAAATCACCAATGCACATAAAATAAAAATAAATTCTGGTTCCCCTTGGGTAAGTCTGTGCCTCCAGCCTTGTCTTCAAACAGCAAGCGAAGGAGGCTGTTCTTGCTGCTGCTCTTGAACGTCTTCCAGGATCTAAAAGAATAAGAAACTGCAGAGTTTCCATGTAAGTTCTGTTGCCCTCCATCTGGACATTTTTGTGTGGCTTTGATGTCTGGTATAAGCACCGTGTGCTCTGATAGACATCAAGGTAAGTCCTGAAGAAACGCTGTTTGGACACATCACCACTAAAGTCTTACAAAGTTTCTGGACAGTGTCACTTGTAGGTAAGAGCTACAATGCCTGAGATATCTTCTGTGGGTGGAATGGAGAGGGGTGACCTTGGCCTTCCTGGGTCGGCAGCAGAGCCACATTTGTAAGGGTTATTTACTGTTTTGCCAAGGAAATTGCCTAGAAACAGAACTGTAATCTCTGTCTGCAGCTAGCCCTCCTGTCCTTATCCCCCATCTCCTTCTAACTTCTGGCTCTTTTCGCTATTCTGTTTGCTGCAAAAGGCCTTAAGAGAGCTGCTTGCTCTTGGTCCCTCCATCTCCATAGAGTGTCACCATACTCTGCACAGGGTCAAATGCACTTACATAGACAGCCTGCTGGCAGGATGTTGTACGGGTGTTCATTGCTCAATGAGAAATTTTAGAGATGCTTAAAGTACAGAGCCAAGTGAAGTCCCATTTTGACCGACTCAGTCAGTGATGTTCACAAACATGAGCTTGGCTCCTAGGCCGTTAGGAACTGTTGATTTTCTTCCCTCCTACATATAATTGTTCTTTTTCAGTCTTTCTTGCCCTTCCCACCTATACTAATGGCCCAGGTGCAGTTCAATGACTTCTGTCCACACTCTATCAAAGTTTTCAAGTTCATTTAGAGCATGGCTCTCATTCTTGAGTGCTGAATTCAGACATCCCACTGACAGTTTAACATCTTTGCTGGGGTGTCTAATGTCACCTCAACCTAAATACGACAAAGCTGAACTCTCGGCCTCCCTGTGTGCTTCCTTTTCTGCCCACCGTCATCTTCCCGGTGTAGTTAATAGCAATCACACTTTTTCAGTTGCTTTGACCTCTCTTCTCTTACACTTCCATCCAGTCCATCAGCATATGTTGCCTTCAAAATATGACAACTCCTCCATCTCCCAGCAGGTTCCTCTGTCATCCATTTCTGTCTCCACAGCTTCTGTAATCTCTACTCAGACCTTTAGGATAGGGTAGCCTCTTGGGGGGGGGGGGTAGGGCGTTCAAGGCAGGGTTTCTTTGTGTAGCTCTGGCTGTCCTGGAACTCACTGTACACCAGGCTGGCCTTGAACTCAGAAATCCACCTGCCTCTGCCTTGAAAGTGCTGGGATTAAAGGCGTGTCCTCTTGATTACACTCAGCTTCTGCCTGTCTCCCTATGTGCTCTCCATGCTGTTGATAATACTGCTTTCGGAAGCGGTCACTTTCCTGTTCAAAACATTCTGAAAGGCCCTGACTAATTCAACATGCCCCATGCTCCCCTTAGTTTGGTAGCAACATGACCTGCCTCCCATTCGACCTACTTGTCACCGTCACTCCAATCAGTGCCTGTGCTATATCCCATTAGCTAAACAAGCTCTCTCTTTAGGACGTTGAACTTTGTGCATCTGGAATATTCTTCCCACAAATATGAGAAGTCTCTACATCTCCACTGCTCCTGCAGTGACTGTGCTACCTGGAGTGCCATGGCCTCCTTATGGTTCCTTTCTAGTGTGTGTTAGATCTTTGCCTGTCGTTTAAGTCTCCTCCTCTCTAGAATACAACTTCTGTGTGAAGTATTTCTTCAGTGGCTATATTTCTAGCACCTAAACTATATAGGCACAATGTATGGGCGTGATTATTTTTAGAATCACAGAGTAAAATCTGGCTTATACAGACTGTGCAGGGGTTTGAATGTCTGATCAAGAAGAGTATAAGCCAAACTTTTCTTTATGAGAACCATCTGATAATCTGAGCAGCAGACTGAAGAAAAACAAGTTGGGAGTCTATTGTATTAAGTGGATGCAGGTCAAAGCTTAGAATACAGAAACTGTATGAATAGGGCATGGATGTAGTGGACGTTTAGGTTAAACCTCCAGGTTCCACTATCACAGGGTTAGAGTCTAGGTGGGACAGCAGTGGCAACATTAGCAGAAATGAGGCAAGAAGAGAAGCCACATGAGGCTGGATAAAAAGGTTTTCTGAGTCCAGTGAGTTGGCTAGAGAGAGAGATGGGGGTTATGCTACGGATGATAAGGAAACAAGGAGAGCAGGATTCAGATGCAGTCAGTAACAGGTGTCAAGTAAAAAGGCCCGAGGGCCCAGTATGATTAGCTAATGGGGGAGAAAAACAACCAGCCAGAAAAAGAGCAAGAAAACTAAGTCAAAAGACAAAGATGCCGGCCAAGAAAAACAAAACGTGAAGAAAGGCACATGATGGGCTTGGTGTTACACCAGATAGCCTAAATACTCCGTCCCACGGTGGTAGGCCTACATGAGCATGCTGACTGAGGACAAAGACATCTGGCCAACCTTTCCTTCAGGAAACTAGTAGTTTATCACCAGGGATGACAAGGTGTCTACAGTCTCAACCCACAGGACTGGCCCCTTCCAGCCCTGGAACGTCCCGGGCTTCTGAGCAGGAGCAGCCTGTACTCCCTGAAGATGGAAGCGTGAAAACTAAACTCACAAGGCCCTTCTCCGGAGCTGGCCTGGCCAACCAGAGAGCTGACTGCAGCCCCTTCCGCCTGGTACACATGAGCCAAAGAGGGTGTCGGAGAGGCTGTGGAGGGCCCAGCAGTGGGGCTGGGGCATACCATGGTCAGGTTGGGTGGCTTTCATTTCGGTACTGGGTAGCAGCGTGCTCTGCACATTATCAGAGCCTCGTCACTGATGGAAAGAACTGATGTGAAATGTCCATTGAATTACAAGTCCACTTGAGGCATCCAAGAAATGTCAGCAAGAAATCACAAGGAAGTTATGAAAATGAGAAAAGATGATTCTTTAAATATAATTTCAACTGTTGACATTTTTGAAAGATTGCAAAGAAAAATAGTTTTACATTCTTATTCCAACATGCAAAGCTTCTCATCGTTAGTGACTGCTAAATATTGGAAGAGACTCTAAGGATTGAGGGTAGCCTCTCTAGCATTAAGCTATGTTAAAAATGCAAGCCGGGAATGGTGGCGCACGCCTTTAGTCCCAGCACTTGGGAGGGAGGGGCAGGTGGTTTTCTGAGTTCCAGGCCAGCCTGGTCTACAGAGTGAGTTCCAGGACAACCAAGGCTACACAGAGAAACCCTGTCTTGAAAAACAAACAAAACAAAACAAAACAAAACAAAACAAAACAAAACAAAACATGCAGGCTCAAGTTTTCAGACATTCTGGAAAGGTTTTTTTCGAAGCATCTAATAATGCTCCCTCCTCCGCACACTCTGACAAACAGAAGACAGTAATTTTTGTTGTTATTGGTGGTGGTGTTTTAATTTAGTTTTTTGTATGTGGTTGTTTTGCCTGCATGTTTGTGTGTATATCATGTAGTGCCTATGGAAGCCAGAGGAGGGCACCAGGTGCCCTAGAACTGTCATTACAGATGGTTATGAACTGTCCTTTGGGTGCTGGGGATTGAACCCAGATCCTCTGGAAGAGGAGCCAGTGCTCTTAAACACTGAGCTATTTCTCTAGACTCAAGAAAATAATATAAACCACAGAATAAGACTAAAGAATTCTATCCAGGTCTTGGATTTCTATCCAGGTCTTGGAGGAGGGTTTTAAAAGTTTGTTTTGTTATTTTTTTATATGTAAGAATCGACCCCAGAGGCATATTTGAATGCCTAGTCATCAGGGAGTAGAACTCTGATAGGATGAGAAGGATTAGGGGGTGTGGCCTTTTTAGAGGATAGGCTGGAGGTTTCGAAAGCATACATCCACTGACCCAGTGTTTTTCTTTCTCCTGGCCTGTGGACCAGGATGTAGCTCTCACCTACTTACTGTTCCAGCACCGTGTGTCCAGCGTGCTCCCTAGTGTGATGATAATGGACCAAGCCCCTGAAACTGTAAGCAAGCCCCCATAAGTTCTCTGTAGTCATGGTGTCTCTTCATAGCAATAGAACAGTGATGTAATTTAATTGAGAAGAGGTGAGATGTAGCTTGGGGCGGTGTATACCTGTAGTGGAGGCAGTTTTGGTGTGGGAGCTTACTTTCTGACCCCTTATGACCTCATGGGGTCTTCCAAGAAAGAAAAAAAAAGCCTGCTGTTCATATGGAGCCTTGATACAATTGTCCCATTTTACATACGAACCTACTGAGAAATAAGTGACTTTCTCACATAACTTTGTGATTTTCAGACTTCCAGCTTGTTTGCCATTGGTCCTTCCTTAAATAGGGATGAGGATGGGGGAGGGTAGGTGGATTCCTTCAGTTGGGCAAATTGCTCTTTGAGAAAGCCAAGCTATCACCTTTAGACTCTTTAGAAACCTCGAGGGAGCTGATTGCTCTGGGTGCCTCTTATGGAGGGAATGCTGGCCTCTGTCCACGTTGTCACAGTTTCCAAGTGCGTTTAGAGCGTGGCTCTCATTCCTGAGTGCTGAACTCAGACATCCCACTGACAGCTTGTCATCGTTGCTAGGGTGTCTAATAGTCACCTCAACCTCAATACGCCAAAGCTGAGCTCTCCGCCTTCCCATGTGCTTCCTTCCCTGCCCACAGTCTTCTAGGTGTAGTTAATAGCAATCACGTGTTCCCCTTTCCTGGAGCCTGAGCAGCCCAGGCTTTCTAGAAGGCTGGTGCAGCCCACACCCCTGAGGTGCACAAGTTTATCTGGGCATGAGGCAAAGACCACAGCCAATGTTGATGTATTCAAGTTTTGTAACCCGTAGGCACATGCCTATGTAGAAAAGTTGGATTTTTGATTGCCAAAGAAGACAAAACATCTCAAAATGAAGTTGAGCTATCTTTGGGCAGGATGCAAACCGCCTATGCGCATCTCACATCTGAAGCGACGACGTGTGATTTCTTCCAGTCTTTCAACTCAAAAAAGATGAACAGATTTAACTGATGCGTTCTAAAAATAAATAAATAATAAATAAAATCCACTTGAGCTGGAAACTAAGTATAGAAGTGGGGTGGAGGTTAGAGGAGAGGAGTGAAATAAAGGGTAGTGGGGATATATATATATATGTATCATATAAAATATGTAACATATATATATATGTATAAAACGGCAGTATATATGTTTCAACTATGAGCATCTTCTGCTGGGAGTGGGGTGGGGGTGGGGTGGGAAGAGAACCAAAGTTCACAGCAACAAAAGTTGGAAATGTGTGTGGAAGGTGATTAGAGATCTTCCTCAGAGTTGAGAGCCATGGTTGGAAGTCCAAGCTCCTTTTTAAGAAATCCGCAATTTCCAGAACAAAGCCAGATGCTGGGACATGGCCGCCCCTGATTTGGAGTGTGAGTACACATGGGTACAGGCTAGCAGCTGGCCTCCTCAAAGCCTTGCCACGCCTGGCAGTGAGGGAGGTGTCCCTGAAGCCTGTCACACAGGCACAACTTGTATCTAGAGATATCAGATCACCTCTTCTCTGAGGCATGGTCAGTCTTTAACTTAAGTAACAGAACTTACTGGACAGAAGCAAATGTCCTTCCCAAGTCATCCAGATACCAGTGTGGAGTCTATTGAATTAATGTGACCGAGTGATGGTTTGGAGTGATGGTTTATTCCTTGAGTTCTCTTTTGTCTTTTTCAGAAAAGAGACTTAATGTGTTGCTGTGGTGTAGAAAATCAATGCGTTGAAATCAATGGTGATTTTGTAGGCTGTTTAAAATGACTCACGTGGCTAGCCAAGCCTGCTGCTGGTAGGAAGTGCTGCAGAGGAGACCTTCAAGTTTGGCATCCTCTACCATTCCACCCATGTGGCTGCACGTTCTTCAGGGGCTTGGACAGTTACTCAATACTTCACCCCAGGCAGGGCCAATATGACTCCCAATCCTGCAAGAGACTCCGAAGCTATACATGAGATATGTGTTGGGGGCAAGGGTCAGGGGTACAGAAATGGCCAGCGTGACTGCATTGCTGACTAGTAACTGAGAGAGAGAGATGAAAGGGACATACTGCTGCAGCAGGTCAAGAGAAGCTGGTCGTCTTTGGTTGGCTCCAGGAACCACTTCCTGGTGGAAGGACTGTGGTCACTGGTGAGAACTGGATATTGAACAAACCATGGTCACCCTGTGACTGAGCCTTAGGCTTCTCTGGGATAGTTACCATCTGTGCTTCTGCAGGAGACCTGTGCTCAGAGGTCTTTGGTAACTTGCCCAGAATCACATGGCCAGGGAGCTGGGTCTTGGCCCTTGTTTTCTTTCTCCACATGGCCTTAAGGTGGCATTTGTCATGAGTTTTAAGAGATGGTATTTCTCAGATTGTTTTGAACTTCTGACACTCTTGCCCAATAGATAAGGAGAAGGCGGAGCCCAAAGCCACCAGATACTGCAAGGTTGCAGCGGCATGATGCCTTGGCAGCCCTTAGTGGCCACTAGCTGTACAGGGTGGCCCAGTCATCGCTCTCCGTTCTCTCTGGGTGTGCCAGCACCCTACAGGCACCTGCTCTTTTTTGGCCATCCCTAGAAAAATGTTTTTTCTAAGACATAGCATTGACTTCATCTAAATCATGAATGTGTTTCAGTGACTGATCCAGACAGTACATTTTGGATGCTGAGGGTGGGTGATCTCAAAATAGAGGGTGAACCTGAAGGGGTAGCCCTTGACATTTACCATATAGTCAGCCCATTGAACCAGCTGTAAGTTGGTGATGAGCTCCACTGAAGGCCATCACTAACACTCACTGGCCACAGCCTGGGTAAACTGCTCTTTTTTTTTTTTTTTTTTTGGTTTTTCGAGACAGGGTTTCTCTTTAGCCCTGGCTGTCCTGGAACTCACTTTGTAGACCAGGCTGGCCTCGAACTCAGAAATCCGCCTGCCTCTGCCTCCCGAGTGCTGGGATTAAAGGCGTGCGCCACCACGCCCGGCCAAACTGCTCTTTAAAGAGACAAAAAGCAGTAAAGTGTCTGAGAAGAGACCAGGATGGGCCAACTCTGACTCTTCCTTCGACCTGGGGGTACAGTTGATACTAATTCTGGAGAAAGCCCATTTCCTTCAGCCTCTCCATTTGGAGACCACCTCTCCTTAAAGAGACCTCCCCTTGGAGGAATTTTAGTTAAGCCCTCACACAGGCTCTTACCTGAACGTTGTGAATGAGCTTCAGGAGCCTTGCTTTTGGGAGAAGTCTTTGGCAAAAATCTTTCTGAAATAAGGTGTAGTTTTTGTCTGGTACCCCAAAGATTCTCCATCCTGAAACTTCCAGACTTGGCAAGCAATTCTTTGGGCAGATAAAGTTGGAATGTTTTTGCATACCTGTTCCCAGAAGTGCAGAACTGTTCCTTTCTCGGGCCACTGCTGGTAAGGTTTTGATTGGCAGTCTCCTTTATTCTTGTCACCCTGCAAATCTCCAAACCTTTCCATGTGCACCTGTGAGAGTGACAGAGAAGGAATGCCAGTCACAAAGCTAATCTACTTCCTGTTTCAGAATGTGCCAGCCCACATTAGTGACCTAGGGTCTCAGTGCTTGGCCTCAGTTAACGTAAAGTGGAACACAGTGTGCTGCCTGGAGGCTATGTGGGGCTTCCTGAGAGAGCAGCACTGGGCTGAGGAAGTTGCTTCAGGGCCCACTCTCTGAGGTTAGAATCACAATCCCCAGGCCTCTTTCCTTTCCTCCCTTTCTTTTGCCTGTATAAAGGAAGAGTAGTATTTGCAGCTCAGGGACAGATTCTCTGTCATGGCATCGTTACTGGAAGTTGTCCCCAGGTGCTGCTGGGTTTTGACATCACACTAGTGCATAGATGATTGATGGGGAAGGATTGTGGAGGGAAGAGCAGTCAGGCACCTCAGGTGGAGAGTAGAATGTGGGGTGCTATATTCTAGGTGGCCCCCACATTTGGAGGGATGGAGCCAACTTGTTTCTGCCTTCTGGGCCGAATGTTTGGTCCAGAGTTTTCCCACAAAGCCCAGCCCCTCTCAAAGCTGGGAGCCAGAGAACAGGTATGAAGACTTGAGGACCCTGGTGGTGGTGGTGGGGCTGTGGAGGAAGTGTATTTGATTCTCCCAAGGTCCATTGTGGGTCTAGGAGAGTCGCCCAGTGCCTGCTGTGAGGATCAGTTAAATTCAGTAACCTTCTTTACTCTCTGCTTCTTCCAAAATATCTTCTCATTCCTGTCCTTCTACTCTGTTACCAGAGAATGCAACACGCATGTAGACAGTGGAGACACACATGTAGACAGTGGAGACACACATGCAGACAGTGGAGACACACATGTAGACAGTGGAGACACTCATGTACTGCTAGTTGTAAATGAGCCGTCTACCCTCTTCCCAGCTTCTACATGCAGTCAAAGCTGCCCTGAAAACTGACAAGTGCTTCCCTTCCGTTATGCGAAACCCAGACAACAAACCTGACTAAAGCAAGCAGGCCCTGGGGTGCCTTCCAAATCAGTCCCATTGCCAGTGCACATGGTACACGCACTTCCAGTTTGATGATTTCAGAGATTTTTTTTAAAATGTCAAAGAAATTCTGGCTGTAAATGTCCCCACAGTGATTTTGTCATTTTGTAGAGAAAGAAAGCAAGCTTCCTGGCTGGCCAGCCCTTTTAGAATGGTCCAAGCTGTGGGCCCAGCCCCTCCTTCCCAATCCCTTCCTACCACTCCCCCGTCCTATTCATATTCCGATCTACACACTTGAAAAGATGTTATTCCAAATGTTCCTGCCAAAGAGAAAATCTTCCTCTTGTTTTTAGAGCTGCTGTCAGAAGACTTAATATGCTTGTGAGGCCAGTGGCTGCAGATGTGGACAACAGAGCAGGGACCCAACTGCCTAGACTTCAGGGAGTTGGCCAACTGACGGTTCACACCTTAGAGGTAGGAAGGGCTCAGATACCTGAAAGCTTCTAGCTCTGTTGCTGGGCACTCCAGAAGTGAACTGTGCTGACCTACCTACGGGTAGGAATACGATGCGGTAACCCAACCCCCACACCAGGGAGGGGGCTTCCTGCTTCAGAATTCCCCAATCATTTGGTGAAAGGTGTGGTAGGTAGAAGTCATTTGCCAAGTTAACTCTTTAAATAGCAAAAATGGATACAAAACTTTTAAATTAAAACAACAGGATAATTTGATCATTCTTCACAAACATGTACCGATGCTCTACTGTGTGTCAGCTGATAAAGACTGCAACATACATACACACACACACTGTGCTTAGGAGTGGAAAGAGACAGCAGGGAAGCACTGGCTGAGTGATTTAACAGTTAAAGGGGAGGCATATGAGGTTCACTTGAATAGTGGCCAGTATGCTTTTACGGCAAGTGTGGAGAACCAGGAATTTGGACACCTTTCCAGAGGAAATCCTATTGAAATTGACATCTGAAAAGTGGCAAGACAAAAGGCCTGTTGAGAAAGACCACACAGGTACTTTAGAAAAGGGTGGTGTGGCTTTGGGGCAGCACAGTAGGTAGACAACAGAGATCACAGTCACAGCCTGGGAAATTAGTGGGCTGATTTAGTACGGGAGTGGGGGTGGGGTGTTAAAGCATCCCTGGATTCAGAGTTCATAGCTGCAGAGGAATAGTGGTATGTCCACTGGTGAGGAGGAGTGAAGGTGAGGCAGATGCTGGAAGGTAAAGAGAGAGGTCAGCTCCCAGGGAGGGTGCTCATAGGAGTGCAGCTGGAGGAGGGCCAGGGCCTCCATGCCAGGGGGGACCTGAGTAAGGACCTCAGTAGCGTCCTTAACAATCAAGTGTTTGGTGCTAATTACAGATAACAGCAGGCTTCATTTGCATATTAACGACCAAGTATACTAATTACAAATTAGCTTTATCTATTCATTAAAACAAGACTGGGATGCCTTTTTACTTGGCAAGGATGTGCTAGGGTTGAGTTAAATTACTGTGCACCTGGAAGGAGTGAGTACCAGCTGCATTAGCTTGTGGGTATTGTATACATCAGTCTGGTAAAAATAGAGGCAGTAGCAAATTGGAAACCAAAGATGGGATTCGATTTTGTGCCCCCAGAAACCTAACACATACATGCAGATAAGAGTAATACCCCATGAACTTGTCAGGCAAGTTCAAAATTATTATACTATAAAAAAGAAGAATTTTCCATCACATTCTTCATTGCCGGAGGAAACAGGGCCCCTGAAAATTCCCACTGAGGCTGGCGGGCTCCCAGAATGAGCCAGGAGGGAGCTGTGCAAGGTAGATGAGGTGGAGAGGATGGGGAAAAAAAAGTGATCGTACCACAAAAAGGCAAGCCAGCTCTAGCACTGGGAAGGAAGGCAAAGCTAGCAGCTTTCTTGTCCGTGAGAAGCTTGGCTCTGTGAAATCATTGAGTAAAGTCCGTGCTGCCTTCCCTGGAGCAGGGGCTGTAGCACTCGGAAGGTGAAGAGGATGCACCTTGTGTCTGAAAGAGAAATGAAAGGATTTCCTAAGTATGCATCCCAGATAAGGAGGTGGACAATATGAGGTACCAAGTCTTGAGGATTGGAACAAGGAGTGGACTCAGGCATAGCTGTCTTCTCTTGTGTGCCCGTAGCCCACTGACTTCTTAAACCCATGTATAAGTGATGCTATGATACAGAATAAAGATCAGGTCTGTGAGGACATGAAAGACCAGTTTGTTTGGCTTTGATTCCTAAGCCAAGACATGAAGAAATAGCACCCTATTAATTCACCCAAACAGAAACAGAACAACCATTCCCGAGGGCATGTTACTTTGACAAATTTAGCCCTTTGTGGCCTATCTCAGATCTCCAAGGCTTCTCATCACCTGCCTGAGAATATTCATGCCCTTCAGGCCTTCCGATGTATGGGCCCCATCTGTACTTCATGGCCCTCTTCAACCTACTTCTTCTTGTCAACTTGACACACAAACAGATCACTGTTAAGCCATAACCTTTCCTTCCTTGTTTGTCCCCAAGAGCTTGTGTTACTATCATGATATAAAACATAGCTAGTCCAACTTTTAAAAATTTCATAGTCTTTGTTTTAAACATTTGATGCCTGCTGGGTGGTGGTGGCTTACACGGTCAATCCCATTTTAGCACTTGGGAGGCAGAGGCAGAGGCAGGCAGATCTTTGTGATTTCAAGGCCAGCCTGGTGTACAGAGTGATACTAGGACAGCCAGGGCTACAAAAGGAAAATCCTGCCTTGGAAAACAGAAATAAAAACAGAAACAGAAACAAAACCAAAAGGTTCGATGTCTTTTTAAAGGTCTGAAGTCTCTTAACTGTAGGCCCCTGTAAAATTAAAAAAAAAATTACATACTGTTACACACTATACATACATGATATTTTAAGGGCATAAAAGCAATCATATTTAAGCAAACCCAAATCCAGCAGTGAAGATAGTTCAGTGTCCAACATCTGGTTCACTAATCATCCAGAGGGCTTCAGTGTGCTGACCCTGGAGAGATACTTCCTAGAAGATTTCACTTCAGTGCCGTTGACCTTGTGTTTATCACAGCTGATTCTTCAGCCCCAGATGACAAGCAACTACGTATTCTTAATTTGAAATGTCACACAAATGGTCCTCAAAGAGTCTTTGCTTCCCTCTGAATGTTCATAGATAAAGAGGCCCCTGCTGTCTATATTTCTGTCAACACTCTTAGCCCCCAAGCTCCCACAGAACAGCCTACTAAGCATTAAGTACTCAATGACTTTTCTAGCCCAAACTTTCAAATGCTTCCACAATCCCCCACTCCCACCCCCAAACAACAATGGTCAGGTCATCACAGCAACACCCCAATTCGGGTACCAAGTTTCTGTCCTAGTTTTGCTTTGGATAAAACATTCTGACCAACTCAGAGAAGGAAAAGGTTTATTTCAGCTTATACTTCCAGGTCACCATTCATCAGTAAGAAACAAGGAAGAAAGTCAAGCAGGAACTGGAGCAGAAGCCAGGAAGGAACGCTGCTCCCTCTAGCTTGGTCCGTAGCTTTCTTATACAGCCTAGGCCCACCTGTGTAAGGATGGTGCTGCCCACAGTGGGCTAGACCCTCCCTTACCAATAGCAAGACAATTCCCTACAGACATTCCCACAGGCCTATGCAATGAAGACGATTCTTCAATTGACGTTCCCTCTTCCCAAGTAGCTAGCTTGTGTCAAGTTGACAATAAATACTAACCTGGAACACTTTTCCTTAAAATCAATGAGGAAAGCAGTCCTCTTTCTTCTTTCTCTCTAGGTCCCATTCTCCAGTAAGCCTTTTAACTCAGTCCCTGCTCCCTTCTCTCACTGTAGGACAAAAACCCGGGTGTGATGAGAAAGACTTCAAAAGGCAGAGGATGGACTAGTGTCTTGGACTCTGATAGCCTTCTAGAACCTATTAGCTAGCTGGCACCCACAGAGGCTAGGCTAGGATGCTGCTTGTGGCCTCTTGCTGAACACTCCCCACACACTGTCCATGCCCCTGGTCCTCATCCTTCATGAAGAAGTAAGCCTCAAGCTGGTCCTTCAGATAGCTCCTGACCCCAGCTGAAAGGCTGGGGATTTGAGGTCTGTGCGTAGCTCAGGGATAAAGCCTGGTACCTGTGAGTCCTGGCTTTGATCCCTAGTGTGGCCAACAAAAGTCCATAAATAAAGAATAGAGTTCTCCGTGTTCTCTTCTCAGGTTGCTGTGTCTCCAACCCCACCGTCTTTCATAACAGCTGAAGGGCACCAGGCAAGAATGAAGCCCTGGGCCTGCCTCATCATAGCTCTGGCAGTAAGAACGCTCCGCCCGGTTCTGGGTTTGCAGTGTTCTCCCAGAGGTCTAGCCACGAGAAAGAGGAAGAAGTATCTACAACCGTCAGCATGTGCCCAGAGCAACGGCTAGCAAAATTACAGCTATGAAGTAGCAGCAAAAATAACTTTATGGTTGGGGGGTCACCACAATATGAGGGACTGTATTAAAGGGTTGCAGCAATTGGAAGGTTGAGAACCAGTGACCTAGAGAAAGGAAGGATGCTGAGCGGAAGCTCTTTGCCTTCCAGCAATGCCGTGGCACAGGTTTTCCCAAGACAAGCCAGACCAACGGATTGTGAGATTGGCTGGCAAAGGGGGCAGGGGCACAGAAGAACTCAAATCTATCTTCTCCCCTAGTCAGTATGAGGGTGGAATGTCCCTCAGGCCCTTGGGCGGGGAGAGCTGCTCACAGAGTGGTTAAGGAGAAAGGAGTTAGTTTTAGAATCAATCTGTTGTGCAGTTGTAGATGCCACCCCTCCACACACACACACTCCCGCCATGCCTCTTTGCAGGTTGCATGCACCTTTTTGGAGGAAACTATGTTCTGCCTAGGGCTTCGGAGCTTGTCATGTCAAAGTCATTGGTTAAATAAGTTGGCTGTGCCATTGTGTGACGGTTCCTTAGGAGCCAGTTTTGTGCTGCAAGAGTAGATTCTGGAAGCTTTTCCTGAAAAGCAACGTAAGCTTTTGTTATGGGAGGAACTCACGAGCAGGCCTTTGCTGAGGAAGGGTACTGAGGGTAGGAGTCTCAGGCAGATTCTGAGCTTCGACTGTGGGCTCTCAGCCCATCTGCAGCGCAGGAGGGCGCCACTCTGATGGCCTGTGGCACTTAGTGGGTACAAATCCCAAAGCTCAGAGCAGAAGCTCAATTTGTCCGGATCACCTGGCCTTGGCCCTGCTGCAGGTCCATCTGGCCTCTCCTTGTGGACCAGATTGGCAAAGGACAGAGATTTGGAGAAGAGGAAATCTCAGCGTACACACGCGCCACAGCTTCCTAGACTTTGCTCTGTCCCCTTTGCTTCAGGCTTACGGACTAGGTAATAAAATGGGCAGAGAGCTTTCACCCTGGAAAGCGCATCAAGAAGAGAAGTCAGCTCTTAGGATGCTTGCTGTGCCCCTCATGACTTGCAAACCTTCCTAGTCCAAAGCTGGGCCAACTGTAAACCAGGAACTACCATAAGGAACACTCCTTGGGTGTGATGTTAATCTGCATCTCGTCTAGACTTCCTAATTCTCCCGGGAGGAGCTCCGGGATCTTACCAGTGTCTTCTTTCTGACAAGCAATAAGTTCACACTTATCTAGGCTGATGGCTCTGGAGCTCCCTTCAGTGAGCTGGTGATTTCAGATGTCGTGAGGGGGAGTTCTCTGTGGAAGGATCACACGTGAAGCTCCAAATTAAAGCTAGTTTGGTCTGATTGTCCTTGATTTTTATCCAGTGCATAAAATGGCTAGTTTCAGATGCAAAAAACATAAAATAAATGGTCGTGCAGCTCTGTAGTTCCTTCTCCTTGGAGACACATCCCGTCAAGCTCTTTGCTGCTGCCTGACGATTTCCATCTGCCACAGTGCTGATCTCTCTTTATTCTTTTCTATTTTCTGTCCTTCTGCTGCACTTCCCCCAACTCTTACCAAAAAAAGAAAAGTATAGTGACTCTCCCTGTGTCTGTCTCCTCTGTCTGAGTCGTGCACAATTTTAGCATGGATGTCCCTTAATGGTAAGAATAGTTCCTTCATGAGATGACACTCGGAAATCTAGACACGCATATTTAAATGATAAGTTAGAAGCAAGAAAATGACGAAAGTCGTCATTTGTCTCTCCAGTAACAATTTCTTTGCAAATCCCAGCATTCAGACGTAGAATGCGAAGCCTAAGAGACCATCTCAGGCCTCTGGAGAGAGAATGCCTTCCACAAACAACCAAAGATCCTCCACCCTCCTCCCCATCCTCCCCATCCTCCCCATCCTCTACCCTCTTCCCCATACTCCTCCCCTTCCTCCCTGCTGCTACCCCATCCCTATCCTGTCATCATCTTGTCTTGGGACTACAGAAGAGATTAGTGGAAGACCTGTGTTCCAGCATCCCTTGAGGGAGACAAGCAGGCTTCAGGCTCCAGTCAGGAGAGTGCAAGAGCATGGATGTTTTGAGTGTATCCCAGGGATGGTTGGGAACACTGCAGAGGAGGAGGGTGACCTGGAGGAGACAATGAAAGCCAAGTGTAGCAGCTGGTGAGGTGTTGGAGGCATTCGAGGGGTTGGTACCCACTGTACGGAGTATGAGGAAAGGAGTCTGTAGGGTTGTTTTGTTCTGCCTTGTGGACCCAAAGAGGGTCTGGGTGGTATGGATCAGGACTGGTCACAGGTGGATCTACAATAATCAATGCCACTTGTTCCCACAGGAGTCTAGTTTTCCCCTTCTGGAAGCTGAGTGGACTTACTGCACTGTGTCTGATGAGCACATTTCAACAGAAGGAGCACAGCAGGACCTTTCAGTACATGTTCCCAGAAGACGGCCTTGCCTCTACACTGTCTCTTCTGAGGCTCCTGCCTGAGCAACTGAGGAAAGCCATGGGTGGGTAGCCTCTGAAGATCCCAAAGGGCAGCCTACGGGAGACTTCGAATGAGAGCAGAGAAGTTGGGTCAATGCCAGGTCATGACTGTAGGTGACTCTGGTGTACTGGGCCACTATGTTTGGTGGCTTCTGGTGCAGTAGTGGATGAGTGGGACACAGGGGAAGAGCAGAACCAGGTGGAAAGCACACACCACACACAAAGAGCTCCCCCAATGAAGGGAGCCAGAAGAGATTTGCCAAGGCAGGCTCATGGCGATGCGTATTGGACCTGGTGACAGCAAACAGGAAGGGCCATTCCAAGGGCAGGACAGCAGATGACAATGTTGCCAGGTTTGTTCTCCATATTGTTCAGGGGGGCTTCTGCATTTCCACCATCCTGGCTTCTGGGCTGTGGCTGGGCTTAGCCAATGGGAGACGCTGGCAGTGAATGAGGTAGTAGAGATTCCGGCAGTTATGACCTTCACCTCGTTCCTTCTTGGTCTTGCTGACTTTCCAGTGGATCTTCACTTTCCTCCGTCTCTCATGTCACAGCTGCTGCCATGGGCTTGTTGAGCTCACTGAGAAACTAACTATGAAAGTCTGATGCCCTGTTCACCCACCCCAGACTTCAGACTTTCAGACTCAAGTGTGGTTATGTAAAGCGCTCTCTCTCTCTCTCTCTCTCTCTCTCTCTCTCTCTCCAAGACCTTTCATCTGGGGATGGGCTGGCCCCTGTGGCAGAAAGGAGAGAACAAGGAAGCAGCCCAGGGAAACTTTCCCAACACCCAACAGAGGCTCCTCTTGTTTATCCCCTGGTATGAAATTTTCTGAGGTGGGGAAGAGAAGTTAGAAGGAAGGTCAGTCCATAACTCTAGCGGACTGTCTCCGCTTCCCTAGTTAGGTTCTGCTGGATGTTGGGCACACACATTTGATGCTGTTACCTCTGTTTGCTATTTGGTTTTCCTTGCAAGGCTCACCTGAAGGGGCGCTGTTTTGCCCAGTGGACTCTGTGGAGCATGCCAATTGACTTCCTTAGAGAGGTAAGTCCATCTCTGCTGGACATTTTAAGCACTCAATTCAAACAAAACAAAACAAAACAAAACAAAACAAAACAAAACAAAACACCATGACTGCTGTAGAGGATTTTCTGAGCTGTACAGTATATGTGGGAAGGGTCTGCAGCTCTCTACCCAGCAGAGGAAAATCCAAAAGGCTCTTCCTGGATCTGTAAGAGCAGAGCCTGTGGCTCAGAGAGCTGACCATGGTGGGAAGGTCTCAGTCTGCCCTCCAGCTGGTTGTATCCCATCTTCACCTGATAAGAACAGGGTGTGCCTCCTGCACTCCTGTACTGTGCACAAAGGGACTCAGGTGCCACCGGAGGACCACTAGGACTATGGCTGAATGAAAAAGTAAAATAGAGGTCAGGGAGCTTCTAAAGGTCACTTTACCCACCATTCCCACTGTTGGTTGGATTGGGAATTCAGTCAGCCTCTCACCCAGCCCACGCTACCCCAGCTAGGAAAACTCTGAGTGTACATCTTGTTTCAAATTGGAGGCCAGGATGGGCTGGCTCTCCCTTGAGGCAGCTCTGCGGCCTCTTCCTCATCAATCTTCCAGCGTGTGGAACTCATGGAGGTGGTTGCTGGAAGGGGTCTCCTAGTGAGGACAATGGCGACAGCTGGCCTGCAGATGCAATGTCTGGGGACTGGGGGCGGGGGGGGGAGAAGAGGGGAGGACCAGGGGGATGGTGGTCTTTCTAACTCGCAGAACTTACATTTCAGAAAGAAGTGAAGTGGCCTCCCTGGGTATGATGGCTCAGATCTGGATCACTAGGACTTTGTCTAGCTCTGAGATCCAAGCACTGGTGTGTGTGTGTGTGTGTGTGTGTGTGTGTGTGTGTGTGTGTGTGTATACACAAACACATGCTCACACACGTGCACATAACTCCCTGGAGAACTATCAGTATGGTGGGAATGTTTTGCTATCCCATCTCATGCATTTCAGTCTGAAATATGAACAGAATAGTCTAGAAAGCTCTTCTGTTTTCCCCAAACCAGCAGGCATGACAAGGTGACAAGAAGAAAGGTTTGGTACCATAGAATCTAGTAAGTTAAAGTTGGAGAGTGTTGGGGCTGGTGAGGTGGCGTGGTGGTTAAGGACACTGATTGATCTTCCAGAAGACTGGGGTTCAGTTCCCAGCATCCACATGGCAAGTGCCTGGGATCTCAGTGGCTCTTCTCCTCCAGAAGGAACTGAGTGATTTCATCTGCCAGCTTAGAGCACGTTCCTTATGACACGTGCCAATGACGGGTTGGTCACTGAAGACAGTCTAGTCCCTGAAGAACTTGCTATAAGCCACGTGCACCCTGAGTCCTGCAGTCTAGTTCCTTTGGTGCGAGTCCCAGAACCAATGACCTCAGGCTCAGGGCCAGGAAATATGTGTTGGCGCCCAGCCATCTCCTGCCCACTGCCAGGCTGGGGCTCTTGGCTCTGCTGCCTGACAGCTGGGAAGGGAGGGGCTTAGCTTGGCATTCATTCTTAACACTGGTGTTCCCATCGCTGCTGGGCTTCACTGGGAGAGAGACTAAGCGCCAGCACAACAGATTTGTTTCCCTCTTCCTTCTGATGACTCATTTTTTACCTAGAGAATAGGGCAGTGGTAACGGGTTGGTCTTGGCTTTGGCGTAGAATAACTCCATGCCTTGGTGCATGGCCAGGGGCCTTTTCTAATGAGTCTCTTCCTTTTCCAGGGGAGGCCATATTCTTCTATGAGCCAAAGGAGAGGCACAGATGTCAGCGTGGGCGAGAAAGCTCCAAGTCCAGCTCATTACGTCTACACCTACCATTCAGGGCCAAGGCTGTGGGGGAGCTGGGCTTTCCTACCGGACACTGATGCTAGCAAGGCTGAAAGTTTCCCTTGCGGACTGGGCTTCGAGGCACCATGGAACAGCGTACCCCACTGCCTTGCCGTTCATCTCCTTGTCCACCCACACATCCATCTATCTATCCATTTATCCACCCACCTATCTACCCATCCTCCCACTCATTCATCCATCTACCAGTTCATTCATCTTACCTCCCAAGCATTTACCCATCCATCTACTCCATCATTTGATGACTCTTCAGGAGCCTCATATTGGCACATGGCTCGGAGGGGGAAAGGGTAATGTCTTAGTTAGGGTTTCTATTGCTATGAAGAGACACCATGACTGTTGCAACTCTTATAAAGGAAAACATTTCACTGGGGCTGGCTTACAGTTCCGAGGTTTAGTCTGTTATCATCACAGCAGGAAGCAGGCGGGCAAACTTGGTGCTGGGGAGGTAGCTGAGAGGTCTACATCTGGATTGGCAGAGGGAAAAGAGAGTAACAGCAAGCCTGGCTTGAGCATCTGAAACCTCAAAGCCCACCTCCAGTGACACATATCCTCCAACAAGGCCACACCTCCTAATAGCACCACTCCTTATTGGCCTATAGAAGCTATCTTCATTCAAACCACCACGGGTAGCTTCCCCGTGCTTGACTTAATGGGTCTGAGGTATGTGTGTGGCTCCATTAGTGGGGAGTGGCATTGAGGCAGAGGGAGTGGGTGGCGAGCCTATCTCACCTTGAAAGGCTATAGCGTTGGCCAGTCCCACAGGACACCCTTTTGCATTTGATAGGAACATGTCTTGATAGGGACATGACTTCATGGGGAACTGCAGAGACAGTTAGCAGAATCACAGGGATGCCTCCTGGAGCTGGGGTTTGGTAAAACAAACAAACAAACAAACAAACAAACAGCAAAACAAAACAAAAGAATAACCAACGGTATCTGGAGGTAAAGTCTTTACCTCTCAGGGTGCGGTTACCAAATACCACGCAACAAAATTATTTCATGTCATATCCTTGGCAGATGTGTGTGCTTGTATTTTCAAAACCCAGTGCTTATTCCAGCTGTGTTCCTCAGAAACACAACCCAAGCCCACAGAGAAGGAAATAGAGAATGCCCATAGGACAGAATTCGAGGCACTCTGAGCTCCCCCTGGAGTTAGAGAGAAAGCTAGCTCACATCTTTTGCTTCGACCCTGCATTCCTCTGGATGGGCTGTTTCTTCAGGGCTTTTCAGGAGGCAAGGGTGAAGGGTGGGCATGTGACCTGGGGCCTGGCTCGAAGCTGACAGCTGCCTGAGTCAAGGGAGGTCCTCCCTGCCAGTGCTCTTTGATACCAGTGCTCCTTGATTCCAGTGCTCTCAGCAAGACCTGAGAACGGCCTCTCACACTCCTGGGGAAAAAAAAAAAAGTTTGTCTGTCTGCCTCCTCAGTTCTGTTTCCTGAGCAGCCTGGCAATGTGTTGTCTCAAACAACAAAACAGTACAAGTGGCAGCTTAGTCTCAAAGGAAACACCTCGCCTAAGGAAGAGTCTCGTCATGCCAATTGTGGGACGATCGTTCTCCACACCAAAAACACACAGAGAAATGTTGGCTGTCAAGACACAGCAACAGCAGAAATGCAAATTCACTTAACACCAAGAGAGCCGAGAAACCATGCTCTGTGAGGGTGGCAAGCCAAGGGTGCTCAGCTCCGTTCCCTCTGCAGGCTTTGGCACAGCTGCTTAGGAAAAGAGACTGGTGCTTCTCAGCAGAGGGCATCCCCAGCACTGCCTAGCAGGTGGCATTCCTGATGCTCGCAAACGCTGGGCCCCTTTGCCAGGCTTCCCTGGCAGGTTAATGCCGAGGTGATGATTAGATGTGGGTGACAGACTGAAGTTCACACCCCTCAAGGCCTTCCTTACAAATCCACAGGGACCCGGGGCTTGCTTCCACCCACAGAGCTCTCTGCTTTTGCTTGTTTGCTGTTGCTACTGCCTGAAGTGGGCTGCTGGATCCAATTTGTATTCCAATTCCAAGCCAAGCTGGCCTTGCTTAGTAGAGAGATAGAAGGTGTCTGTGTGTGGTTTGTAACAATGACATAGCCTCTCTCTAGAGAAGGTGTGGACCCGGCACACGTGAACCGAGCTGGAGCTCGCCCTTCAACGAAAAATATCTCATTGCTCAGCCTCTTACTGACATTTCGTTTGCAAGAGGGACACTGCAAATGTCTCTCACATGACCTCCTCTGGTTTGGGGAGACTCCTGGTTGCTCATTGCTTTGGCTAGCCACTCTCCAAACTCACCAATGCTAGTATCCAATGAATTAGCTTCCTGACAGAAAAGAATCAACTTTCCTCTTATGTGACATAAAAATAATAAATAAAAACAAAACTGATCAACTTTCTATGTTTAGTACAGAGATGCTGTCTGGATACCCAAAGCCTGCAGCCTAAGACGTAGGCATTCTGTCTGACAGGGAGGCAGTCAAGCTCTAATCCTAGCATCAGGGAGCTTCCGTTGGCATGGATGAGTTTACTCTGACACTCCGTTTTCTGGTAGATACATGAAAAAAAGGACTTAGAATCCCAGACAAATGGAATAAGGGCACCTCACTCCCCACTACTTCTGCTAGTTACAATGGAAAATCCTGGACAAAATACATAAAAAGCTAACTGCCAGAAAATTCTGTATTATAGAGGAAAGACAGTGGGCAGCCATAGAAGAGAGAGAGAGAGAGAGAGAGAGAGAGAGAGAGAGAGAGAGAGAGAGAGAGAAAGACTCCTGTGTATGTATCCTAGCTTGTGCTCTAGAGAAGCCCAGAATGTGGAAATGTCAATGGACTGAGACAAAAAAAATGGCTTCCTAAATATGACTTCTCTAGCTGAAGCCCTGGGAAAGGGAAGTCACGCAGACACAGCTCTGCAGCTCCTACCATAAACATAGAAAGCATGCCCTTTTCCCTGGTGTCCTGGTGGTGGATGTGACTCAAGGGTCTGGGCTACTCTTTCCTCAACTGTAATGGCAGGCTATAAGTGATAACTGGCATGACTTAGAACCATCTGGGAAGGGGCTTAATGAGGAATTAGGTGGATCAAACTGGCCTTGTTGGTTGACTATGTAGGAAGACTCGGGCCCCCTGAGTGGCACTACTCGATAGTAAATAGAGCCTTTCTTCATGTAAGTGTCAGGAGAGGGTCAGTGACAGCTGCCTAGAGGCCCAACCACTGCACTCCTTTCTTCCTTCCCCTGACTGGATGTCATGCAGCCCACTGCTTTGGTTTCCTGCCTTGACTTCCTCGATGACTGAGGAGAATAAGCTAAAACTGTATTTGTCAAAGTAACAGAAATGAAATTAGAACACCTTCCCACGGAGGGATGGACATCCAGTGCCCTGCTTGTCATTGTGGCCGCATTGTATTCTTCTCTGAATCAGGACATTGTCAAGATCTGTTCAAGAACTCATGGGCAGGCCCCAAGTGCCTCCTGAGTGAATATGATCAGAGTCAACAGAGCAGTAAGTCTGAGAACCAAAAATCAGACTACACAGGTTTCATGCTGAGCCCCGCGTGGTACCCACATGTAGAAGAACTGTAGGTCCTTGGGCTCACAGATAAGCACCAGTGAAAACAGGAATGCTAAATAAGCAGGAAGGTCTCTTCAAAGAAGACATGTATGACCTGCTTTACTGCCGGGAAGGCAGTTCTTGAATGTGGGTAATGGCCTGCTGGCCTTTGACATATTAGTATGGCTAGGCCACACTGCCCCACCCCCAGACCCTTACCTTGAGCTGTTTTTTTTTCTTAGCCAATCTAGAGAACTATCCTTCTCCAAACCCTTTTCATAACCATTGTTTATGATGAGCCTACTTTGTTTTTAAGATAATCTAGAAATTCTCTTTATGGAAGATGTCACCTGTACTATTCAAGGGTCTCAATGCAAGCACATAGTAAGCTTTGTTGTGCATACAGGGACTGAGTTGATTATCACCAGGAAACTTTTTCCCCCAAATGCCTAAGTCTCAGTGTTTGAACCAACACCAGCTACTGTTGTATCGAATCCAATCCCCTTCTTGTCTTCTCTGGATTGATACTCTCTTTTCTGGCCATGATATTTGTAGAGATTCCCCACACCCAAAGAGGGCAGAAGAGAAAAGCAATATAAAGACCTTGAAATGAAAATCAGCCTCATATCCACAAAATAAAATTTGTCCTTGGAACCTAGAAGATTGATTTTGTATGAACGTAGAATATTTAAGTAAGTGCCATAGTCTCATGACATAACTCCCCAACTCTTCAAGACAAATCTTTTGTAGAAAGAATAAGAAGAAGGATAACAGACCATTCTTAAAGGGTTTATTTATAACGGTCACAATGGTGACACAACTCTCAATTATGAACGTTCATAAAACAAACTCTCAGTTAAAAATTCAGATGATATAAAGGAAAAGTAAGTAGAAATTACAGAAATGAAGAGTAAAATGAATTCTAAAACTCAAACAGCAGGCTCGCCTTCAGAATGAGATGACAAAGGAAAGAAATAGTAAACTAAGACGTAGGTCAATAGAAATGATTGGATCTGAACAAGGAAGAAAAGATATTTTATAAATTGAGTCTCAAGGATCTGTGGAACAGTGACAGAGCGTCCATCAGAGTCCCAGAAGGAGAGACGAGGCTGAGCAATTAGTGTATGAAATAATGTTAGCAAATCTCAAAACTCAAAGAGATACATTAATGTATATGTTCAAACAGCCAAGAGAAACACAAACAGGATACACTTAAAGCTATCCATCATCATCAAGTTCCTAAACGTTATAGAGAGAATGTCTTAGAGACAGGCACACGGGAGCGTGCAGTATGGGATGGGGAGTGATGTAAACGGCAGATTATTTCTCATCAGAAGCCAGAGGTGAGGAAGTCTCATCAGGAGCCAGAGGTGAGGAAGAAGGGCGCTATGCTTTGCAGGTGTTGGAAGGACAAAACTGTAAGCCCTCAGTTCTATATTTAGCAAACGTCCTTCAGAAACAAAGGGAAAATAAAACCAAAAATCCTCCAGTGAAGGGAAACCGAGACTGTTGTCCATACATCTGCCTAAAGAATTACTATGTAACACTTTAAAGTCAGAAAGCAAGTGATTACAGAGAAACCCGGGAGCATTAGTCATGAAGGAAGGAGGAGGGGGAGCGCCCAACCTCTCCTTGCGTAGTCCCCAGGGCTGGGAACGGTCTGCTCTACATAGCAGCATATTCAGGAACAAAAGTGGGGATAATTCCATTGCATCCATCCTGGAAAGGATGGATATACTCTAAAGACGCCCCTGTCCCCCCAAAAGCAGATTTAAATTTTAAAATGCCAACAAGTTCGGTAAGGGTAAAGTCTAAACACACCAAGTAACGAAGAGAGGTTAACAGCATAGATTTAACCATGGCTTAACTCTCATGTTTTCCATGGATAATCACTTGAAAGTACTGATATAGGATTTTTTTAAAAGTATAAAAACATGACAATAAAAAACTCTGCAAATGAATCAAAGGGAATACTGAATGTAAACTTATATCAAGAAGTGTAGACTGCTGTGCATAGGAGATTGCCAGAGGAAACAAAGGATATCATACAATGGCGAGAAGACACATCTGTCCTACAGTACATACCACCCAATTTCAAGTGTCTGAAGCATATACACTTTTTTGAACCAAAGGTCTTGGAAGGCTGGAGGTGCAAGTCATACAGCAAGATCCTACCTCAACCAATAAAACCCAGGCCCGGGCAGATGGCTTAGTTGGTAAAGTGCTTGACTTGCAACCTAGGTTTTTTTTTTTTCTTTCTTTCAAAAGCACCATTAGGGAGGTGCAGACAGATACAGCCTTGGGGCTTCCTGACTGGCCACTGTAGACGAAGAGGTAAGCTCCAGGTTCAGTAAGAAACTGTCTCAAGCCGGGTGTGGTGGCGCACGCCTTTAATCCCAGCACTCGGGAGGCAGAGGCAGGCGGATTTCTGAGTTCGAGGCCAGCCTGGTCTACAAAGTGAGTTCCAGGACAGCCAGAGCTACACAGAGAAACCCTGTCTTGAAAAACAACAAAAAAAACAAAAACAAAAAAAACCAAAACAACAACAAAAAAAAGAAACTGTCTCAAAAAACAAGGGGAAGGAAGGCTCATGAGGGAGGATACCTGCTGTTGACATTTGGCCTCTGTGTGTATGTCCCATTCCTTCCAAAAGCCACCTAAGACCAACTACACAGAAACCTCCATCTCCTCCCAGACAAAAAACATAAAGCCCCAAACAACAATGGCACCATTGCTCTTTCTGTATCCATGAGAACTGTAGATAAGGACCTCAGGGAGGATGTAGGCAATCCAATCATACCACCAGCCACTCTAAATAAATACTATAGAGCCATCATCCAACATGCCAACATCTTCCTCTGCAAGATGCATCTCAAGAGATGCTTAAAATACGTTGGATGCGGTGAGGCTGATGGGCTCTATCTGCCTGGCCAAAGCAATGCTCAGTAGGGTCTGCAGCACCAAAGAGCTTGTGATAGAAAAGAGGAAAGGGCTGTAACCAGCTATCTAAGCTTCCACGAGAAAATAAAGAGAAAACGAGCAAGAAGAAGATAAGGACAGAGCTGAAACCCATGAGACCGAAGAGGAGACCAGGGAGCACTTATAAAGCTACTCTGGGAAATGATCAATAATTTTGAATAATTTCCAGCAAGTCTGACAAAAAATGATCGAAGACACAAATTACCAATATCCAGGATGAAAATGGGGATGGGGATGCATTATACAGATTGTTCAGATTCTGATATTGCAAGGCAGAGTACAAACAGTGCTATGCCAGTAGCCGAGGGCTCTGAGGAAATGGACCAGTTCCCCAAAGCCACAAGCCCTGCATACTCCGTAGAGATGCAGGAAGTGAGCCCCTTGGAGCAGCCCCGCGCAGCTGTGGAGATGCAATTCACAGTTAGGGTTTCCTGAACACAAATGTCTTCAGGCTTCTTCTGATCATCTCTACCAACCGTTTAAGGAAGAAATTATACTAGTTTCTCATCTTCAGAAAGTAGAAAGGGACACTTCGTAATTAATCTCATGGGGCAAGCTTTACCTTGCTAAGCAGAATAAAGATGGAGGCGGGGTGGAGCAGGGAGCTGAGAGGAAGATATCGCATACACCAAATCCTCAGTAAAATACTTCCAGATTAAATCTATATGAAAATAATAGTGTACCACCACCGATAAAAATATTTTCCTCGCCGGGCAGTGGTGGCACATGTCTTTAATCCCAGCACTTGGGAAGCAGAGGCAGGAGGTTTCTGAGTTCGAGGCTAGCCTGGTCTACAGAGTGAGTTCCAGGACAGCCAGGACTACACAGAGAAACCCTGTCTCGAAAAATCAATATATATCCAGGTAAGAGCTCTTAAAACTAAATGTGAGCCAGATTATGACCCAAGATGCAAAATCGGCACACACACAAAAAAATCTCATCAACCTGGGAAACAAAATTACAACCCAAATTTTACTTATGATAGCTTAAAAAGACATCCTTAGGACATAGCATTAGTCGCGGAGAGCAAGAAAATCATTGAATCAAAGAGCTGACGTGGAGTGGCTGGCCATCCATCAAGGTGCCAGCTCCCTGCAAGTCTGGCCTGCAGGCTCAGTGCAGCAACTGGGGAAATCTCAGCTGGACTGTAGACAGAGTGGGGGAGTTTAAATGAAAATGCCCCCCACAGGCTCATAAGGAGTGGTACTCTTAGGAGGTGTGTCCTTGCTGGAGGAAGTGTGTCGGCAGGGGCAGGCTTAGAGGTCTCCGAAGCTCTAGCCAGGCCTAGTGGCTTACATTCTCTTCCTGTTGCTGCTGGTCCAGATGTAGAGCTCTCAGATACCCTTCTAACACCGAGTCTGCCTGCATGCCGCCATGCTTCCTGCTTTGATGATAATGAACTAAACCTCTAAACTGTGAGTCTGCACCAATGAAAAGTCTTCTTTTATAAGAGTTGCCCTTCGCGCCAACCATTGGATTGAGCACGGCGGTGGGGGTTGGGTGAGGAGTTGGGGAAGGGACTGAGGAGCTGAGGGGGCAACAGGCCAGAACCCTCCCCTCCCCCCAGCTCCCGGGGACTGGACCACCAACCAAAGAATACACACGGAGGGACGCATGGTGCTGGCTGCATTTGCGGCAGAGGATGGCCTTGTTGGACATGAGTGGGAGGAGAGGCCCTTGGGCCTGAGGGTGTTCGATGCCCTAGTGTAGGGAAATGCCAGGACAGGAAGACAGGAGTGGGTGGTGGAGCAGCCTCATAGAGGCAGGGGAGAAGGATAAGATAGGGGGTTTCTGAAGAGAAGACCTGGAAAAGGGAAAGCATTTGAAATGTAAATTTAAAAAATCCAATAATTTTTTTTTAAATTAAAAAAAAAATAAGTGGGTAAGCGAAATTTACAGGGCCTCTCGATCTTTTGATAGCCTACTTATGTTTTTTATTGAAAACCTAGGGGGATTCATAGATAGTTGATCAGTAGATTCTCTCTCCATAATGTGTGGCTGTGGGTCTCTGCATCTGTTCCCATCTGCTGCTGGAGGACGTCTCTCTGATGTTGACTAGATAAGGCACAGATCTATGAGTATACCAGAAAATCATTAGAAATCATTTATTCATTTCTTTTAGACCAGTAGTGTTTAGTTTTACCCCAGACCTCTGGGATATCTTATCTCTGGTTCCTGGTACCCAAGCAATGCTGGATGTGGGTTCTTTCTCATGGAGTGGGCCTTAAATACAGTCAGACATTGGTTGGCTACTCCTCCTATAAGTTCTATGGCATCTTTGCCCTATATGTTATGCAGGCAGGATAGAGAGTGTAGGCCATAGGTTTTGTGTCTGGTGTTCACATTTCTATTTTGTCAGCCTACAGAGTACCTTCCTACATTGAAGAGGCTAGAACATAGGAATGAGGGCTCAATATAGGTATCAGCTCAACTTCTTCATGTTTAATGAGTTGTACTGGTGTTCTCAGCAATGAGCCCTGCTATCAGTTTGTGGAAGGCAACTGTGGTGGTTTGAATATGCTTGGTCCATGGGAAGTGGCACTATTCAGAGGTATGGCCTTATGGGAGAAGGTCTAGCCTTGTTAGAGGAAGCATGTCACTGTGGGAGTAGGCTTTGAGTAGGCTAGTGCTCAAGCTCTGCCCAGTGTGGAAGAGACCCTCCTCCTGCTTGTCTGCGAAATACAGTCTCCTCTGGGCTGCCTATGGATGAAGGTGTAGAATTCTCAATTCATTTTCTAGCACCATGTCTGCCTTTGTGCTACCATGCTTCCTGTCATGATGATAATGGACTGAACTTCTGAAACTGTAAGCCCTCCCTAATTAAATGTTTGCCTTTATAAGTGTTTCCTTGGTCATGGTGTCTCCTCATAACAATAAAATCCAAACCACAACAGACAACAGACATTGGTACCAGGGACTGGGGTATTGCTGTGAGAGGCCTGATCATACTATGCCTTTTTTTTGGAATGTGGATTTTGGGACCTTGGAAACTGTGAGACTCTAATGTTTGCTTAAGAATGATACCCAGACTCAAATAGTATGTAAAAGCAAAGAGCATTTTATTCAGCAGAAGTTCAGGATGCAGGGGTCTCTCATTCAAAGATAGAGACAACCAAGTGAGCTCGAAGGCCTGATTTAAAACACATTAGGGGAATTCTGGGGTAGGTGACCTTTATCTTGTGGTATTTCTAGGGATAGTCCAGAACCTTCACTGGGGTATGGGGGCTGAAAGCTGTTGCTGAGGAGCTGGAAACTGTTGCTGACCCATTACCCTTGTTTAGGCCAGGTGGTGGGGCAGCTTCTGACTAGCTACCTGAAGCCTGTTTTTGTTTTTGTTTGTTTGTTTGTTTGTTTTCTAGTAGCTGACTTGCCTGGGCTTGGTTGTACTTGTCCAGTTCTTAGGCATAGTCTTCAGAACTGCCAATTTGAAGCCTGTTATGGAATCAACCTGTCTCAGAAAGCAGCAGAATGCTTTTAAGTACAGCATAATGGGCCATTCTAGTAAAAGCATGAAAGACAGTGGTGCTGAGGAGTGATTGAACTATGGGGGTCTGGCTCATGTGGTTTCAGAGGAGAATAATTTTAATTATTACCTAGAGGTAGTTCTTGTAATATTTTGGAGAAGACTGTGTCTGCTTTTTTGCCCTTGATCAAAGAGTCTGCCCGAGGCTAAGGTAATTACATTGACAAGGAAATCTCAAAAATAGCCTAGCATAGACTTTTTCTAGTGGTTTACTCTTATGAGGAATGTTTTAATGAAGCATAACAAGCTTAGAAAGGAAAAACACAAAATATATTCTTCAAAGAATTAAAGGGGCACTAGGAAATGGAATAGAGCTAAATCATATGTTCAAAAATATTAAACAGAATTAAGGAAGTGGTGACCTTGGGGCAAGATTCCACCCATTTAAGCCTATTGTTTATACATTTGCAGTTAAACCAGGGATAGTTATATCATGTTAGACATTATTATGATCTAGTTACTGTTTTCATTTGGACATAGGAGATATGATTATATTTCAAATTGACACGGGATGGAATGTAACGGATATTCTTGGGTGTCAACCTGACTATACCTGGAATGAGCTACAACCAAGAATTTATAAAGATTTTGTGAAAAGATAAAGAAAAGCTTAAGTCCAGGCATCTTTATTCCTAGTACTTAGAGGAGACAGGCATTCAGATCGCTTGAGTTAAAGGTCAGTCTTCAGAGAAAGATTCAGAATAGCCAAGCTTAGGCAATGAAGGAATTGGAAAACAGAAAGCTGGTGATGATATAATAGAACAAGGGAAGCCATGTTCCAACCCCAGCAAGCAGCAGAACTCAGCAGCTTTGGCCATGTGGCTCTGACTTTAAGAGTCATGAGTAAAAGGAGTAACTGGGACGATTGATGCTGGTTATCTGGAGCTAAGAAATTAGTGGTGATTAAGAAGAGATCAGAATCACTGAGGTAAAATCTGGGAAGTGTTTTCTAAGAGCACAAAGAAGGTGTGTTCCAGAGATAGACATTGTGCTGGCACCTGGACTTGATAATATGTAAGAATCACCCAGGTGGTACTGGTTTAGAAGGCATGAAGGGGTCATGGAGAACAGCTGAGCCTTGGCACTGTGAGAGGATAGAAAAGGCCATTGGTGGAGGTGTAGCCTTAGTGGCAGTTGGCAACCCAGGACTGAAAGGATCATGCAAAGATGTTGAAGCTTGGCACCAATAAGAGGCTATTGGTGAAGCCTAGTTGCACTGGTAGACCCCAGAGTATTGGAGATGCCAGTACAATGGGATGACCACCAAGAACAGCAGTAGCAGTAGAGTGAGTCAACCAGAGCCTAGAGTACTCCAGAGGACAGAGCTGGAGAAGAGACATAAGCCCTTTGGAGGAGCTCAGAAGTTCATGTGTGGATTCTAGACACTGAAACAAGAGAATGTAAAGTTGAAGTTATCTTGGATAGCCCAACATGTTAGAGATGTCAGAGCTGTGGGATGCCTGCTGAAGAAAGTTATAAAAAGGGAGTGGAACTAGCCCAAGAGGAAGTTTGTTGTAGTCAACAAAGATGAAAGGAGTTGGAGATCTGAAGAATGCTTTGACATCAGACATAAAGGTGCAGAGTTTGGAGTTTGCCCAACTGGTTTTCCATCTTGCTTTGGTCTACTATTTCCTCACTAAGATGTTCTGGAATGGAAATATATATTCTCTGATGTTGGAAGTATATGATCTGCTTTTTGATTTTGATTTTATAGGGGATTACAGTTAAGAGATTGCATAAATCTCAAAAGAGACTTTGAACTTTGGATTTTTAACATTGTTGAGACTGTTATAGACTGTGGAGACTTTTGAAGTTGGACTAAATGTATTTTGCATTATACTATGGATAGGTATGGCCCACATAGAATCATGTATTTGAACAAGCCTATGTATGGGTGCCAGGGAGTGGAATGTGGTGGTTTGAGTATACTTGACCCACAGGAATTGGCACTATTAGGAGTTGTGACCTTATTGGAGTAGGTCTGGCCTTGTTAGAGGAAGTGTGTCACTGTGGGGGTGGGCTTTGAGGTCTGCTAGTGCTCAAGCTCTGCCTAGTATGGAAGAGCGCCTTCTCCTGGCTGCCTGTGGAATAGTATCTTCTGGGCTGCCTTAAGATCAAGATATAGAACTCTTAGCTCCTTCTCTCACACCATGTCTGCCTGCATGCTGCCATGCTTCCTGCTGTAATGATAATGGACTGAACCTCTGAAACTGTAAGCCAGTCCTAATGAAATGTTTGTTTTTATAAGAGTTCGTCATGATGTGCCTTCACAGCAATAAAACTCTAAGATAGCAACCTTTTGTCTTCGCAACAGCTTGGGTTGTTTGGGGATTTTCATGGGACTCCCTTGGCCAATGATACAACCAAGTTCTGCCACTGGACTAGCTTGTCTAGCTACAGAGCTGGCTAGTTCAGACTCTGCATCCATTATTACTAAGAATCTCTTTTTTAAGATCACCTTAATAGATTCCAGGAAGTTTCCACTACACTAGGTTTCCACATCATCTCTCAGATGCCCTCTACCCCCAATTCCAACTGTCTCTTCTCCCATTCTCTCTTCCACCCCATCTGTGACCCCACTTGATCCCCTGCTCCCATCCCCACTTACTCCCAGTCCACCAGGAAACTCTATTCTATTTCTCCTTCCTAGGGAGATCCATGAGTTCCCCCCCACGCCAACCCCACCTCTTACCTAACCTTTCTGGGCATCTCATCTCCTGTGCCAATGGGTTCAATGTTATTGCCACTTTCTCTTCTATCAGATTCAGAGCATCTGGTTTTATGTTGAGGTCTTTGATCCCCTTGGACTTGAATTTTATGAAAAGTGATACATATGGATCTAGTTACATTCTTCTACATACAGTCATCCAGTTTGACCAGCACCATTTGTTAAAGATATTGTCTTTTTTTCTACTGCGTATTTCTGGCTTCTTCTTCTTTCAAAAGTCAGGGGTCCATAGGTATGTGGATATATGTCTGGGTCTTAAATTCAATTCCATTCACCAGTGTGTCTGTTTTTATGCCAATACCATTTCTCTCTCTCTCTCTCTCTCTCTCTCTCTCTCTCTCTCTCTCTAAGACTGCATACTGCTTTCACTAGTGCTCAGCACATGGGATCCATACAGGCACAGTTGTGTTCAATAACTGCTGGCAGAGACTAGTGACTTTCTTTTTTAAAGATTTATTTACTTTATGTATATGAGTACACTGTAGCTGTCTTCAGACATACCAGAAGAGGGCATCATTGGATCCCATTACAGATGGTTTTGAGCCATCTGGGAATTGAACTCAGGACCTCTGGAAGAGCTGTCAGTGCTCTTAACCACTGAGCTATCTCTCCAACTTTATCCATCCTCTACTTTTCTTCTTTTCCTCTTTCCTTCCTTCCTTCCTTCCTTCCTTTTCTTTCCTTTACAGCTATAGCTGTGTTGTATGACTTGAAGTTTGGATTGCTGGGACCTCCAGCAGTTCTTTTTTATTGTTCAGTATAGTTTTAGCTATCCTGTGGGCTTTCTTTTTTTCCATATTGAGAATTTTCTTTTCATGATTTATAAATAATTTTGGTGGGAGTTGCATTGAACCTGTAGATTGCTTTTGGTAGGATTTTCACTATTTAATCTTACCAATTCATGAGCATGGGAGATCTTTCCATCTTCTGATATCTTCTTCAATTTCTTTCTTCAAAGACCTCTAGTTTTAATCATGTAAGACTTTTACTTGCTCGGTTAGTGTCTTAGGTAGGGTTTTACTGCTGTGAACAGACACCATGACCAAGGCAAGTCTTATAAAGGACAACATTTAATTGGGGCTGGCTTGCAGGTTCAGAGATTCAGTTATCATCAAGGTGGGAGCATGGCAACATCCAGGCAGGCATGGTGCAGGAGGAGCTGAAAGTTCTATATCTTCATCTGAAGGCTTCTAGCAGAATACTCACTTCCAGGCAGCTAAGACTAGGGTATTAGAGCCCACTTCCACAGTGACACACCTATTCCAACAAGACCACACCTCCTAATAGTGCCATTCCCTGGGCTGAGCAAAGACAATCCATAACAGTTAGAGTCACCTCAAGATATTTTATATTACTTGAGGCTATTGTGAATGATGGTGTTTCCCTGATTCCTTTTTTACTCCACTTGTCATTTGTATATAGGAAGGCAACCAATTGTTATTATTATTATTATTATTATTATTATTATTATTATTATTATTATTTTAGTTTATCTCTTGTCCAGCCACTTTGGTGAAAGTGTTTATCAGCTGTAGGAGCTCCCAGGTGAAAATTTTAGGGCCATTTATGTATACTATCATATCAGCTCAAATAATGGTACTTTGACTTTTTTGTTTCTAATTTTTTCTTTGATTTCCTTCACTTGTCTTATTGTGTTAGCTAAAATTTCAAGTACTATATTGACTATATAAGGAGAGAGTGAACAACCTCGCCTTGTTCCTGATATTAGTGAGATTGGTTTGTGTTTCTCTGCATTTAATTTTACGTTGGCTATAAGCTTGCTGTAAATTGCCTTTATTATATTTAGGTATGTCCCTAATCTCTTCAGGACTTTTTTTGTTGTTGTTGTTATTGTTTGGTCATTTGTTTGTTTTGTTTTTCAAGACAGGGTTTCTCTGTGTAGCCCTGGCTGTCCTGAAACTTACTCTTGTAGAATGTAGATCCAGCTGACCTTGAACTCTTAGAGATCTGCTTGCCTCTGTCTCTTAAGTTCTGGGACTAAAGGTGTACACCACCTAGCTTGGATTTTATTTCTTGATATATTCAATCAACCTGTGTCTTTCAGTTAGGGAATTAAGGCCATTGATATTTAAAGTTTTTATTGAAATGTCTGTTCATTGTTCTCATTTTGCAGTTGTACTTCTCTTTTGTTATTTGTGTTCTCCGTATTACTTTGTATTTTAATAATTATTGCTTTGTATTTCATTCCACCTTGTCTCTGCTATCCTTATTCATCTCTTTAGCCTGAAATAATGCTTTCTATATTTTCTTGAGTTTTTGTTTGTTTGATATAACAGTGTTGGTTTGTATTGTAGGACGTTTTTCTTCCTCCTTCAATCATGGCAGATAGTTTTTCTGGTATTTTATTTTAGGTTAGCCATCACAGTCTTCTAGATCTTGAAATGCATTGCTCCAATCTTTTCTGCCTTTCCAAGTTTCCATTGAGAACTCAGTGGTTCTTCTGGTGGCTTTTCCTTTATATGTGGGCTTGTGGGTTTTTTCTTTTTTTTCAGTTTTCAATACACTTTCTTTGTTATCTATACTTAGTGTCTTAGGGTTTATATCGCTGTGAAGAGACATCATGAGCAAGGCAACTCAACTCTTATAAAAGAAATCATTTAATTGGGGGCTTGGTTATAGTTTTAGAGGTTTAGGCCGTTATCATCATGACCGGCAGAATGGTGGCAGTCAGGTGTGGTGTGGAGAAGTAGCTGAGATATGCATCCTGATTCATAAGCCAAGAGAGGGAGGGAGGGAAGGAGGAAGAGAGAGAGAGAGAGAGAGAGAGAGAGAGAGAGAGAGAGACCCACCCTGAGCGACATACTTCCTCCAACATGGTCACACCTCCTTTTTAGCTATTGTACTCCCTGATGGCTAAGCCTTCAAATATATGAGCCTAAGGTGCCCATATTTACTGAACACATCACATTTCACTCTTTAGTCTCCATAGGCTTGTTTTTATATTACAATCCAAAAATGAATTCAGTTCAAATTCAAAGGTTTTCAGTCTCAACACTGTTTAAACATCTCTACTGAGACTCATGGCAATCTCTCACTATAAACCCTGTAACATCTAAATAAAAGAGCTGATTACATACTTCCAACATATAATGGCATAGAATATACATTACTATTCCAAAAGAGAGCAACAGGAGAATAGTGAGGAAATACTTGACCAGGAAATACTTGAAACCCAGCATGGTTTACTCCAAATTCTGCACCTCCATGTCTGATGTTAAAGCATCCTTCAGATCTCTAGCTCCTTTCAGCTTTGTTGACTGCGTCACATCTCTCTCTTGAACTCGTTCACACCCAGTCCGTAAGTCCCTTGGCCGTTATCCTATGATTCTGGCTTTTTCAACATCTTGGGTTCTTCAAAGTAATCCAGGTTCCAATGAACTCCTTCACAGCTTCACACATTGGGCCCTGCGGACCTCCATGTAGGGACAGCCCTCACATATGCCTGCCCTCTGTGCCTTTTCTTAGTCACAGTGGAGATTCCACAACTCCCTTCTTGTACTCTTGATTTTACAGCCAGGACCACATGGGTGAAGCTGCCAAGCTCTGCTGCTGGGTGGGGCTGAAACTTGGCCCCCTCTTTCAAAAACATTTGCATCAGCTTTCTGGTTTTGCCTTCATTGCTTAGGCTCTTTCTTTAATTTCTCTTCACAACTTGGAAGCTTAGCTGGGCGGAGTCTTGCCCTGAGGTCACTACTCCCTTTATTCCACTTAACATCAGGATTTTCTTTAAACTTATCATCTTGAGCACTGGGCTTGTTTCCATCATTACACTTCCCAGTGATCCTCTTCTCTTCAAATGGTGCATTTTATGTTTTCCTTACTCTACTTTCTCTATTCATGATAGATATGCATAAGAATGGCCACTGATAACTAACTATGCAACACAGCCTCTGATGGCTAAGCCTTCAAATCTATGAGCCTATGGGGACCATTCTTATTCAGACCACCACATTTACTGTTTAGCTATGGTATCTGTAGGTATTTTCATTTCTGGTCTTGTCTATTTTTGTTCTGTGTGTATTGGTGTGTCTTTTCTAAGTTTGGGGACACTTTTCTTTTCTGATCTTGATGACATGGGGTTCTTCTCCTTCATCTATGCCTATAATTCAACGGTTTGTTTGTTTTTTTCATGGTGTCCCAAATTTTCTGAGTATTCCTTTCCTCTCTGTGTGTGTTCAAATTTTTCAAACTTGTTGCAATATTTAGTTTAGATCTATTACTTTAACTTCTGGTTCATACTACTTCTAAGGCTTTCCTTTGAGTGTCCTAGTTGAATTGTTTGGTTTTTCAATTCCATCTTTATTTCAGCTTGAGTCCTCGTCACTGTATCTATCTCATTATTGAATTCTGCTTGAGTTCTGATTGTCTGTCATTTCCATCAGCCTATGTTTGTGCTTTTTTGGGCTTCAGTCTGGACTTCATTCTCCTTTAGTTCTTTCTCCTCAAATTCATAGAGCTGTTTCTTTGTTCCTTCCTTAAACCTCTTGGATTATTTTTATGAAGTTTGTGCTTCTTCTTTTAAATTCTGTGCTCTGGGGTTTATAAACAGGAAATTCTCATTGGCTGTCATTTCAATATGATGGAAATGTTTTCGAGTGAAGGTTCAGGCTTGATCTGTCATATTGCTGGTATTTTTTGCCATGAGGGTGGACATGTGGACTCCTTTTGTTAGTTTGAATCTGATATGGACAAAATAGGATGGGGCAGAAGAGAGGTTATGTGGGTGTGTTGGGCCTAGAAGTTGGAAATAGTTTGGGTGGGATGAAGTCAGATGGACAGAGAGATATGCTTCCTGGTTTAAGTCTGGAGTGTGGGTTTAGTTCTGGCCCAGGGGAAAGGTTGGATATGTTGTAGGAGGGTCCTTTTGGTGGATAGGCGAGGCAGATCCTGGTTGAAGCCTAGTAATTGTTTTCAGCACAAGCAGAGGAGGCCAGCATAGACCATTACACTGCATGTGGGAACCAGGCTTGCTCTAGCAGGTTGCAGAAAAGACACAGATGGAAAGTCAGGGAGTCTCTTCTGCCTAGGTACTGGAAAAGAAGTTGACAGTCTGGCAGAGTATACTGGTGGGCAGTGTTGCACAAGTCACCTGTGAGTGGTGACTGGTTTTTCCCAGTCGTGGTGGAAATTTATATGTTGGCTGCTAAGCAGGTAAGCATGGGTAGACTAGTCTTGGTACCAGATATGGTACTAGGGCGAGAGAGGTTGGGAGACTCACTGGTCTAGATCTTGGGGTGGTTGGAAGGGGTACACTGTCCTGTAGTTTTAAAGATGTTATAGTTTGAGGAAATTTGGGTGAAAGATACATTGGGAATTCTTGCTTATTTTTTACAAGTCTTATAAGCCTGACATTTTAAAAGTATAAAGTAGAGATGAGCAAAGGGAAGTCAAACAGGAGGCTGAAGAGGTTAAGAACACTTGTTACTCTTCTAATGGATGTGAGTTTGGCTCCCAGCACAGACACTGGGCTGCTCACGACCACCAGGCTCTAGAGAGATCTTGAGCTGACCCAGCACCTCTGGCCTGCTAAGGTACTTCAGTCATGTGCATATAGCCACATAGATGAACATATAGTACATAATTAAAATAAAATAAAATCTCAAAAACTAAAACACACAAACAGAAACTGTTCTAACTATCATTGTATGCAGACTGATACCGCTCCTGATCAAATGTGGTGGACACTGACCCAGAGGCCCTTCACTGCCTCATTTTGGGCCATTAAATTTATCCAGTTCCTTAATATACAACCTGAAAAACCCTTCAAACGGACACATTCATGCCTAAAATATCGGAAAGCGTTCAAGGCTGTTCTAGGCATGAGGATGCTAGGCCGGCCACTGTCAGCCTCTCCTCTCTGACTCTCTTGGAAACCAAAGGACGGAGCTCAGTGACTAATATTGACCTATCAGTACTTAGTCACTTAGCATAGATATAATGTGTCAGGAAAAGAAACATAATTTACTTTGCTGCGTTGTTATCTATGTGTGTTCAGGCTCCCAAAGGTGTCAAGGCCAACCTCCATGGTTAGAATGTAGACCAAATTGTTTCTTGGGCTTCCCATTTCCCTGAGTGGCTTCCCCAGGGCTGTCACATTTCACATTGTGCTGTATTATCTTGCTTGCTTCTCCTTGGTTCAGGAAGAAAGATTCTGCCTTCTTTCTGGTTTTAGGCAACAGTTATGGAGGCCACTGATGTCATTTGTCGTCAGGGTGCAGGTCTGTGTCAGCCACTCTGTATTTCTGCCCCAGCTGCCATAATCACAATACCTTTTGACTGATGCTTGACTAAATGGCTGTGAGCTTTAAGATCTACTTTGGGTGTCAGGTGATATGGGGCTCTCCCCTCTCAACCCCCCAACACCGTGGGTGGGCGGCTTTCTGAGTCAGACCCCCCCCCTGTCTTGTGGGTCCTAGGAGCTGGGCTTCCTGCTAACTCTTGGGGACCTTGCCCATGCCGTGACCACTGCTGGTGCCAGTGAGGTGGGGACAGGGAGAAGGGAGGCTGAGCTGCCTTGATGAAGGACTCAATCCACTTCCTGTGCCCCCCTTTGCCAGTCAGCTGTGCATCCGCCCTGGGGATGAGTCAGCTCAGGCTCATCCCTGAGGAGAGTCCAGGAGCCCCGATTTAAAAGCAGTCTGAGGCAGATCCATTGAGGACCAGTGTTTGCATATGAAAATACCAGCTGTTGGCGGGGCAGCCTGGGAGGAAGGCTGTATTTCAGCCTTTGGCTCCTATGTGGGTGGTGAAGTCTGTCCAGTTTCCTGTGAAGAAAACAGCTCTGTGTCCCTAGGGTGTCACCATAGCAGGCTGACTGGTGACATTTCCACAGGGTCACCTGTGCGCTGGCCTTAGCCCTTTGCAGCACCCTCGGGTGTTCTGGGGACTTGAAGAGGCTCACAGAATCCACACGGACCCTTTTGGGTTTTTTTTATTTCTCTTGAGATGAAATGACATCTTATCTCCTCCAGTCCTTCCTTTGCCTCTTCCCAGATGGCTGGATTTGATGGCTCACTCCTGGGGGCACTGCACGGGGAGAGGCGGCTGGGTGGGGGTCAGCATGGGTGCCAGGTTGTGAGGTCTTGCTGGTGCTAATACAACCAGGAGGCACAATACGCTCTTCTCTGAGCTTGAGATTGGAATTTAAATTAAACCTCATTTAGCTAGACGCTCCCTTTTGATTTATCGGCAGATGCCTCTTGCTGCTCGAGCCTTGTTAAATTGCTGGCAAACACTTCACTGACCAGCTGTTCCTATTAAGCCGAAAGCACGCTGCGGAGCGGGGTCAATCCCCTTGCACTTTGGATGGTTCTTATATGTTGTCCCTGTGGAGCAGCCACTGGGAGGATATTATCCCCTGCACCCTGGGAGATGGATGGTTAATGGGAACGAGAGATTCTCATGCCTATGGGTGGGGATGGGTAGGCACAGGGTATCACATTGGGACTTTGGATGTCACTCTGTTCTGTCTTCAGGGTTCCTGCCTGTCACTTGAGTCTTTGAGTGAAGGCAGAGACCTGATGGTTAGTCTTTGAGCTGATATTAGGAGGTGTTTGCCCTGTGGGTTGAGGAGTTTAGCACTTACATCATGCTCTTCCCAACTCATCCCCTATGGCTATGGGTTTTCTGAAACAGAGTTGGTACCAAGCCCAGACCTAGGTGGACTTCATCATCCCGTGCAAGAATTCATTTTTATCAAGCATCTCAATCAGGCAGATGTCCCTGCGGGAGCCTCAAAGCTGTCTACTGTAACAATACAATAGCTGTATTGTTATATGAATAAAAGAGTCTCTATGCATGGGCTGGAGACACTTGGTGCTAGGACCAAGGGCTCTAGATACGCATTCCTCACATACATCTTCTTCCTCTACTCCTGGCCTGTGTGGGCTCTGCCGAGCAGCCCAGCAACAGCAAACCTGAGGGCTTCAATCACTGCTTGAACTACAGGAAGCTGACTGGCTGCAGACTCTCTGCCCTGCAACAAGCTTTCCCCAGTCCTGAGTTCCTTGTTCCACTCTGTCACCTGTATTCGTTTCCTGAGGTTCCCCAGACTGAAGCCCTATGAGGTCAAGAGTGACCCAGTTGTGTGGAGAATGAGTACAGGTCAGAGTGGCCCTAGGAGTCCCTTAGGGATGCCATCTAAAATCGAGCCAATCACTTGGCCACTGGATTGGGGTCGTGGAGGGCTTGCATACCAGTTCTGGAATGGGAGAGCTGCGTGTTTGGAGTCACAGATGGCAGTGCTGTTGTATGTGGACTGCAGTGGGAAACTGTTCAGTCACAAATGTTCAGGGATAGCAGCAGAAGATGGGTTAAAACATCTTCTACCCCTGTTTATTCATCCACCTGTTCTTTTACTTGGCAAATAAGTATTGGTCACCTGTAATTGATTCTGTGACTCAGAAATATTAATATCAGAGGCCTTCCAAGACAGTGGGTAGTCATTTAATCAGACAGGGAACCTATCAGCACAGACTGCCCAGTGAGATGGCAAAGGCAGAAACGTTAGCGGGGAGGGCTTCCTGGTTGAACTAGGGGTGAGTGGCGGCCTGAAGCTCAGAGGAAAATGCCCTGTAGAACACCTGAAGCCTCGGCTTGGTATTGAGTGCGCGAGAGATGGCAGGAGGGCGATGGGCACCCTACGCAGAAACAACAGCACGGCCGGCCCAGCTGCGTCAAGCAGCACGCACTGATCTGCTTCTTGTGTTTTGTCTGGAGTGCAGAGTGCACGTGGCCAGCCCACCTTGGGCTGGAGGAGCTGACACAAACGGGCTCTTGGGTCCTGAGTGCAGTGGCTTGAATTTTACCCAGAGACATTTGGGATCCACAGCGAGGTTTAAGCAAGCATAGAAGAGTGTTCAGCAAGGCTCTGTTCTGCACATAGCTGACCTGCTAGTCTTGATTATCTGTGTTCCACCTAGACTGTAAGGCTCCCGGGCAGAGTTTTGACTGTTTTGATCACTGTGGCATCCCCAGAACATTTCTGGTATGAAGGTAGAGGCTTCATGTATATGTATAGATTTGTGTTTAGTAGACTCAGCCTGAGAGATGCTGTGTGGAGCTGAGAAGTAGTGTTGAATGACATTACTAGAGAAACGGAAGAGGCGTGGCAAGGGGGAGGAACAACAGAATGTGAGCCAGCCAGGAAGTTGAGGAAGTTTCTGGAAGTCCCGACTGACTGTTTGGAGAGGGCTCCTGGTGCTCTTTTGTTCCTAGGACAGGCTCCTGCCCCTGCGTCTCCTCTGCCGTGGCAGCCTGTGAGACCTACTACACAGTCAGCGAATAGCTTTTGAGCAGTTCTCGGACAATGGGCTACAAAGCCAGCAGCACACACATACACACACACACACACACACACACACACACACACACCCCCAGGGTTCTGTCTTCACGGCTTGCCTTCCAACTGGGGAGCACGGGGGTCAAGTGGGTGCCAAGGAAGGTGTGTGATATGTTGGTGGGGAGCTTCCTGTCAGATGTGTGCTCACCCTGGACTGGGCTACGAAGTCATTTTTATTTTATTTTTCTGGGGTGTTTTCCTATTTGTATGGGTGTCATTGGCCCTTTACATGTAAGGTGGAAAAGAAGTGACCGGGCCGACACAGACAAATGTTAGAGAAGCTTTATTTTCATCTTTCTTTTTGAAATTTAATTAACTTTTTCTTTAAACTTTTAAGCATGTACATATTGTATGCTGACTATATTTTCATACCTCCCTACCCTACCTTCCCCCTCTCCTTCTCCCTACCCTACCCTCCCCCCTCTCCTTCTTTCTACAAGTTGACCCCTTTTGTCCCCCTTGACATTTTTTTTTGTTTTCTTGTTTTTTGTTTTTTTTCGAGACAGGGTTTCTCTTTACAGCCCTGGCTGTCCTGGAACTCACTTTGTAGACCAGGCTGGCCTCAAACTCAGAAATTCGACACACACACACACACACACACACACACACACACACACACTTATTCAGGTCTCTATTGACAGGCACTTAGGTTGGTTCCATAACTTACCTATTGTGGATAGTGCTGTAGTAAACATTGATGTACAACTCTCTTGGTGATGATGTTGACTTGAGCTTCTTTGGATAACTACCCTGAAGTGGTACACCTGGGTCATATGATGTAGGTCTTTTTTCAGGTTTTTTTTTTTTTTTTTTTTTTTTTGAGAGCACTCCATCCTGGGTGGACCAGTTTACACCCCCCCCCCCCACAGCAGTGCCTCAGGCTCCTTTGTCCACATCCTCAACAGCATTTGTTGTTACTTGCTTTCTTAAATAAATACTGCTGCTCTGACTGAGGTGAGGTGCAATCTCCGAGAAGTTTTGATTTGCTTTTCTCTGATGGCAGTGTGGTTGGACAGTTTTCTTTTTTTTTTTTTAATGTCTTCATTAACCATTTGTATTTCATCTTTTGAGAACTGTCTGTTCATTTTGTTAGACCACGTATTGAAGAAAAGGGAAAAAAAATCTAGCAGACAGATCTGGTCTCCTAGATTGACAGGGAATATTATGTAAGGGAGGAATAGATGTGGAGGAGGGAGGGAGAGTGGGTAGTAAAATGGGACATGGCAAGTGGTCTGATAGCTGGGTGCATTGCTCCCTAGGCCCCGTGAGTCTCACTCAGGGAATTCCTCTGCAGTGGTTGCCTGCTCTTTCTCCTCTGGGTCTGGCTTTCAATGATCTGATTACAGATGCTAGTATGAGGGTGGAGTCTCAGCTGCCCCTCACAGTTTCCTGTTTTCCTTCAGGGTATAGGCTGCAAATGCTGGCTACTTACTTCCTGTGATCCTTTCCACTGTCAAGGGCACTGTTGTCAGTGTGCAAGTCCCCTGCAGATACAAAATAGTATGGGCAAGTCCCTGGTAGATACAAAGTACTATGGGCCAGTCCCCTGTAAGTACAAAGTATCATGTGCAAGTCTCCCATAGAGAAAAAGTACCATGTGTAGGTCCCTAATAGATACCTACTGCCACATGCATGAGCCAGGAAGCATCTTTCCCTTTGTCTAGCTGTGCTCTGCTGGCTTGACAGCACACAGTCCCATGGTACTTGAGTTTCTTAACAACAACCATGACAACAGAGTGCTACCAAGATGCCCATGCGGGCACTTTTTAAAAACAATATCCTGTTTCTGCTCCCAGTCTTTGGACAGTGGCAGTCCCCCACCTCCCGCCCCCCTTTTTTTCTCCTAGCACTTCCTTCTGCTAAGGTGGCTGCCACTCCAGCTGCAGCCTTTGTTCCAGCTAGAGTGCCTGTTGTTGTAAGTGCAGTGCGGGTTGTGTAAGCTCCCTGGCTCCTGCAGTCTGTGGTGGGTGCTCCCTCTCTCTGGGAGTGGGAGCTTCTCAAAAAAAACCCACCTTGGAACAGGCTCCTTAGGCTTTCTCTTCTGCTTTGTAAAGGTCTCCGCTTTACTTTTCTAAGTAAGGTAGAAAAAACTGCAGGCTTCATCCTCCTTGATTTTGCAGATTTCCCCAGGAAGAGTCTCGGGCAGACCGTGTCATGTACCATCTTCCCAACTATTTCTATGACAAAGAACTGAGGGCCATGGCTATGACCTGACAGAGCCGCAGCTGTAGTTCTTCCCAACTCTAACAGTCGGAGAAGCATTGTTATTAACCGCAGCCCCAGAGCAGAGAAGAAAGCCAGGAGGAATGCAGGGTCTTCTTCCTTCCTCTGCCATCTGGCCTGATTGGACTTCCAGTGGTGAGGCTCTCCCACACTGACAGCATCAGTCTGCTTTACTTTACGGATACATTCAGACTAGGGCACAATCAAATACCCAGCAGTCTGTGGCTCCACTGATATACAGTTATTGGGGAAGTGGCTGATGGATGGGGGAAATCACAGAGCAGGGTCAGGGATCAGAGGTGTGGGCATGGGGTAGGGTGAGGTGGTAGGAGAGTATATAGTTCTCAGGCTGGGCCTTGGGGACCACATGGCTTTTAGCTAACGATCTGAAGCAGGTGGAGTAGTAAGCTCAGAGTACTTTAGGGACAGAGAGTCCCAGGCAGAAGTAACAGCCAGAGGTGGGAACGAGACTGAAGGGCTTAGCATGAGGCGGGAGCTAGGTAGGTGAGAAGGAATAGGGAAATGTTGCTATTGTCCATATATGTGTGCTTGTGTGTGCGTGTGCACACATGTAGGAGTATGTGCATGTGTGCTCATTTGTGTGTGTGTGTCTGCTGGCAGAGGTATGCAGATTTTAAAGACTATTCTATAAACTCCTTTTACTGTGAGTGAAACAAAACTGTTGTAAGTTTAATCCGCACTAGTCCTGAATCTTTCATGAACTCACAAAAACCTTAAATCTCAGTGAACAAGCTCTTAAAGGGTGGGCCAGTTTTAGGTTTCTAGTATGTGACTCCAAAATAGGGAACAGTGCCCTAAATGCCTGTGTGTAGGTGTAGACTCTGAGGTGCATTGTGGGAGACGGGACCTACATCTTCAGTGATGGCCGAGGGAGGGCACAAGCAGGAAGAACCACCGAAGCACAAGATGCCAGATTCTGCAAGAGAGTCTTGGTCCAGAGGAAAGAGGTCCCTTCCAGGAGCTTAGAACTTAGACTGGACTAGAGGAAATGGTTCAGGAATAACCAACTCACAGGTGCTATATGTTCATTTGAATCTAGAAAAGTGGTCAAGTCTGGTAACCTGGTAACATGAGTGCCATCCTTGAACCCCACATAGTGGAAGGAGAGAACTAATTCCCATGCCTTCTGACCTCTTCCACACATGCACTGTGGCATATATTCCCCACACATGTGCATATAAACACATACAAAACCCAAACAAATGAGGGTTTCAATGGTTTTGTTTCTTTTAATTAATTTGACTTTCAAGCTAAGTGTTGCAGTACATGGGGTAGTCCCAGCACTCAGGAAGCTGAATCAGGAGGACAGTGAGTTCAAGAACAACCTGGGCTGTGGAGTGAGGCTCTGCTTTTAAAAGTCAAACAAAAAGTTCCAATGCTGGCGCTGAGGAGATGGTTCGGTGGCTAAGAGTGATCAGTGCTTGAGCAGGGCAAGTTCCTAGCACACATCAGTTAGCTCACAAACCTCTGTAACTCCAGCTCCAGAGGATGTGATGTCCTCTTCTGGCCTCCGTAGGCATCCTCACTCATGTGTGCTGGGACTTTTTCTTTGTTATAGTTTCTTCTCAGTTCTTGAGAATTAACAAAAGCAGTATGGTTGTGTGATCCCTGGAATGAGGTGAGCATTCATTCATCAATGCTGGTGGTTTACAGAGTGAGGCATGTGGCTACAGGGCTGCCAGGCCCATTTGTTGGTGGTGAGGGGGGTTAAGGTGTGGCATACACAGCGTGGGATCGCCCAGAATCCAGAAAGAGGAGGCACTGTAAGAGCAATAGGCTGCAAACACCCGAATTTGTGTGTGTGTGTGTGTGTGTGTGTGTGTGTGTGTGTGTGGCAGGCACTGTCCTGCTATCAGGGACTGCTAAAGCCCACGGAATCACTTTGACTGATGCTGCTGACAGTGTGGAGAGGTTCGCCATTTATCTAATGTTTTAAAAGACAAGCTTATACTGAGAGATGATTATCAACTTTGTCCCGAAGAAGTTATCAATGCCCTGACTTCAGGAGTGACAAACGCGGTTTATGGCATCTGTCAGGCAGATGAAGAGAAAGCCATTTCTTTCTATTAAGTAGATGGAAAGGACTCTGGGAGATTAGAGGCAGCAAGAACATCACTCCTGGATGAGGGATGTCAGTCAGGGGATTATCTTGTTAAGAAGGGACAAAGGCATTATAGCTCGTGACTGTAGAGCTGACAGAGTCCAACTGTAAATACATGTGTTATTGAGATTTCCCTAAGTTCCTGGGAGGTGGGAGAATCCTTCACCTTCAAACCATAAGTAAGTTTCAATTCCGATCAAAACATTTCATCTCTCTGGAGATTCCTTCCAAAGACCCCACTGTGTGGGCTCTAGCTGTTCTCTTTAGTGGCACCCACAAATCAAGGTTTTGAACTTTAAAATGACATCTTAAATAGACACACTTATTATTGGAAACATTGCATAAGTTCAGCTCGGGTCTTAAATGTCGTTGGTTGACGTTTATGATCTAATTCAATTTCTAATTATTCACAGAAAGGTTAATACTTAATTAAGGCACTGCTAGAAACTGCTTTAAAAAAATGAAGCCTGGGCTTTGAGCTTTCCTTTGCTTGAAGTGGAGAAAACATACTCTTCTGAGATCTGTAGGTCACTGGTTAAATATGATCATCTCCTGACTCAGGAAGCTGGAGGCGAAAGAGAAACAGCATTCGCTCCTCAGAATTGATGTCTCCAGGTCCTCCACTGCTCCGGCACCTGTTGAGAACAGTCCTGGCAGGGAACAGGGACTGGGCTAACGGCCAAATGTTGGATTCTTTTCCTTTTGTTTTTCCTTGGAAACCAGTGAAGGTTAAGCTCCAGGCAGATTGCTGGCTTCTCCTCGAGTTAATTACTATGAAGAGAAACACTATTAGTTAGGAGAAGTAGACTTGGAAAGGTATAGGTTGGGGAGGCAGAGTGGTGGTTTATGGACGGCTCTCATTTCTACTCGGAGGAAAGCATTCTGTAGTCTAAACCTACGATCAGTCTAACAGTCTTACAAATTAACATGTTCTGTTAAAGCGCACTGGTCCTTGTTGTTCTACACCAGCCAGGGAGAAGGCGTACTTATGGCATTCCGGCTTCACAGTCAGACTCTGAGAAGGGACCAGGTGACCAGCAGGTGTCAGCAGGCCAGTGGACTTTGCTGACTTGAGGAGGAATAAGACCCTGACCCAGACAGCCAGCCAGGAAAGCATGCAGGCCACCAATCCAGTGGCTCTTGCACAGCCTCCTGACCTTCAGAAGGATTTTTATATTGGGATTTGTGTCTTTTTTTTCCTGATTATTATCTTTGGAGATCCTACTGACTGTATTAAAATGAACAGCTAAGACTTTTTTGTGTTGTTAAATTTTTGTTTTAGTTTAAGAAACAAATCAACAACAAACTAGTGGCCATTTAATTATTGCAAAGCCCAACGGCCTCTGAAAACTTGTTTTAAAATAATAAGCCGGGCGTGGTGGTGCACGCCTTTAATCCCAGCACTTGGGAGGCAGAGGCAGGCGGATCTCTGAGTTCGAGGCCAGCCTGGTCTACAAAGTGAGTTCCAGGATAGCCAGGGCTACACAGAGAAACCCTGTCTCGAAAAACCAAAAATAATAATAATAATAATAATAATATTTATATACATAGTAAAGATATCACTATTCTGTGTCATAATCAGAGGAGAATGAAGACATGGGAGACAGTAACATGTGTGGAGCTCTCTCCGCTCATCTGATGGCATTGCGTAGCTTGAGGAAGACTAGCAGCCAGCATTAAGGTGAGGTAACACATTGGATGGAGCCTTACTGGCTATACATCTGATGTGTTGAGCTGTCATGTGCCGTGTGTTACTTTTTTGACAGACACATGATCATGAGCTCATCTGTCTTGTACGTGTGCCATACTTCAAATGTATTTAGGGACCTCCAAGTGAATCTGGAAGAAACCATGCTGGATAAAGGTCCCCAACTATGCTTTTACAATCACATCTGATTTAGAAGTCAGAACTCAAGAGAGATCACATACACCCTCAATGACGGTAGGAGCCTTATGGGTATAATTTCGGGAATAGGAGGAGAGCTTGTCTTCTCTGCTCCATGTTTTTGACACTAACTGAAGGCATTCGTAAGTCTACAACATCTAACAGTTGTGATACAGGGGCAACACATCACACGGGCAGTGTCTCCAGAGGGCATCCTTTTCTGGCTGTGTGGTCTTGGCAATATTTTTAGCCCAGCATCAGCTTCTACAACTGTAGGTGACCTGTAGGCTCCCATAGCACTGGTGAACTGCATTAGCCAGCACTCACCATGCTCCTGGCCAGTCAGTGCCCACCACCCAGCCCAATGTATGTTTGCTCTTCTCACCACTATTACCTGTCAACTTGCCCCCACCCAGTTGCACACTCCCACCCCAGTTTAAATTTAGCGGCCTTGGCATCAGATGGGCAGACAGGAAGTGGTGGATTGCCCGAGCCTTCCCGAGAGCACTGCACTGCGGGGAAGCATGAGCCTTGGCGGCTGGGCTGGGGCAGATCGATAGACTATGGTTTTTTGTCCCATTCTCTGTAATTAGTAAGGAGCACATTTCCTTTGGGGGTGAACATTAGGGACAAAATAAGGCTCTTCAGATCAGCACCCTCTTATTAGCTCCATTGGTGCACTTGCTCTCGCACAGTGGCAGACTTGCAAATATGTCTGCACAAAAGCAAACGTGGCACATTTGGTATCCTACTCATTTGTGCAGGAAGAGGATTCTGGCACAATTCTCAATTTCCTGTGGAGTTTGGGTCCTAGCTCTTAGGACCAAAGGGAGGAACAGCCGGTATTATTTTGAGGCTGCCAGGAAGATCACAGGGATATGTGTGAGTGTTTATGTGTGTGCTTGTGTGTGTATATGTGTATGTGTGTGTATGTTTGTGTATGTGTGTGTGTGTATATGTGTGTGTGTGTGTGTGTGTGTGTGTGTGTGTGTGTGTGTGTGTGCCGGACATTTGCTGCCTGCATCTGGCCAGAGCCACTTCTCAGATTCATCAGGTATAGATTGTATCTTCTTTCATTTTTCTTTGAGACCAGTGAAAGAACAAGGGAGAGAGAGAGAGGAAAAAAAAAAGAAATCAAAGTGCTGCTTAATGGTATGATTCTCCCCAAATCCTTCAAATCAATTTTGCTTTTCCAAGCATTACCAAGCTCTGTGACTTCTCCTGTTGACGGAGAGCTCACGGAGCGAAAGCTTTTTCCTGAGCATTCCAAGTTTTCTTCTGAAGAGAGGCCTGCTGCACCACGGGTATCAGTGAGCTTGTTTGTCTTGCCAGGCTCTGGAGGAAGAGAGCAGTGGGATGCCCTTTGGTACAAGGACTTCTCAAGCAGCTTTGCAAATTAGGTGGAGGCTGCTGCCCTGTGCTCCCTCGGATGCCCTGATGAGTGTCTGCTCTGAGTTCAGGGTGGGGAGATGCAAGCTGGGAGAGAAAGACAAGCACGGTCCATCTTGCCAGATGCTTCCTGAGAAACATCAGGTGCTTCAAAAACCATTTTTCTGCTTTGCTAAAACTAAAGCCAATTAGTCTGCCTGTAGGTAGCTGCTGGCTAGGGACAAGTTCCACCACTAATAACCAACTTCCTACCACTACCCCAGTTACAGAATCCTGGAAAGAATGAGCTCTGGAACACTCAGTATCCTGCAGCAGAACTGCCAAGGACACCCTCCACCCCAATCCTCCAAGAAGAGCATAGGCTACTGGGGAGAGCAGAGCGGAGGGCGTGTTCCCAGCCTCGTTCCTTTCCAGCGGACAGGCAGCTCGCACTTGTAAATACTCAAATTACTTTTAACAAAGCCCCACATAACTAGAGGGTGATTCAGGATTTAAATTATTCTGGGGGAACTTTTTTCAAAATTGCTTTTGCATTTATACTTTATGCTCTGTTCTATACTATTATAGAATAGAGAAAGACAATCATGGAAAAACACAACTGACTATGGCAGAGACGAGTGGAAAAAAACCCCAAGCCTGAGAAAAGAAGCCTTGGGGTGGAAGGTACGAAGCCCGCCGAGCCTCCCCATCCGCCTGTGCAATTATGTGTGGATGAAAAACGACAGGGGCTAATAATCACAGCCGCAATTGTCCACTTGCAGAACAATTAGCCCTTTGCTCCTTATTATGGGGAAGTGACTAATTGTACCCAGCCGATTACTGGTGCATTCGTTTGGAATGAAATTTCATGCTTGCCCTACCCACGGAAGTGAGAGAGCTAGGGTGCCGTCAGACCTGGAGCTTTGAAATACTCACCTTGCAGGCTAGGACAGAACTTGAGATATGTGTGGAAAAGGGAAAAATGCAAATCCTGCAGCTCTGTGGACCAGGCATAGCATCTATACATTAAAAAAAAAAAAAAAAACCCAGAGGAAAGTAAAAATAGAAGCCAGATAATGATCACAATTATACTTAATGAGCACCTTTCATCAGAATCATAAATGTCTTCTAGTTAAATTTCATAGCCTCAGCCAAGATGTAAGGGGAAAATATTTGTAAGCTAAAGTTCATTTTTTTAGCCTAAGAATCTGATGGTGTTTAGGTAGCAGTGAACAGTTACATCCGGAATGGGCAGAGGAGAAAGCCCACGAACTTCCGACTTCTGACTCCAGAAATCCAGTTCCCTAAGGTAAACACATTCTCAGGGTCAGAGATGGCTTGTGCCAGTGGTCTGTGGATCAGCAAGAGGGCTTTCTGTATCCCTCCCCGTAGAACACTCACGACCACATTGAGGAAATATTGCCTTCCTCATGGTTGATCAAGAATATCTTGATGGGACACAACACTCAGCTCAGAAAGAAATGGTCTTTCTTGGAGTGGCTTTCTGTGCAAGGCCCCAGATGTTTCCTGCCAGTTTTTGGTTTTCTGTGGACCTCCTGAACAGACACGGGCTTGTGAGGGGGCCATACACAGCCGTGTAGGGAGTTTGCTTCCTTTTGTTGAGATGTTTGAACATTTAGGTCTGAGGACTTTTGTATGGCTGCTCGTATTTCATGGCAGTTCATGGCGTGTTTAGTATTTGCTGTTACTAGGAGCCAGTGAATGGGCGGCTGGGACCTGTGATGGGGCGTGGCCAGCAGGGGGCAGATCTTCTCAGCAGGTGAAGGGTACTGCTTTCAAAGCCCATTGCCGGCTCCTCCTCATTCTCTCTTCTTTTTGTTTTCAAATTACTTTAATTATTCCTTATAGTTTCATAGATGTGCACAGCGCATCTAGAACATATTTCGCCCCACCTCCTCCCATCCGCTCCCCCTGAACCGTCCAACACCTCCCATTCTCACATTTCCTTTGCTATAGGACCCACGGTGTCTGTTAATGCTGCCTGCATGAGCGTTGGCACGGTGCCATCCACCAGAACACGGGAGACCTACCAAATGACCTCCCCTTCGCCACAGCAATAGATTACCAAGGCTTACTCAGGATGGGGAAACCCCTCTTCTGTAAGTGGTGGAATGTTGAGTGGTTTGATCCCCCACAAGTCGTGTGGGCTCAATCATAGCTCCTGTAAGGTCATGAGCCCAATGACCACAGCATGTCCTTAGGACAGCATGTCACAGCACTCCTTGACATCTTCTAATCCTTCCTTTCTTTCTTCTCTCTCTTCTATAATGTCCCCTGAGCCTTGAGCAGGGGCCACCTATTCTCAGCAATCTGACCAGTGTTGAATTGCTTCCCACTGCCAGAAGAAGGTCTCTGACCAAGCTCTCTGAGTGGTGCTAATCTGTGGATATAAACATAAATATTTAGCAGAACAACAGTAGTAGGTTTCCTTTGTGGGGATCACGACCTTCCCAGTCATGGATTTTTGACCAAGTTTATACTAGCAGGCAAGAATTACCACCACCTATGGAGGAGGCCTCAGATTAATCAGAAAGCAGTTGCTTACACCCATGTACTGGCTAGTTTTGTGTCAACTTGACACAGGCTGGAGTTATCACAGAGAAAGGAGCTTCAGTTGAGGAAATGCCTCCATGAGATCCAACTGTAAGGCATTTTCTCAATTAGTGATCAAGGGGGAAGGGCCCCTTGTGGGTGGTGCCATCCCTGAGCTGGTAGTCTTGGGCTCTATAAGAGAGCAGGTTGAGCAAGCCAGGGGAAGCAAGCCAGTAAGTAACATCCCTCCATGGCCTCTGCATCAGCTCCTGCTTTCTGACCTGCTTGAGTTCCAGTCCTGACTTCCCTTGGTGATGAACAGCAATGTGGAAGTGTAAGCTGAATAAACCCTTTCCTCCCCAACTTGCTTCTTGGTCATGATGTTTGTGCAGGAATAGAAACCCTGACTAAGACAACCCATTAACAGTCATGCCACTATAATGCCCATTGGCACACTTTGCCTGGCAGGCCAGGATTGTAGTGTGCAAAGCCTACCACTGAGTGAGTCCACCCGAGACCTCCCCCACCCCTCCAAGCCTGCATGGCAACTCCAGGCACTGTAAAAGCTATTTATCAGGAGGAAATTCCATTTTTCCCCCGTACATCCTTAATTTTGGTTATGTTACCCCACCACTCTCTCACCCTCTTTTTTTTTTTGAAAGTTGTTCAGTTATTTTTCTCTCTGACCCACTGTGAAAGTTGTTTATTTTTTCTCTGTGTCTCACTGTGTTAAGGACCCAGCAATCCTGACAACTGGTGGGGAGATGAAACTCAGTACCACCTTTGCAGGCATTAATATGGGCTAATAGATTCCAGAGACTAACCTCATGGTCAGAAATTAGATACCATGCATACCGCTCAACTTGCAGTAATGAGGGCTGTTCTTACCAATTTACTTTACTGCCTGACAGATGAGAGGGCTGTTCATTTTTATCACTGTTACCTATACCTATCAACCCTTCTTCCAACTTGATGACTACCACTGCAATATATATATATATATATATATATATATATATATATATATATATATATACATACACACAAGTCTCCTCAGAAACTATAATTATTCATCTTTCAGGAGGAGCAGAACCTGTAATGGATGAACACAAAAGCAGTTTATAGGTTAATCTCCTGAGTGGAGAGCTAATCTGTCTTTATTGGGGGGATGTACAGTTGGCATTTAATGGATGAGCTGTATCAGAGAAGATGGTGTGAATGTGTTTAGTCTTCAGATGCAAAACACCGCCCTGGCATTGTTTCACGGAAGATGAGAGCTGGTATTTAGTTCATCTGACCACACCATGATTTGGGAAATCTGGGGCCTGTCCTGGGACCTTATCATGTTGCCATGGGCTAGAAATTACTCCTAGATTAATACTACTAGTGCTGCTGTTAGGAGCAGCTGATTTCAAATGGTTTTGGTTGACCAAGACGCTTAAGTTGTAATTTCATTATTGAAGGGTGCTTAAAATTTTCCCTGTATCTTGACTTTCTGAGAAACCAACTCACATGCCGTCCACTCTGCCCTCTCACGCTGTATGCTCTGGTAGCCAGCAGTGTTTTTGTTTGTTTGTTTTTTGTTTTTTATCAGATTTCTTTCTTTCTTTCTTTCTTTCTTTCTTTCTTTCTTTCTTTCTTTCTTTCTTTCTTTCTTTCTTTCTCTTTCTTCTTTCTTTCTTCCTTTCCTTTTTTACAGATATTATTCTGTGTTTTATTTTTTTATTTTTTCAATTTTTTATTAGATATTTTCTTCATTTACATTTCAAATGCTATCCCAAAAGTCCCCTATACCCTCCCCCCACCCTGCTCCCCAACCCACCCACTCCTGCTTCCTGGCCCTGGTGTTCCCCTGTATTGGGGCATATAAAGTTTGTAAGACCAAGGGGCCTCTCTTCCCAATGATGGCCAACTAGGCCACCTTCAGCTACATATGCAGCTAGAGATATGAGCTCAGGGGGTACTGGTTAGTTCATATTGCTGTTCCTCCCATAGGGTTACAGACCCCTTCAGCTCCTTGGATACTTTCTCTAACTCCTCCATTGGGGGCCATGTGTTCCATCCAATAGATGACTCTGAGCATCTACTTCTGTATTTGCCAGGTACTGGCATAGCCTCACAAGAGTCAGCTATATCAGGGTCTGTCCATTGGTGAAAGTGACGTGTTGAAGTCTCCCACTATTGTGTGAGATGCAATGTGTACTTTGAGCTTCACTATAGTTTCTTTAAGGAATGTGGATGCCCTTGCATTTGGAGCAGAGATGTTCAGAATTGAGAGTTCATGTTGGAAGATCTTACCTTTGATGAGTATGAGGTGCCTCTCCTTGTCTTTTTTGATAACTTTGGGTTGGAAGTTGATTTTATTGGATATTAGAATGGCTATTCCAGCTTGTTTCTTGGGACCATTTGCTTGGAAAATTGTTTTCCAGCCTTTTACTCTGAGGTAGTGTCTGTCTTTGTCCCTGAAGTGGGTTTCCTATATTTAGCAAAATGTTGGGTCCTGTTTATTATGTAGTCTGTCTGTTAGTCTATGTCTTTTTATTGGGGAATTGAGTCCATTGATATTAAGAGATATTAAGGAAAAGTAATTGTTGTTTCCTGTTATTTTTGTTGTTAGATTTAGGATTCTGTTCTTGTGGCTATCTTCTTTTAAGTTTGTTGAAGGATTACTTTCTTGCTTTTTCTAGGGTGTAATTTCCCTCCTTGTGTTGGTGTTTTCCCTTTGTTATCCTTTGAAGGGCTGGATTCGTGGAAAGATATTGTTTGAATTTGGTTTTGTCATGGAATACTTTGGTTTCTCCATCTATGGTAATTGAAAGGTTTGCTGGGTATAGTAGCCTGGGCTGGCATTTGTGTTCTCTTAGGGTCTGTATAAGCTCTGTCCATGATCTTCTGGCTTTCATAGTTTCTGGTGAGAAGTCTGGTGTAATTCTAATAGGTCTGCCTTTATATGTTACTTGACCTTTTTTCCATTACTGCTTTTAATATTCTGTCTTTATTTAGTGCATTTGTTGTTCTGACTATTATGTGTCAGGAGGAATTTCTTTTCTGGCCCAGTCTATTTGGAGTTCTGTAGGCTTCTTGTATGCTCATGGGCATCTCTTTCCTTATGTTAGGGAAGTGTTTTTCTATAATTTTGTTGAAGATATTCACTGGCCCTTTAAGTTGAAAATCTTCATTCTCATCTACTCCTATTATCCATAGGTTTAGTCTTCTCATTGTGTCCTGGATTTCCTCTATGCTTTGAGTTAGGATCTTTTTGCATTTTGCATTTTCTTTGATTGTTGTGTCCACTCTTTCTATGGAATCTTCTGCACCTGAGATTCTCTCTTCCATCTCTCGTATTTTGTTGGTGATGCTCGTATCTATGGTTCCTGATTTCTTTCCTGGGATTTCTATCTCCAAAGTTGTCTCCCTTTGTTTTTTGTTTTGTTTTGTTTTTTTGTTTGTTTGTTTCTACTTCCATTTTTAGATCTTTGATGGTTTTATTCAATTCCATTACCTGTTTGGTTGTGCTTTTCTGTAATTCTTTAACAGATTTTTGTGTTTCCTCTTTAAGGACTTCTACCTGTTTAACAGTGTTTTCCTGTATTTCTTTAAGTGAGCTATTAACGCCCTTCTTAAAATCCTTTACCAGCATCATGAGATATGATTTTAAATCTGAATCTTGCTTTTCTGGTGTGTTGGGGTATCCAGGACTTGTTGTGGTGGGCATACTGTGTTCTGATGATGCCAAGTGGTCTTGGTCTTGTTGGTAAGATTCTTACATTTGCCTTTTGCCATCTGGTAATCTCTGGTGTTAGTTGTTATAGTTGTCTCTGGCTGGAGCTTGTTCCTCCTGTGATTCTGTTAGCCTCTATCAGCACTCCTGGGAGTCCAACTCTCTCCTGAGTCCCAGGGGTCAGAGCACTCTCTGCAGGTAAGCTCTCCTCTGGCAGGGAAGGTGCACAGAGGTCTGAGGATCAGCTCTGCCTCCTGGATGAAAGCCCAAAGGGACCCTGTCCAAGAAGCTCTGTTGATTCTGTGACCCGTGTGCTCTCCAGAGAAGACTAGTCTCTGAGAGACTTGGGATAGAAGATGGTGATCTCGCCTGAGTCCAGGGGACAGAGCCCTCCCTGAAGGCCAACTCTCCTCTGGTGGGGAAGGTGCACAGAGGTATGAGGCTCAGCTCTGCGTCCTGGCTGAGGATGAAGGCCCAGAGAGGCCCTGTCCAAGAAGCTCTTTTGCTTCTGTGGCCTGAACGTTCTCCTTTGACGTATCTGAGAGACCCCGGATACTAGATGGTGATCTCGCCTGAGTACCTGTTGTTCTTGTTCTTAAGACAAACAGCATCAATAATGTGGAGACATTAGGTATGGCCCATGAAAGACAAAAGTGAATCTCATCTCTTCATCTGTCATTCAAATTTTCCAAAACATATAAATCTTTACAATTACTTTTCACCTCATTTTTTTTTTCAAATCTAGTGACTATTGCCAGTTAAACTGGGCCTGCACTACAGGTCTTCTGTAAGTTCTCTCCTATTACAGACACACCTTGCTTTAGAGGGGCTTCCCTCTCCTGTGTTTCAGTACAGTTGGCTCTTTCTATCAATGGGTTACACAAGAACAGATTCAGCCAACTGTAAACTAAAACTATTCAGGAATAGCTTTTTGTGACACATTTATAATCCTAGTATTTGAGAGGTGGAGGCAGGAAGAGCTGGGATTCAAGGCCAATGTTAGCTATATAGCAAGTTTGAGGACAGATTCTGACTCACAAAGCAAAGCAAAGCAACCCAAACGACACACAGATTAGCTGGAATATAGCTTAGTTAGTAGATTACTTGCCTAACATGCATCAGGCCATGGGTTCAATCCTCAGAATTACATGAATGGACCATGGTGCTGCATACCTGTGAATCTAGCACTTGGGAGGTGGAGGCAGGAGGATCAAGAGTTCAAGATCAGCTCTATGATGATTTGAGGCTAGCCTGGGCTACAGGAGATACTGACTCAAAAACTATGTAGATATGTGCGTGTAGTTTTTGGAAAAAAAATTGGGTTGGGTTGTTTCCCTTGTCATCAGTCCCTAAACAATATGGACACTGTACACTTAGTGTAGAGGTTCCGTTCTGGTTTTGTCTCTGAGCCCCATGTTCCCAGAAATAAGACTCAGACACAAAATATAGTTACACATACCTTCGCCATATAGCTAGGCTCTTCTTCTCTGACTAGATTATAAATTAACACAATGTGGGTAGTAACCAGTGTTCAAGTACCATGCTTCTGTCTCATCACATCTTCCCAGGCAAAATCCCCAGGCCTGCTGCTATCTCAGAGTCCTCCTTCCTATAGGAGGTTATACTTTCTGCCTAAGCTATAGGCCATTAAATTTGTTATTGACACATGCCACATCCATCTCTACAACTCATCCCTGTATAAAACATTAGGAATTATAAGTAACTCAGAGATGATTTGAAGCACATTAGAAAGAGAGGTGTAGACTTTATACAAACATGATGTCATTTCATATTGGAAGCTAGAACACCTATTGGTTTTGGTCTCCAAGACCCTGAAATTAATCCCTTACATTGTGTCTGTGTTCTGTTGGTGTAATTTCCTCTGGCTTGGTAGTAACACTGCATCATCTACTTCCCCTGACACTTTTGGACCAGGCAGTTTTTTACCCAGAATATTTTCAGCCTTTCTGTATTATGTTTGTAAAAGAAAGAAAGAAAAGAAAGAAAGAAAGAAGTCATAGCAGTTGCTTTCCCAGCATCCACCTTGGCCTCCTGAGATTCCCTTCTCAGCACACCCCTGTCTGCTTTCAGCCCAGATGCTCAGGTGGAATTCCTTTTATTACTCAAAGATGCATCATGGATGCTGTGCCTGAGAAAATGGCCCTGTCTGTGGCCTGAGTGTGACCTTCTCAGAACCAGGGTCACATGCCAAAAATGATTGCAGATGAGGGGAAATGAGGTTTGGCATGATTGGCTTGTCTGGCACAAGCCAAGCAGATATTATAGCCATGGAGAGACAGCAGTGGTCTTAGCATCGAGCACTGCATAAACTGGCCATGGACTTTCTGCTTTACCATTATGATTCTTTTTACCATTATGAGTCTTTTCTAAGTCCATTTATAATGGGCTCTCTGTTCACACCCATCCCTGCTCCTTATACAGAACACAGCATTGATGATATGGGGAGATGCATATAAAGTCCTTGGATACAGTGCCTCTACAAAGGAGTGGCTCAATAATATTAACTGTTATCATAGGCCTCGCACAATGAGATTACATCCATCTGTTTAAACAATTTTAAATGTTATTCCTCCTGTCAACGAAACAGGGTTGAATTCTTGCTTTTGTGTGGTAAAGAACGCTGAGGGACTATTGGGAGAATTACGTGGGAGTGAAACCAAGATTGGACTTCCTTTCACTGTTTTCTAGATGATCAGATATACTTCCTCAGGTGTAAAGATTGCTTCTTCATGCTTAAGGAAGTCTCTTCATCATTTCTGGGTTCCAGGGACATCTTGTCACTCTGGCACCAGGCTGGAAAGGTGTCCACGGAAGCCTTTCTTCTGCCTTTCTGACTTTTGAGGCTCAGATGCGGGTTGGCACACAGTTTGACAGTGTCACTCGGTGCTTTGTCTGACATAGTCTCCAGCCCCCTAATCCAAGTTTTAAAAACATGTTTCCAGTTTCTTAGACCCTTAGAGAGGAACCATCCTGTCCCAGGTGAATAGCTGCCAATCCGGCAGATGTTTCTCAAGTGGAAAATTTACTTGCTCTTTATTTTGGAGGCATCGTATCTCATTGGCTTGGGGGTGTTTTCTGTGACACAGGCACAGGGCCTTCTTCTCTCAACAGTTACTATTATTCTCTCCATCAGAACTCACATCTTGGCTTGGCTTCTATAATTTTATCTAATAGCCTGGACTCTCAGTATTCCTCTAACAGTAATAGTTACAAAACACTGAAGTGAAATTTCTGCCAGATGTTGGAGAATTGCATTGTATTAGTGTGAGATGTTCTGAAGTAAGTGGTCATTAGCGCCCTCACCCATTTTTAGCTGAAGTGGATTTAATAATGCTGACTCTAATTTTCTTTTGGTCTGGTAATTATGGGGTGTGTGATTTTGGTCCAAATAAAGGTTACAATCTGCTCTTATTTGTCTCAGTTCTCCACACCCCCCCAGCCCCTGTGCCTTGCATCTAGAACAGACTGTCATCTCTATTTTCAAACTCCTATGGTACATTGCTACTCTCCGCCACACTCAACGAGATAAAGAGCTCTCCGGTGCTTACCTTGTAAGAGAGACGATGTTGACGAGTAAGTGTGAGTCATTTACCAGTCCATCCAAGTGTTTAGCAAGCCATCCTTGAGCCTTCCCAACAGACCCTGGCTCTAAACAAAATGAAACCGTCTTTCTTTACATCTTTGTGGAAATGGCCTCTCTTCAGGACCGGGAACAGGAGGCTGTTACCGACTCTTTAGAGAGGCTTCACTACAAAGTGGAGTCATTTCCCATAACTGCTACTCTCATTTAATATTTAAAATCTGAAATTTAGGGTTAGAGTTGTCCTTCTCCTTCAAGCAGGTACGCTTTTAGATTATGACAGGGAGTAGTAGAATTCAAGGAAATTGAATAAATCCAAATGAACTCCCAGGTGGAAAACCCAGGTGATTATGGGATAAGGTATTCCACACGTGAGGTAAACAGGAACAGGCTCATCCAATAACAGTGTTGATCCCAAAGCTCCCGGAAGCTGAGGTGAGAGAGGAATTTCAGGGTTTAACATGGAGTTATTTGTATAAAACCTAAAACAAATACACACAAAGTGCTGACATTGTCTATGAACACCTGTCCATCTTACTGAAGCAGCGAAGTAAAGATGGAGCGGTGTATGTGGTCTCAGGATGCTGTTAATTCTGAGACTGTGGAGTGTACGGCCCCAGGGAAATGTTCAAACAGGCCATTTGAGCGTTCCTGTAGGGTGTTTTCTTCCCTCCCTCCCTTCCTCTTTCCCTCCCTACCTCTTTCCCTTCTTCCCTTCCTCCCTCCTTCCTTCCTTCTCTCCTCTTTTTATTCAACTTTTCCTTCACAAGGTTTCAAAGAAATATTTTAGTTCCCTTTGTAATTGCATATCTTGAGCATTTCACATGAGCAAGGTGTTCTACAAATGTAAGGAAACCGTGTTGCTTGCCTGAGTGTGGGAATGAAGGTTCGACATTTACGACCCGGGAGGTCAAGTCTAATTCTAATCCGCTGTCCATGTTTTATGAATGAGAATGTTAAATCCCAAGAAGAATGGCAATTTTTAAGGCCACAAAACTGGTCCTGTAAAGGATATAATTCATGTCCACACTTCAGGGAGTGGGCCTCAGCTTCAGCATATATCTATCACAAGCATGAACTGGAAGCAAATTCTTCCTAATGATACCATTTATCCTGCCCTTACTCCAAGGTAAGTAATGGCTTCTTCACTGCAGACATTGCAAATGTGTGAACATTTTTCTGAAAGGACAGGTTGAGCTTGAACAGAATTCAAGTCACTAAACAAATTGAGTGTCTAATAATTGCAAGAGACTATACATTTTCCCTAGGCAAGGCTCTCATAGATCTATTTCAACTAACTTTGTGATGGATTTCCTCTCCATTGCCCTAATTAACAGAGATGTAATAATGTCTTAGGTTAACCAGGGAAGAGATTAGAAGCTACAAACCCAGAACCCTTTATCCAAGGATATGGCATCTTCAAATTCTAGCTCTGGATCACATATTTAGAAGTTGGAATTGGCTAGATAAACAAGGATAGCAGATAGGTGTCGTGACAGAGTCACATTACCAGGCTCCGGAAATAACAGGCAGAAAATCCATTCTTCCTGGGTCCACCCTGGGATGTCTGTTGTGAAATCTCATGAACCAAGACAGATGACAGATGTGTTAGAAAAGAGCCCAGAGAAGAGAGTGCTCCACAGAGAGTGCTCTGTGTCAGCAGATGAGAGGCAAGCACCGGTCTGTAGTGTGTGGTAAACAGAAGGAGTTTCTGCTGCCTGGATCAGCAAGTGTGAAACTAGAATAATTGAAGAGCTCTACTTTGAGGCAAATTCTAAAAACATTTATCCCCTCAATCATTTTTGAATAGCTGAACTTTGTTGTCTTGGGGTTAGGAGATGTAATAGCCATGTTTCCCCAATGTTCTTCCACATCTAGGACTTTAGATCTGTTCCTGTCTCCAAGGCTAAAGGTGGCTCAGATGGAATACTGGCTCAATCCTGTTTGTGAAGAGACTCTAGCCAGCCTGGTCACGCTTGCTAAAAAACGTTAGATTACTTTCCTACAGCTAGCCCTTCCTTTCTTTTCCCTTATGTGGCCACCTCCTCCTCCTGAGGCTGACTACCAAGGTCCAGCTATCAAAGTATTGAAGTATCAAAAGCCCCCTTTGGGTTACCTAATTAATAAGCCCGATTAAACTAAACACTCGTCTTTTACCATGAGATTCCCCTTGCCATTTGCCTATGGGCCTGGTCTGTCTCCTCTCTATGCAGAAGCAGGTCTTTGTCCTCTGACAAACACCCCTCCCTCCTCTCCCTTACTTCCTTTCTCTCCTCTCCTTTGTTCTCTTCCCCATCTCCCTCATCCTCTATCTCCTCTCTTTGTCCCTTATCCATGCCTTCTGCCCTTCTGGGACAAATAAAGGTTCTTTGTGCTGAGAACTTGGTCTTGGGGTGTCTTGAGAGGACTCCAAGCTTCTCTGAAACCTGCCTTTTATAAGTTCGGATATTTCTGGGTTCCTTGATACGCCTGGGTTAAGGGAGCTGGTGGAGTTATCATGGCATGAGGCTTCGCAAGGAGGGTGGAAACACGTTTCCCAAGTCCATTCAGGGGTCACATATATGCCTGCAAGGTCCACACTCAGCTGTCCCTTGTAGTTTCATAAGCTGATGGTGGAAGACTCTGAATGTCCCTGGAGGCACTGTAGCAGGGACAGCCACCAGCTCCCAAGCATCCCAGCTCCAGCCCCGTCCATGGTTATCACTACCGCGGGGGCATTGGAGGTCTGCATGATTGAACATCCAGGGATGAGGTGCTGATGGTGGGTGGAGGAAGAAGAAAAGTAAGAAAGTGGTGGTGTTGATGGTTGGACATTTCCATGTTTACTTGGGACAGCCCTGCAGGTTAATATTTTTTTTTCCTGAAAGTTGTTAAAAGCTCATTTCCCTTTGCTCTCAAGAGGAGTCTGCATTTGAGTGATGAATTACATCCCTGCAGAATGGTCATGGGGCACAGGGCAAGCATATATATATACTGCTCCTATTAATTCAGACCAGAACACGAACACCATCTCCTCGAAGTGTTGGCGCTTCGATGCTCATGTTCTGACTCACAGCTGAGCAAAGGGGCAAATGTCAATGCCATCATCATCTCTTACATCCAAGCGCTGTGGAGGCTGGGAATTTAAATGGTGCCTGTCTTTGAAGCTGCAAATGAGCCCTGTCAACTCCGCAGGGCTGTCAGTGTCCTTGCTGAGGTTTGGCGGGGGCGGGAGGACTCAACCCATCCAGTCGTCCTCCCCAGGTCTGACAGAGTCTGAATGCTCTGTATAACAATTGCTCTTATACAAACTAGCTTTCTGTCGGAATGTGCATAGCTGAGCCACATACATATATTATGCAGAACCGTTGAGAAGATTTTTCCATATATGTGTGGGAAAACGAACTAATGATCTTTATGATCAGACATTGGTGACGATCAAGCTCTCACTCCAAAGAGTGAGGGATTACATCTGAACAGAAAAAAATGGGCATTTAAAGCAGATGGTGATTTTTTTTTTTTTTTTTTTGCCTCTGCAATCATCTTATTCATGTATTTTTCTCCCGTCTGGTAGCATTTTGGTATACAGCCCATGTTCAAGATCACGATCACAGTGGAAGCAGGATACAGGAACGCAATGAACTTCAACAATAGAAGGTTTCAGATATTCTGGGCAGTTCTCCCTATAGACCACAGACTGCCCAATAATGAAACGAAGGTCTCGGGGCTCATCAGCAAACCATGAAGCAGTTGAGTTCTGTATTTCGAATGGAGGAAGCAGTGGAAGCAGAGAGTTAGTTTGTTTAGGAGAGAACTTGGCAAGCAAGTTGATTAGTACTTCAGGGAGAACGGATTATGCTCCACTCACCGTCAGAATGCAGAATAGAGATGTGAAGTGAATTCTGCCTAGGAAATGTCTTTCCCAGAATCACATAGGCAGACCAGTAGAAGTGTTCCCCATCAGGGAAACATCTTACCTCCCCTTTCTTAAGACTGTAGGAAAAATGTGGAACACTGCTGAACAACAGAAGCGAGAGCACCGAGTCCCCCGTGTTCCATGGGCTCTTGAGCATGACCTGCACCTGATTAGGGACCTCAGGAAGACAGAAATGTAGCAAGAAACTGGAAGCTCAGCCCAGGACTCATAGGCGTTCAGTTCATGCCACTTGGAAGGAGACAGTTCACAGGGAAAGGGCTCAACCCCTCTGGTCATTCTTTGCCTTCTCCCATCAAAGCCTCAAACGGAAAGTGAGGGGACAGGTAGAGTTAGGAGGGGAGGCAGATGCTCTACAGTGAGCAGTGTTTCTGCCAATTTTGTATACTGTGAGACTGCAGGCAGTGACCCAAGTTTGTAGCTATGTCTACAGGATGCTGGTGGCTTTAGCTGCTGGGACTGGCTCACAAGCCTAGAACTTACATTCTCTTCGGTCTAGAGCCCCAGAGGCAGATTTAGAGCAGCCACAGTCCATGAGCAGCTGCAGTGGCACCCAGGTGAAGTGACCAGGAGGCCCTAGGACAGAGTCATTTCCTCTGGCAACATATAGGAGGCATGTGGAGTTGTTGGGTGTGGAGGCTATTTCTGCAGTCAGTGAAGTTGTGTGCCAAGGTAAGTCTTAATCCATGGGTCCCAGGGACTCAGCCTTATTTGGAAGAAGAGCCTTTGAAATAGTTGCACATCAAGTAGGCCTTAAACCCTGTGACAAAAGAGATCAGACACAGGGAAGGAGACCATGTGAAGACAGAGGTAGAGATTGGAGTTATGCACATGCTTAAACATGCTTAAACACAAGGTCTACCTGTCCTTAGTGAGGTGGTGGCGACAGATCCAAGCTGACCATTTCACGCAGTTGGGATTTGGAGATCACAATGCTGCGGGAAAGAGGGACAGGACAGGGCCTTTCCCAGTGGTGGGAACATTTGATCTGTTGCCCTCAAGAAGTGAGATGAAGGTGGGAAGGAAACAGAAACAGGTATTCTGAGCAGAAGGAAGTGTCACTGAGGTGGAGCTTGAGGAAGTGACCATCACAGACAGGCCCTTATGTGACCGCTGATGAAATGCTAGACTGTTTGAGATAGTCTGTCATCTATATTCTGTTTTCCTGAAGATTGACTTCCAGGTTCAGAGTCTGTCTTGGGCACAGGAAGTGATTATAGGGCAGAGGCACTCTGGGAGCAATGACCCACACTTGGTTGGTCTAGAAGTACTTTATTGAATCTAAGACTCAGGGATAATTAAGTCACCCACATTATGGGTGCAGGCCCAGGACTCTTGAAGTAGCTAGTGACAAGTATAGAAAGGCACAGTGGGATCATTATCCCCAGCTAAACTAGCCAATGAAGAAGTTCTGTGTGTGTGTATTCTCCTGTAGAGGCCCAGATGTCAACATCAGGTATTTTCCTCAGTGGCTCCTCAAATAATCACACTATTATCATCATCACCATCCTCACCATCCTCATCATCGTCACCATCATCATCGTCATCACCGTTGTTATTGTTGTTGTTGTTGTTGTTGTTATTATTATTATTATTATTATTATTATTATTATTATTATTATTTTAAGATAGGTCTTTCACTGAATCTGAAGCCTGATAATTGGTGACTGGCTGGCCATCAAGCTCTAGAGATTCTCCTGACTCTGTCTTCCCAGCACTGGGATTATGGGCAAGTACCACTGCATTTGACTTTTTATGCTGGGGATGCTGGAGTCTGAATTCAGATTCTCATACTTGTATGTATGCCAAGCATGTTAACAACTGAGCCATTTCTTTGCCCCAGAAAAGTTTCTGTATACCAGGGGAATGGAGCGCTAGAAAGACTGCCTGTTTATTTATGTATTAGCCATCATCATTATTAATATGTTGTGGATTAACCTAGAGCTTTTCATATACCAGAGAAGTATTTTAGTGATATCCAGTATGAGTGATTGCCAAATCTTAAAATGAAAGCATTTTGAATGCTGAAACCTTTATATTATCCAACTTTGGAAGTGTTTAGATTTCAAGTCAGGTTTAAGAATTTGCAGTTAACCCCGTAGGCATTCTATTTTTTAATTAGAGGCAGATGTGCTTGGTTTTAAGACACTGGACTTCAGCAATTGCTCCAAATGTGCTAAAAGCCTCTTAAGCTAAAAGAGGTTTAACTGGACAGTCTGCATGGGACAAGGTCACCGATCTTCGAGTGACTTATAGTTTGAATGTTCTCTAAGAGTCATGTGTTGGGCTGGGCGTGGTGGTGCACACCTTTAATCCCAATACTTGGGAGGCAGAGACAGGCAGATTTCTGAATTTGGGGCCAGCCTGGTCTACAGAGTGATTTCCAGGAAAGCCAGGGCTACACAGAGAAACCCTGTCTTAAAAAAGCAAACAACAACAACAACAAAATAACCAAAAAGTCATGTATTGGAAACTCAATCACCAATGGAAGAACACTGAGAAGGGACTTCACTGGGAGGCCTGGATCCACCTCATAGATGAGCATCACAATGGTGGGAGTGGATTAGTCATTGTAAGACTGGGTTTGTTACAAAAAGTTTTAGCCTCTGTCTTACCCATGCCTATTTGTGTCTCTGTCATGTCATAGTAGAGCACCAGCCTCCATCAGATGTTGGCACGATGCCTTAAGATTTCTCTGCCTCCAAATAACCTCTTCTGATTATAATTATCCAGTGTGCCATATTTTATCACAGCAGCTGAGCATTGTCTAACATGATGGGTCACGGCAAATGAAGCAAGTTATTAAGTTCCAAGGGAGGCACCTGTTTGAACACACTGTAAAACCCTTAGTATACAAAGTCCAAGTCCTGACTTTCTTCTTGTGTCTTCAGTAGATGGCTTAAAATTATGTCTCAATTCTCTAATCTGAAAATGGGCACAATATCAGTAGCAACTTCATTTGTTGTGAAAATCATACAAATTACTACATAAGGATTATTATGCACTGCTCCACCGAATCAAGCCATCATTAAAGGTCTGCTATGATCAGGACTGTGATGACTCACTGATGATATATACTCAGTATCCAGCAGAAGGCTAGCATTTTATGAGCATCCAATGATCAACAAAGCCCTCTTCCAAGACACTTCCCAATTGCCTAAAGTTCTGAGGTTAAAAACTCAAGTCAGGTGCTATCTATGAATCAAGAATAGATATAAGTTGGTTGCTTGGCTATAAGGGGGGAGGGGACCTTGGGTTGGCAAATGCTAGGCTTAGCTAGCTAGCCTTTTCTTGGATGTGAGAGAAGTGAAGGTCACTGTGTTTTGTTGGTAAAGATTCAGACTTCTGCCAAATCACAACCTTTTGGTGCTGGACTGTGATAAGAGAAGAAGCAAGGGGCCAAGCACGTCAGCTTTATGTTAGGACTGTCCATTTTAGAGGACCTTTGAGAGGTGGGGTAGCATTACAACTGGGGGAATTTGAGAGGGTCAGATGGAAGCCAGCAGTTGTGCCAGTCAGTTTCATCCCAAATCTCCACCCAGCTCCCTTCCTCTACATTTATTTTGTCTTTATTTAATATACAATGTCATGTAACTAGACCAGCTCATTTTGATATCATGTCTGCATCTTTCTGCAGTCAACCTTTAGCTCAATCCTGTCATCTCCCTGTTCCCCACTTTTTTTGCTCCTGTAATTTCCCTTTCTACTTCCTTCTTTCTACTTCCTTTCTATTGTCTCAGTACTAGTCACTAGTTTTATTGTGTTTTGTTTTGTTTCTTTTTCTTTCTGGTCACATCCTTGTAACAAATATATTAGCACACAAAGCACTTTACTTCTTAAAATGACCAGCGCTTATGGAACAGTTGTTTTATACTTGACTATTGTTCTCTTTTCATAGAGAGTCCACCCATGATAGTGACTGTTGCTGAAGACAGTATTCTACTCACATGGGAAGACCTAGGATAGGGCCTAGTGTCCCGAGTGCCATTCTAACTGATGGAAATAATACCTCAACCCTTTTACAACCAATCCCTTCCAACACTGCAAACTCTTCCACCAAAAGAAGAAAGATCACTTAAGTGAGTAAATCAACAAAACAAAACACCCAAACCAACCAGTAATCCAACTCCTGATGAATAAATCTTAAGAGTGTAAATAGCATGTGGTTGACGATGTGATTTCAGCTTCCTGCTTTTATGCATTCTTTATTCTGGAACCCTAAGTCAACATAGACTTTCCCATAAGTCGTCTTAGACTTCATGGTAATTTATCACAGCAACAGAAAAGTAACTCACACAGCAGGCAAACTCTCTACCAAATGAGCCATATATCCACCCCAGAATCTTTACATATTTGTATGGGAGCTGAATGTGCATAGAGTCCACAAAACTAGAAAAGGGCCAAGGATGGGGTGGGGGAGTAGCAACAAAACAAATCAAAACAAATAAATAAACAAAATTATCATAAGACAAAAAATATACCCAAACAAGATGAAACCCAAAAATGCATAAAAAACCATGGAGTTGTTGGTCCACTGAACCTGGCAAGGGACCTGCCACAGAGCATGGTTTATATCCCCAGTGACAGTCTACTGGAGAAAATGCCATAGGTATCAATTGCGAATAGCTTCTTAGTTAGGGGTGGGAATTTGTTCCTTTCCCCCTCTCAATGCTGGGGTTCTGTTTTATTTGACCCTTTGCAAGTCTTATGCCTGCTGTCAAAAAGTCTTTGCGAGTTCATATGTGTATAAACCCTTTTGTGTTTGGAAGACACTTTTTTCCTTGTAGTAACCCACACTCTCTGGGACTTACTGTCTTTCCACTTCTCTTCCACATAGCTCCCTGAGCCTTGAAGGGAAGGGTTTGGTGAAGACTTCTTAGGAGTGAGTGCTTCAAAATTTCTCACTCTCTGCATGTTGTTCAGTTGTGGATTTTCTTCCCACTACTTACCATTTATTGCAAGAAGATGCTTCTCTGTTGAGGACTGTATGATGCACTCACCTATGGGGATAGTACTATGTTATTAGAAGCCAATGTATCATCATGTTCCTTTGGAAGAATAATAGCAGTAGGCTTTGCCACAGGCCCGTGACCTGTCTAGTCTCAGGTTTTAGGCTACTTTAATAATGTTAGTAACGGGTTCCATCTCATGCAGTTGGCCTTAAATCCAATTAAAAAAAAAAGTGGTTGGTTACTTCTCTAATGTTTATGACACTATTGCATCAATACATCTTGCAGGCAGGTCACTAGTGTAGGTCACAGGGTTTGTAGCTGAGTGATTTTGACAATTAATTTTCTCCTCTCATAGTGTGTAAAGTACCTCCCAGCTCCATAATGCTTGTCTGTCTGAATGAAGCTTCTAGTTGGGCAGCATCTCAGCTTCTCCATGCTGGATGATGTAAGTAAATGGTAGCTTCTGCATTAGGTGGTGGAGAGTAATGGACTTGTCAATAGCCTGCGATTGTTGAAAGAGTCTATAGGGCCCCTTTGGCCAATGACTCAATAAGATGTACTCCACTCCTGGTACTAGAGGGAAAATATTCTTTTAGGGGAGGAGGGGTGGTAGAGTGAAAGTAGAGAGGAATGAAGGTGGAAATGTTTAAGTGGGGAGAAGGTAGAGAGATGGAGGAAGAGGGGAGTCTGGGAAGGGCAATTAAAAGGAACAGAGCATGAAAACAGCATAAGCAAGCCTGATAGTTGGTAAGGTGACTGTGGTGCTCTGAATAAAAATGGCCCCCATAGACTCATAGGGAGTGGTTCTATTAGGAGGTGTAGCCTTGTTGGAATAGTTGTGGCTTTCTTGGAAGAAATGTGTTACCTGGGGTGACATTTGAGGTTTCAGAAGGTCAATCCAGACACAATGGCTCATGCTCTCTTCCTGAAGATGTAGAACTCTCAACTACCTCTCCAGCAACATATTTGCCTGTGCACCACCATCCTTCCCACCATGATGATAATGGACTAAACCTATGAACCTGTAAGCTAGACACTGTTCAATGTACCCCTTTATAAAAATTGTGATTGTCACGGTGTCTCTTCACAGCAACAAAAACCCTAAGACAGTGATCAAAACCTAAAGCTTTTATTATCATTGTTCTTATCTTTATTCATTTGCTTATTTGCTTATAAATTATTACCTGTGTATGTGTGCACACTTGCTTGTGCATATGCCATGTGTGCATGCAGAAGCCAGAGGACAGCTTGAGGAAGTTAGTTCTTTCCCTCTACCCCGTGTGTCCTGAGAATCTAATTCAGGCCAGATGTTGGCTATCTTCCTGTGAGTTGTTGGACATGGAGGTCCTAGAACCGCTCCCCACACCACACACAAATAATACGTGTAGTTTCCACTTGTATAGGTTGTCAACCAGAATTAGATGCTTACACCTTATTCCTCAAAATGCCACCTACATTGGTCCAAGAAATCAAGAAATACAGAGAAATCAAGCTGAAACTGGACTGGAATCATCTTCCCTGATGAGTTGCACCCGTGTTGCTGGAAGGTGCTATGCAGACTGTTGGTGAGAATGATTATTTACAGTCTTTACTCAGTTGTGGACCCTGTGTGTAATGACACGGACTACCCATGTGAGAAGAGCCCATTGCTACAGTGGTGCCCATTCTGCTATAGGGATGACCAACCGCTTTATGACTGGATTTGATGTCTCCTGCTCAGAAAATAATTTATAGGATGAGGAGGTCATGGAACCTGGTGGAGAAGCTACTGATGTTGTTTCACTAAGTGGACATGCTCTCTCAGTCAAATTCCTTTCTGTGCTATGCCTGTAGATTGATGCTGCTGCCAGCTTCAGTTAGAAACACTTCGTGGCCAGGGGTTAGAGGTGACTGCACAAACTCAAAATTGGTCAAAGTCCTGAGAACAATTTGCTGCTGAGTGCTTAGCCATAGACCGAACAACTACATCACCCACTCTGAGGCTTAGGGAGCACTGTGGGAAGGGGATGGGAGAGTCAGAGGAAACGTGGCAGGGGCAGTGTGGAAATCCGGCTTCTCCGAATGACGTGGCTCTTCACTCTTGAACTGTGAAGGCTGCAAATCTTCAAACAAACGCTACACAAGTTCAGGGCTGTTATTCTTCTGTTATAGGAATGGGAGGGGTTCATGGAGCATACTGCTCCTTGAAAATGTGTTTGCAGTTACTAGTTGATAAGAAAGGAGAAACATTTTTAGTGGTGAGGTGTTCCTATAAACAGACCTTTGGCCATGTCTGATGAAACTTAGTGGGACACACACACACATATATATACACATACACACACATATACACATACACACATATACACACATATATTTACACATACACACATACACACACATACACATACACATATACACACACATACTCACACACATTCATACACACACATACACATACATATACATATACACACACCTGCACACATACACACATACACACATACACACATACACACACACACACACACACACACACACACACACACACACACACACACGGATGGTAGTTGGGAAGAGGAATGGGATTGGTGGGTGCTGGAGGGTTCAAGGGAGGCTAACAGTGTTGGTGAGTTTTGTCAACTTGACACAAGCTAGAGTCACCTGAGAAGATGAATCTCACTGGAGAAAGAGTGCCTATCACATTGGCCTAAAGGGAAAACCTGCAGGACATTTTCTTGATTGACAATTTATGGGGAAAGATCCAGACCACCCTGGACAGGTGTTCTGGGTGTGTAAGAAAGCAGGCAAGTGAGCCAGGAGGATTGAACACGTAAGCAGTACTTCTACGTGGCTTTTGCTTCAGTTTCCCATTCCAGGTTCCTGCCAAAACAAACCCTTTCCTGCTCAAGGTGCCTTTGGTCATGGTGTTTATCACAGCAATAGAAACCCAACTAAGACATAGGGTAAATATGATTGAAATATATACATATATGAAACATGTCCTCATAAAACCTATTTTATGCATAATTAATATGTTGATAAAATGAGGAGCTATGGGGCAGATACCAAGGATATTATCTCACAACCTAGTCAGAGTACATGGGGATCCTGATAGAGCACAGAGAAGGGGTGGCTACTATAGCACTGTAAGATGCTTATTTGGGGAGAGGAGAGGCAGTATACCAGTCATTCTTGCTGCAGGCCTGACAACGGGCTCTGGAAGCTTCTGGAAACAAACCTGTTTATTTCCACCACTTCTTTCTGTGCTGTGTGTGCGCCAGGCAAATGGTCTACCGCAGTGCTGTATCCCTATCCCTTCCATATTGTTATTTGTGGACACTGCCGTTGGTGTCTGCTAAGGACCAACAACAGCAGAAGCTATCAGAAGAAAGTGATAAATGCCATTGGGCACTGGCTGGTGCTCACACGCGATTCTGAATGGGCGACATCACCTTGTTTATGTAAGAGGAAGGTGAGGCTGAGGGACATGGGGATCTGCCAAGGTCCCTGGACACCAAAGGCAGGACTGAGGCTCAAAGCCAGGTCCTCTCAGGGTGCCAGTCCTTTCCCCAACCTCACACCTCCTAGCTCCGTCACCCTCTAACAGTAAACACACTTCTCTTTTCTCAGGAAGACACTTCTCTTTGAAATTTCATTTTAAAGAAAAAAAAGGCAATATTGTTTTTTGTTCAGTTGAATATAATCTTTTATTTTTATTTTTATTTTTTATTTTGCCCAAAGGAATACATAGGAAACAACCATGTTGAACACAAAAACACTAATTTGATGAAAATACAGTATTCTCATAAAGATTTTACCTGGCTTTTCTTGCAAAAGAAGAACATACCGGGAATTTTTCTTTTCTTTCTGTTTTTCTTGTGAAAGTGGAACAAATTGAAACTAGGCTATCACTGTCAAAATTACCTACAAGGAAAAGTACCTCAGGAAAAGAACTTTTGAATTTTCTTAGATGCTCAGCTTCCAGCCTTAAAGAAAAACAACCAACTTTAAAAGAGGGTGAGAGGACCTCACGTGTGGCGGCTTTGGCTGGCTCTACAGTGGTTTCCAGTGAGGGGCCCTGGGTGGTGTCAGGCTGTGCAGAACAGGATACCTGCCAATGCCCTGGCTTCTACTCACCACATGCCAGCAGCTGTCCCTAAGCTTGATGACAAAGATGTCTTCAAACACTGCCAAATGTCCTCTGGGGCAAAATTGCACCCGGCGAAGAAGCGCTGAGCTGGATGGAAAAAATATTATCACCAATTAATATTTGCGTGTGCCCTAATGGTTTATGGCACTGCCCCAGCGGCATCTGCTTCCTGGCGGCTCCCATGGGGGGCGATCAGAACAGAGAGGCCTTTCGGATGGGTTCATGTTAGGATTCCATTCCTAAAGCTCAGAAGGACAAGCTGTAGCTCAGTTCTTCTAAAACCCTCTCTTATAGTAGACCTCCTTGTGGTTGTAGAGTCTGCAGAGTTGTGCCAACATTACTACTTAGTTTTTAGAACATTTTCGTTATCCACAGAAGAGTCTCTTCCTCATGTGCAGTTCCACTCCTGTCTCATATCCTTCCTGAACCAGTAAGCGTTTATCTACTAAGAGATTATATGTGAGTTCAATGTGAGCTCTTTGGTTAGGACTCTGACAGCTAACGATAACAGAGTCCCTTCCCCTGACCCAACAGCTGTTTCCACTGAGGCGTTTTAAAACCCATGTTAACATGCAGTTCCTAGTTCTCCTGTTCCAGGACATGGTGCCTGGCTTCTGCTCGGGTCCACTGGTCTAATTGTCCCTCTTGGCTGCGGAACCCATTACAGCCACTGGGCATCTGTGTTATGCAAGTTCCCACCACACAGATGTGCCGGAGGCAGGAGGATGTTCTGGGTCTCTGGGTGACTCATCCTGGGTCTCAGAAGGGTGCTTCGCAGACATTTAAAGAGCAGCAGCTGCAGCAGCAAAGGAGGACACCGAATAGCAAGGTGGATGAGGTTCAGCGTACAGCCAGCCAGCATTTGGGGAACCCAGCAGCAGCAGCAGTCTTCAGAACGGAACGATGCACCGTGCACACAGGTGGAAGAGTCAGGGTGAACTCGTGCAATGGCTGGCCAGCAACACTGGACTGCAGAGTGTTAGAGCCTATCTGCCTGTGGAGCCGTTTAATCTGGGGTGGGAGGGAGTTGTGCAGAGCAGGGTACAGCTTCCGGTCTGGGAGCTACCTCTCATGTACTGTAAGTTCTGGGAGCCAAACCTGGGGCTTCGTTGGAGGGAAGTGTGTCTTTCATGTCTGCCCAGGCCAGAAGACTATACCTAAGAATATTGCTAACAAATGCCTAACTCAGCAATGAGTGCTCACGCTCATATTTTGAAACAGCACAATGAGATGGGTGTGATCGTTATACCCATTTTACAGAGAGAGAAACCGAGACCGAGAGAAATGTGTGGATGAGGAGGTTCATGGGACTGAATCTAGGTATACGAGGAACCTAGATTCTTGAAGGAACACAGCCGACTTGACAGACAGAATATCCTTTTCTTCTTAGGATGATTCTTTAATGTGTTTCCACTCATTGGCGGAGGAGCTGGTGTCAGAGGGGTGAACTGTCATGAGCTTATGTGGTGGATGTAAACCCTAGCTAACATTTATCCCTCCCTCAGCACGATTGCCAAGAGCAGTACTGGCCGTGGGGCCACCAAAGCCACCAAAGCTCTACCAAGAAGCTGAAACTGATTCCCTGGAAGGAAGCTAGTGACTGTTATGGGAAGACTGCTTCATTGCTTTCTTAACTCCAAGTGGAGGTGAAAAACAGGCAGAGCTCTTTAGAAGAATCTGGAATTGTTCCCTGGCAAAGCTAGAACGAATGTAGATTAAGAAAATGGTTCTCTTTCTTGGGATTCTGTGAAGCAGCTAGGAGAAACATGGATTCAGCTCTTCCCACTCTTGAAAGCTCTCCCTGCATAGAGAGGGAGAATGGAGAGTTAGCTGGTGGCCGGCCATCCTGGGTCGGGATGCCGCTGAGCTGAGTGTCCCCTGGAGGGGCTCACCTCTCCTGCACGCCTGTCTGGGAACAAAGCATGCCTTGAGCCGATAAATATAGATCGGCTCATCTTGAACCTAAACGGAAGCTCATCAAAGAGAGCTAATTACCGCGCTAGTTATTTACATAATTTAGATGACAATCTTGAAAACACAGTTATAGTTCAGAGAGTCATGACTTTAATCAGGTTACAAGTAATAAGAATAACACTGATCAAGTCAGGCTGATTTGCGCAAGTCTGAAGTATACAGGTTGGCACCTACATGGGGCACAGCGTGCCGGGGTGGCGAGTGGTCTTGGCTACCCTCTACAAAGCAGGGCAGTGGATCAGAGCAATAGTCTGAAAACCAGAAATTGATCAGGGCAGTTGTTTGAATGTGGAGCCAGGCGAATCGGTAACTCCGTTAATCAAAGCACATAGTGGCAGCATAAAAGGATATATCTTAGTAAAAGCTTATTGGGTGGGAACATAGTATAAATGGAATGATTTTATTACCATGAGACCATAAGATTCAATTTAAATGCAAAATCAGAAATATAGGTAATGTAGCATTTGAGGGTATTCAGGAACTAATATTCCACAGATGTAATACCTTTCAGGCTGGTTCTCAGCCATTACTTTTGCAACTTGGCACCTCATCTTCCCTAGAGGCTCAGAAGTGCTTCACCCCCTCCTGTCTTCCAGTAATCATAGACTTGCCTTCCAGGTGGAACTTAAGGCTATCTGGGTAGCGTAGAAAACAAAGGTGAGTTTGGGTCTGGAGTTCCAGTATGGCCACCCACTTCCTGGCTGGTGTGGAACAGTTTATGTCTCTCGTCCCTTGTATCCATCTGTGTCCAATAGGCAACGCTAAACTCCTCCCTCCCCCTGAAGCTCGTTCTGTTTCGTTGCCACATGGAGGACCAGCACAGCATTCACCTGCCTCTTGGCTTTGCTGTTCATGTGGCATTTGTCCTGCAGTCAGAAGTCTTGAGATCGAGTGCTAGAGCTGCGACTTATTGGTGAAGCTCCAGTTTCCCTATCTTTGGTGCTAAGGCGTGACGACATAAGACTGACAGCTGAATAGAGCCAATAGAAAAACGAGAGGAAGTGGTGGGGCCCACTTATAGTCGTTATGCATGCTTCCCCCCCCCCCACACACACAATTAAGTTTGTTGACAATGGTAAAGACAAAGATGTGACCGTTCCCCACAAGAAATCATAGGAAGAAGAGCCTAACCTTCCTCCCCAATTAGAAGTATCTATTTTGGCCTTCACGGGAGTGAGATACAGACATCCAACCTCCTAAGGCGCGGTCAGCTGCTAGCTTGTGTGTCATCGCATCTGTCATGAGCAAACGCATCAAGAGTCTCAAATTCTTGGGAAGATTATAAAGATCAACCCTAGACAAGGTCTAATGGGTTGTTGAGCTCTCCAAAAGAGGAAATAGAATTTGTATCTTTAATTATTTCCCCTATGCCAAGGGAACTTGACTTTTTTCCTGTCAAGTTAGATACAAGTAATTGGGCCTGCTCGTAGATTTTTTTTAAGGATTGTATTCTCTTGTAGCTAAATCAGTAATAACTTGTAATAAGATTTCTCACGGATTTCAAATGTTAGTGCTGAGTAAGGCTCTTAGCAAGCAGTCTACAACCCACAGCTTCTTGCACAAATGAGAGAAAAAAAAAAAAAAAGGCTTGGGAGGGGTAGTCCCCCTTGGGCAATCAGGGGCAGAGAGAAAACTGAATTCTTGTCACAACTGAAAGAGAGATTTTCTGATTATAAAAGATTCAAGAGATTGTGGTTGAGAATTGGCCGACTAGCTTTTAGCTGATGGAGAAAATTGGAATGTGCACGGACTGGTTATGTTTCTAACCTCTCACTCTCATCTCTCTCTCTCCCTACCCCAGCTGAAGGGGCCCAGGGAAGCATTGCTCTGGCTGTTTTGATGAAACAATGTATCAGAAGGTCAGATGAAATATCAGTGGTCAGATCCCTACTCCGGCTGGAGGAGGGCTGAAGGTTGGAGTCCCAGGTCCTAGGTTAATCCTTCTACCAATGGGGTGTCTGTTCATCTTCCTGCCTAGTGGCAGTCTCTTTGACTGATCCATATACAGTCCCACAAACAGGGCTGGGAAGCTGGGCTGTGGTCTCAAGGCTAGAAGCTTCTCCCACCTCTTCTACAGCAGCTGTCAGTCATTTTTTTCTTTTTCTCCTAGAATATTCTGTAGAGTGATTTGGGGAATATATATATATATATATATATATATATATATATATATATATATTCTGTCAAGTAACATCTCATGGCAATATTTTAATAATTCAATAAGCCTCCAAGGGAGGCTTGTTCTTTCATGGATTCCTGTTAGCCCTCGAGATGGTGGATGCTTCCAGAGACACTGTGGAGGGAAAGAGCAGAGGGAATACCTAGTCTTCAGGTGGGTGTGGCCTCCTCAGCAGCAGTGCTATGTGGCTTCTGCAGGAGAGTCTGGGAAGCAGAGGGAAGCAGTAATTGATTCTGAACAGCAAGGAAGTCGCCTCATCAAGACACAGTTTGCAGCCCTGGGCTCAGTGGATCCTGGGCTGTCAAGACCTGTCACTGGTGAATGCGTTGCTTTCCTGACACTGCAACAAAATTCCTGACGGAGACAACTTAAGGGAAGAAAGAGTTATGCTATCCACTGGCTTCAGAGGGTTCAGTTCATGGTCCACTTGGCCCCAGATGCTTGGGTGGAACACTATGAATGGAGTTTGTGGCCTGGGAGAACTGCTCTGTGAGTGACCAAGAAGGAAGCAAAGAGAAAGAACCTTCAAAGGCCTGTCCCCAGAGACCCACTTCTGGATGTTTCTACAATTTATGGGAGGAGCGAGCGGCTCCAGCTGGTCGTCGCTATGCCAACACGGGAGCCTGTGGGAGACATTTCATATGCAAATCATAACACTCCAGAGCTGGGTATTCAAGGACTGGCTAGTGTCCCGGTTCTCAACCTTCCTAACATTGCGACCTTTTAATCCAGTTCCTCCAGTAGTGGTGACCCCCAATCATAAAATTAGTTTGTGCTGGGCGTGGTGGCACACGCCTTTAATCCCAGCATTTGGGAGGCAGAGGCAGGAGGATTTCTGAGTTCGAGGCCAGCCTGGACTAAAAAGTGAGTTCCAGGACAGCCAGGGCTATACAGAGAAATTCTGTCTCAATAAAACAAAAACAAAAACAAAAAAATAAAATTAAATTAGTTTGTTGCCACTTCATAACAGTAACGCTGCAAATGTTATAATGTAAAAATCTGTTGTTTTCCAATGGTCTAAGGTGACCACTGTGAGAGGGTTGTTTGACCCCCCACCCCCAACCTGTGGAGGACCACAGGTTGAGAACCATCAGTCTAGTGGAAAACTGAGCCCCATTTCTTCATACCATCCTGAGTACTGTGTTTTGATCTTCTCAGTCTCTCCCTAGTTTCTTACCAGCTCATCCTCACGACTGTAGACTGGTGTCTACAAGGATGTTACCCGTGTCTATAGTCCGTATTAGAATGAGCTGGCCCCAGCCCTTCTTCAGCTTGAAGTCACATTCAAAGTACAACCTACCTCTCCAAGATAGTCACTGTAGAGAACTGAAAAGGTGTGGAAGACAGATCACAATCCTAAACATTGAAAAATGTCAAGAAATTCTCTCCCTCCCCAGTCCCACCAACTCAGTCCCACCTCTTCTCCTCAGAGGCAGCTCACCCCTTTTTCCTTCACCACCCATCCTCTGCCCTTCCGGAAGCAGACCTAGCCAGGCTCCCTGGTTCTCCTCGGACCAAGCCCAGGCAAGAGGTCAGGGGCTCTGAATATTTATGTCTTAATTCTGTGTCTCTTGGCTTGAATTCCTTCAATGTTAGTTCTGCTTTGTGCAAATAGCTTCATTTCCATGACAGATGCCTTTGCAAGGAGAATGCTTAGAGATGGAACCTGCATTAGAGCTGAACTAAGCTCACAGGACTCTCAATAAACAAGGGTTGACTGGGTTCACTGCCACAAAAACAAAAAGCCTACAGCAGACTGTAGGAGCCTCGAGTTCTTTTGCAAGCCTGTGGCAACAGCTCCCTCTGCCTGAAGAGCCCTTTGTCCTTTTGGTCTCTTGCTTTTCTTTTTCTTCCCCACTTGTCCCTTTCCCTCACCAGCTGTGAACAACAGCTCCTGCAGACTCTGCCTGCTACAGAAATGGCCTGACTTCTGGTGTGAAGGAAATGAGAGATGAGGAAGAAGGACCTGTGTGGCAGGGGCCGTGAGTATAAACGTATACCGGATTCCATAGATATCGGGAAGGAAAACCCACACTCCCCTCCTGAAATGGAAAGTTAACCCTTGCAACCAAAGCACGATGTGAAAATGAAGCTCTCACAAGCCTGGCAGGCAGAGAGATCTAGAAATCATTCTTGGAACTGGCAGTGCGGTCCAGCGCTGCAGGCATCGAGGAGGGCAGTGGAAGGGAATGAGGACCCCCTAAAAGTAAACCACGAGAGAGATTTTAATGTGAAAAATATAACTATAGCTGACACGATCAATTTCTTGGTACAGGAGGGGTCAAACTATTTAGAAAGCATCTGTGAGGAGAGGTGGGATGGAAAGGCGGCAGGTCACGTGCTGCTCCAGGCTCCTCTGAAGTCAAACTTGTTCTGGCTGAGGTACCGCCCCCTGAAGGGCACGTGGGAAGTCTTCTGATCCGAGCACAGCATCTGCCTGGTGATTCCTGCCTTTGATTGACTGATAATTAGACATACTTACTAAGCCATTTCAGGGAACTTGGGAATCTGAGAGTGAAGAAGAGCAGTTCTGAAAAAGTGACAGAGTCTCATGCTACCTTTCTCCCCATAATCCAACTCAAAGTTCAAATCCCTGGTGAGTTCCCCAGCCTGGCCACCCAGACTTCATCTGACATTCAGAGTCAATGGTCTGGGCTGGGCGGGTTGTGCTGGCATCTGAGGGTCACATGGCAGTTATGATGAGAGCCCTGAGTCAGCCCTTCCTAGCCCCTGGCTGAGTCATCTTGCTTTCAATGACACTTCTTCCTAAGCCAAGTGCCTGCAGATGGTGTGAAGCCCAGTCACATAAGTGACTTGATGATTGTCTCTAAATAAGGAGTGATGCAATCTCATTTCTATTTTAGGAAAGTGACCAAGTAGGGAAAATGGCAGAGGACCCCGAGGATGGAGAGCCCGAGGCTAAGGGAACCAGTTGGCCACTTGACCAGTGACAGCTATCAAGGCCATGACTGACGGACAGGAGAGGCTGAAAACATGGCTCAGGCAAAACCAACAGTTCTGGAGACTGTGGCGGGGGCAAAGACAAGAAGGGTTCAGATGGGAAGTCAAAGTCAGGGACAAGACTAACCAAAAAACGAGGCCAGCATAGCTGAAGAGGGAAGGAGCCCACCTGCCTGAATGCCTGTCTCCTGTTCACATCCTGGGCCCCTAAGGGTAAAGGCAGGTTAAACAGAGGATAATTGGTGTTTGTGCTAGACTCAGGGCTGCTGGAGGCTGGGGCTCATCTTCTTCAGGCCCAGCACCTACAGCAGTCAGCACATGATTGACACGCAGTGTCTCTTGCGTACAGAAGTGAGCGACAGACGAAACGGGAAACAGTCTCACTGGAAAACCTGAGTTATTGGGGTCAGTCTATGACAAAGATGACTTCACATAGAAGCCAAGATCTCTCTGAAAGTCAGTATGGTTTCTTTCTATATGTGGGGAAAGAGGAGCTGTGTTAGGAGCCTGCAATGCCATGGGTCTCTATCAATGCCACAGTCTTGTTGGCGTGGAGGAGGGAGATGGGGAGGGCCTGGAAGAGGGTCTGGTCAGCAGAGCTTAGACAAAGGGGGAATGTACCACTCAGTTCTACCACATAGGAAGGAAAATACAATCCTCGTCTCTCCCAAGCTCCTTCGGCTTACGGTCCCATATAAAACAGTGAACAGCAATTGGGCTTTGTGGCGTGGTGGCTTCATCTCTGCACACCCCCAAGCGCCCACCGGACCTAAGGTTTTCAAAAGCCATGCTGTTTCATAGATAACAGAACCCTGGGCCACTTCCTTCCCCGGGAATATCTGCTCTCTATAGAACTGCAAACCACCACATTCCTTCTCTCTCTAGAACAGTATGGCAGGCTTTCCTGGGAAGCACCCTCTAAGCCACACACAGAATCCTTTTGCTTCAGGCTTGATTTGGAAACTGTGTTGATGTTCTGAGTTTGTGATCCTGCAGTAAGTAGTATTTAAAAAAAAAAAGTGTAGTAGATTCATTCCCAGCTCACGAAGCTCTGTGTGATGGGGGGGAAGTCTGCTTGGCCGCCGAGTTTTTGGGAAGCAGGTACCAGTGTATCCGCTGCAGAACTCAGCACATACCCTTGTGTTTAGCAAGAGGACTGGCATTTTAATTCACTTCTCTGGAACACACCTTTCCCCTCCGCGGGTGCCACAGGTGCCACGGTGATTATGTGAAACTACTCCTTGGCCACAGACAAGTGCAGCGGAGAGGAGCTCAGGGTGTCTTTGTGAAGACTAGCGTAGCCAGAGACTTGTTGTTCTTATATAAGTCTCCACCACTGGCCTCAGGCTTGTCCAAACAGCCTCATTATTCAAGTCAGGGCTGGCCAGGCTGTAGGCGAAGCTGCCTGGGTGGAGAGCTCTGCGTCTCCCCTCCTGCAGATCCCCACTCTTATTGTGCCTCCTCCCCCTCCCGGAGCCCTGAGAGTGCTCCATTTGTCTGCACACCGTCCTTTCTCCTGGCCTTGTCTAATGCACGCCTTTCACTTTGTCTCGGCGGTAGCTGTCTTCTCCCACTTCACTCTCTCTCTCCTTTCACCTAATAATTATAAAGAAGACATTAGCAACAAGACTTTCCCTCCCCAGGCCTCTTTTATCTACTTAAATAGCCTTGACTGCAGGACACTGAGTATAGCACATTCATTAATTTTTAATGTCTCTTCTTGCGGTTGCTGACTTCCAGGGTCTGAAGGACCATGAACAATGGTCTCCTGAACCTTTGGATGGAGCCTTTTGTTGTTGTTGTTGTTGTTGTTGTTGTTGTTGTTGTTATTGTTGTTGTTGTAGGCGGGGTAGAGATAAGGGGATAATGGAGTCTGATCAAATACATATCTGTTAACTGAAATAGCTCATTCAAGGTGAATATGGATTTTTATCACATTAAACCCAAGCCGGTGAGCCAGAGTTTTTGTTCCTGGATATTATTAGCAAACAGAAAAATAATTCTAAGGGATGGCAGACTGCAAGAATCATTTCTCAGAGGAACTTGGGGGACAGGATGCTATGCATCTGCAGGGCAACCTCACTGTCCAGAAATCCAGCAAGGACCTTAGATTTGCCGCTGGCATTCCTCAGAGGTCCACTTCTGTTTCGAGGTGCGTTCTTCTCGTGTGGGTGGGATCTCACCTACTGTTGCAATGTTCTACTTGAGCCCTACCATCCTTGAACTTCAAATGTGCTGTCTCCCTTAAGCTGCAGAACCACATAGACAGATCCTGGGATTATGTGTGTTCTTCTGGACATTTCCAGTCTCACCTGGATCATGCTCCTTGGAGGGTGGATGCTGCTGCTGTTGCCTCTCACGCTCCTGAGCAGGCAATCTCAGAGTCCTTCTGGAGGGTTTTTCTCTACTGTTCTCCAACAACTTGGCTGTGAGTCCGGCTGCATAGTGTTTGTCTTACTTCCACCCACGTGCCACCTCTTGCTTGGAAAGGCAAAACCTTGAGTGAAGTTCATGCCGAGAGTGGACTTCTCTGGCCTGTTCTTCCAGACTGTCATAAGAACCATACTTTCTCATCATAGATCTGATTTACTCACCACACAAATGTCTGCAGGCATCAAGAACTGTGTAGAAGATCCAGACTCTTCATGCTTCTGATATTCTTTGATATTTAGCTTCAGTTTATCTTGTTAGCCTTAGCTTCCAGGTCAGCCAGACGTTCTAGCAAGCTGCTCACGGCTCCCCAAACTCTAGTCTTCAGAACCTATTGTTTAAATTATTACAGTGGCTTTGCTCTTGCCGACTGCTTTAGGTACCATGGATTCATAGAGGAGAAAGGCAAAGCTCACAGAAGGGCGCATCACTCAAACAAAGGTAATTGCAAGGAGCAAAGAGAGTGTGCTCTGCAGAACTTCAGAGAAGCAAGGGCCTTATTAGGATTCTAAGCTCCCTGTCAGTTACCTGGCAATAGCCAGGTATGCTCCACCCCACAGTTACCTGACATCAGCCAGGTAAGCCTGGGCCATTATAAAGGGGGCTGCTTGCCCCCTCCTCTCCCTCTTGTCTCTTGTTCTCTTACTCTCTTGCCTCTCACACCTTGTTACCTCTCTTCCCATTCCCTTTCCCCCTCCCTCTACGTGGTCGTGGCTGGCCTATACTTCTCTACTCTCTCCCTCTCTCTGCTTTTCTCTGCCTCTACTATACTCTTAACTCCCCTCCCATGCCCTGAATAAACTCTATTCTATGCTACACCATTGTGTGGCTGACCCCTCAGGGGAAGGGATGCCTTTGCATGGGCCCGCTGAGGCACCCCCTTCTCCCACACCCCACTACACCCCCACAGAGCATATTCTAATATTCCTTTATTTGCTTGATTCTTGATGAAAGGGAGAAGAGCTGTTAAGAGTTGAGAGACAAGTACAAAAGGAGGAATATAGCATCTCAGTTATTTTTTAACTGCTGTAAAGAAACACCATGGCCAAGTTTGAGGCTCATAGTTCCAGAGGGCTAGAGTCCATGACTGTTATGGCAGAGAGCATGGCAATAGGCAGGTGGGCAGGTAGGTATGGTGCTGAAGTAGAAACTGAGAGCTTACATCTGATCCACAAGCAGAGAGGGAGCCCTAAGTGGACATTGTGTGGGCTTCTGAAACCTCAAAGCCCTCCTAGAGTGACATACTTCCCTCAACAAGGTCACTTCTCTGAATCCTTCCTAAATCGTTCGACCAACTGAGGACTGGGCATTCAAGTATATGAACCTATTGGGACCATTCTCATTCGAACCACCACAATGGCCAAATGTGTTTTGGGGAAGATAAACAAACCCTCATAGACATGTGTTCTGGAATCAAATTCTTGACCTTACCATGTAGCCAAGGCTAGCCTTGGACTTCTGATCCTTCTGCTTCTATCTCCTGAATTAACACATCATTTGCGGGACAGGAATCCAATAAACATTCAACTATGGGAGTGTTTCAATATGGTGTGTCAGTTCAGCTCAACATATTTTAGGGATGCTTTCTCATGCTGTGTACTATAGGATTCCCCTGTAGTGGTAGCAGTGACTGACGCAGGACAAGCATATCCATACTCATAGTTTGTATTAGTCAAGGTTTCACAGAAAAGCCCATCTTGACTGGGAGAAACTCAGACCTACATATTAACAGAAGTGGATTGATCCTGTGAATGCTTGTTTTTTTGAGTGATTTTATTAATCACCCAATATTTCAAAGTATCTACTGCTGTCTAGAATGATCATAATCCATTCTGCTCAAGACAGTTCTGTTTTATACCTAGTCCTAGTATCCCATCAAGTTAGTACCTGCTCTGAACCTCAGAGTTTCCTTGTGTGAAGTGTGTGTGTGTGTGATATGTGTGTCTGTCTATCTGTCTGCCTGGCTGTTCTAGAGAGCTGAAGACATAGCCCAATGGTAGTAGTTTTATAGTAACCCACTATGTTCTTGTTCACCTTCATTATCAGCTTGACTGGATTTGGGATCACTTAGGAGACACACCTATGAGTGTGCCTTTTATGAACATTTCCAAGAGGATTAACTGAGGAAGGAAAACCCTTTTTGCATCTGGGTGGCAGCCTCCCACAGACTGAATAAAAAGAGGGTAGAGAATGTGAATAAGTAGGGGTATTCCCTTTGCTCTGCTTCCTGTGTAGCCCCACAGATGGAGCAGCTCTCGTGGCCCCTTCCACGCCATGATGAACTGTTTTCCTCTGAACTGTGAGCCCAGACAATTCCTTCCTCCTTTAAGTCGCTTTTTTTTGTCAGGCCTTTTGTTGAGTGATGAGAAAAGTAATCTACCTCTGCAGGAGGGAAGTGAAGAAGCATTAAAGCTTAGCCCCAGTGGAAACAAGCTGTCACCAGGGCACACAGGGATTTGAATGGGAGGATGCTTGTCAAATCAATGAGAATCAGTTGGAGAAATGACCATGTTCAGAAAATCTCTTCTGACAGGTCTGTGATTGAAGGCCAGTGTGCTATCACTCTGACTGTGTGCCTTAGTCGTTTACCTCCCTTAGTGTGTAGTAAAAAAAAAAATCTGACAGAAGCAACTTAATGGGGGTGGTGGTGGGCCGAGGGATTTATTTTGCTAACGATAAGCAGAGAGGTGTCTGTTTATCACTGAAATGGAGGGCCATGAAGCAGAGGGAAGTGAGGCTGGAACTCAGAACCTTCTAGCTTTCCTCTCTTATTTAATCTGGGCTAGACTGGTGTGTCCAACCCTGAGTTCTTGTCTACCCGATGTCCGAGGATCCCAGGGGCTTAGACTGCTGCTAGGAATGTGGCTCAGGAGAAGTAATGTGGAATTTGCTTGTCCAGCTGCCTGTGGCCCACTGCTTGGGAGTTTCCTTTTTCCATTTTTCTTTTTATTATTAATTTTCTCCCCCTCTCTCTATATATAAATAACACACATACATATATGTATATATATTCACTTTAAATCCAGACCCCACCCCTTCCTCCTGGCTCCCCCTTTATAAGCAGAGGAGAAGGGGAGTGCCCCCTGGGTATCACCCCACCCTGTCACATCAAGTCACTGAAGGACTAGGCACATCCTCTCTTATTAAGGCTAGACAAGGTTTTTTAGTCACCTGAATTTCCAGACTGTTGCAGGGGATTGGATATCCCTGAACAGGAGATGGCATGTGTGTCCCCCCCCCCCCCCCCCCCCCGAATCCTGGTGTCCTTGTACCACCCCGAGATGTTCAGGTTTAATTGGTTGTGGGCAGCCTGCTGGCAGGGTTATAAACATCTCCAAGTGTGGTTCTTACATGCTGCAGGGACTGAGCGGGTGTCTGACCTTGGACAGGTGCCTGACTGTGCTTCTATCTGAAGTGGGCTGCTGAGGCCACATTGTCCCTGCCTCTACTTGAAACGTCTGAGAGAACCAGAAGCTTGAGCTGGTAATTTCAACCGAGAAGCAGCTCAGAGCTGTTTGTGCTGCCCAGGAGCGGGAGAACTGGAGAGAGCTCCTTTAACTCAGTGGCCAACCTTTCTGGGCCAGGGTGTGCTTCTCCCTGCAGCAGCATCAGGAGACAATTCCTTCCTGGTATGGAACAAAATGTTTGCTTTCTACGGTGATAAACATGGCCTTTGCAAGTATGAGGAGAGAAGAGCCTGCTCCCTGCACTTAACAATAAACAGAGGATGGTGCAGAGATTTCAGCATCTCTCTGCAGCCCTCCATCTTTCCAGCTTGCTGCTTATCTCTTGTAAATGATGCTTTCTGCACTGCAGCCTAGGGATGCTTACATCCCGAGTCCTCCGAGGTGTCCTCTTCCAAGGACTGGGCTGCCATGCAGCATTGGTCTGGACCTAGGAGACCACAGCACAGGTTTTCCCTAAGGAGAGGCCAGCAAGAGGCTAGTTTTCAGAACAGGAGGGGAAAAACCTTCTTCCTCCGTTCTCTTCCTCCTGCCTTTTTCCATCCTTCTTGTCTCCCTGTCTGCCTCTGTGCTTTCCTTTCCCCTAGCTCTCCTCCTGAGCAAGAGAAAAGGCCTCTCTAAATGCAAGCCGTTGCCCCTTGGGCAGCACTGGGACTTTAGAACCGTGAGGATGAACAAGCTTCCCTGACCAGTGTAAAGCTCTGTGTTTTTGTTTGTTTTTTGTTTGTTTGTTTGTTTGTTTTCCAGACAGGGTTTCTCTGTGTAGCCCTGGCTGTCCTGGAACTCACTCTGTAGACCAGGCTGGCCTCGAACTCAGAAATCCTCCTGCCTCTGCCTCCCAAGTGCTGGGATCAACGGTGTGCACCACCACCACCTGACCATTGTAAAGCTCTTAGAGGATGCCTCCCGGAGAGCAGGCCCATGGTTTTCCTCTTTCCATACTTTGTTGATGGTATTTCAGAAAGGAGGGGCCAAGTGAGAGAGCAGGGACTCACAGATGGGAGTTCAGGACAGGAAAGAACCCAAAGGAAGGTGTTCAACCTTAGCCAGAGACTGGGGGAGTGTTAATCTCTTTGAAGTGCTTTTCAAAACAACCTTACATGATGTTTCGCAAGAGACCTCCTTTTAGTATAGGAGAAATGGAGGCGCCAGACTTGTTGGGGAAGCTCAGGATGTTGTGAGAGAGCATCACGGATTTATGTTGGTTTGTTGTTTGCTGTGTGGTGCTATGGATCCAATCTAGGGCCCACAGTACAGTGTGCACAACAAGCACTATATACACAGCCCCTCTAGCTCTAGTAACACACACACACACACACACACACACACACACACACACACACACACACGCCGTGTCAGAACTGAGCCTTGGGCCTTGCACTTGTTAGGCAAATGCTCTGCAACGGAGAAGAGAGCTCACTGGTTTGTCCTCGTTGAAGGCAGGAAACAGCATTAATTACCTCACCGGTTCATCCTGCTTCTTGCTACAGTTAAAATGGCAGCTTAGTCTGGGACTGCAGCCTAGACTAAGCTCATCAGACACTCTGCCACGGAGCAGCACGGAGCCTTGCTGTCTGTCTGCCGCTATGACTTAAATCCCTGGGATGGAATTCAGAATTCAGATACACAGGCAGTACCAGCAGGAGTTTCAGAGAGGAATCTTTGAAATGCCTCGCAGAAATCGGAGAAGCCTTTGCTGTCTGCCAAGCAACACTTCACAACAAAGAGACAAAGAACAAAGGCTTCTTTGCTTTTGTTTTCAAGTGCTTCTTTCTTGCCCTGCTTTCTCTTGCTTAGATCTGTTGCTTCTTGCTAGTCTTGTTTCTGCTGGGCCAGCCGACTTTGAGACAGGTGTCGCATTCGGGGATAGTCCACAGGAGAGAATGTTAGCTTGGGAGGAGTGTTGAACTTCACTCAGCCACTCGTTCAGTCGTCCATTCATCCCACGCAAGCCTGCTTATTTGGCGCATTTTATGTACTAGGTGAGGAAGGAACCTGGTTCCTGGTCGCAGTGCTCTGTGTGCGACCTCAGAACCTCACCCGCTGAGACAGCGATGAAAACATCGAGCAGGCGAGCAGTAACTTGCTGGGCGACAGCAGCGCAGAGGCTGCTTCCAGGTACTTGCAGTGCCGTAGGTGGTCGCGCCCTCATTGCCGGTCCATTTCAGCCCAGAATGTTAATAGGATATTACAGTTCTAGCTTATGAAGAGGCATACTGGAGTTAGTGAACTATCCAAAGGATGCCCAGCAACGTGGTCATCCAATTAGAGGGTCCTGTCAGCAGTGGCAACAGCCGAGCTTTGGAAGGAGCCAAAGTCATGAGTGCTACCTCCAATAGAGTATTTGTCCCCTTGTCTTTTCCTGTCCTCTTGGGGGGAGGGGGGCGCTGAGAAATGGATGTAGTGATGACTCAGGCTCCTTCACTCATGTGAACCTGACACTGGGGGCGGCAGTTACAGGATGGAGAACCTAGGCTCCCAAATGAGTGATGCAGGCCTAATGGTCGTGTAGGTGGCCTGCTATGCTCCTGTCTCATCAGAGTTCTTCATCTGAGATTTGACAGGCACCCCCTAGTCTCTGTCATAGCTCACAGAAGCCAGGGCCAGAGCTTTTGAAGTGGCAGAAATTCTGTCTTCAAGAGGGATTAGCCAGAACCTTGGCTTGCATCTCCTCTCTTTCAATAAATAAATAAATAAATAAACATCACTTTCTTTTCCCAGTTATTTGCCATGTGAAGGTGTTCTGCCGTTGGGGTGCGGTGTTCTGCCATTGGGGTGCGGTGGGGTGAAAGGGCTTGGATTGCACATCTCAGGAAGTCTTTCCACTGTAAGAAGGGGTGTGTGTGTCTCATTCCTTAGCTAGCTTGGGTCCTCAGCATTGCTTATGCAGAGATGAAATAATCTTGTAACCCATTTCTCTATCAACGTAGTGGTGGCAGCATCCCTCTGAGATCCATTCACCTGCTCAAAACCCACTAGGGCTTCCTGGTTCTAAAATACTGAGTACAGATTTTTCGCCTGCTATGAAAGCGGATGCCCGACACATGTTTCCACCTTAAACCAGCCCCACTCTCAGGCCAGGCTTCCCCCTTTCCTCTCTCCCTTCCTCTCTCCCTTCCTCTCTCCTTTTCTCCCCCACTTTTCCCTTCTTGTCATAGCCCCAAGAGGACTCCCTGGGTCTGCACTTGCTCTCTGAAGTAGAAATTTCTGGTTTCTTTAACAACTCAGTTGTGCCACGTGATGTTTTTCTGGAAGCTGTCTTTGAAAGGACATGTGATGTTTTCCTGTAGCCAGACACTTGAGAGGGTGAGTGATGTTTAGAAAGAATATAAATGGAACCCCATAAAAAGCAAGAGTATATGCTTACATTGCTGCGCTCCAATGCTCTTTCCTAGTCTTGGTTGGTCTGGTGGCATTCTGGCCACCTCTGCTGACTTGTGCCTATTCGGTAGAGCCTTGCAGTTTCTGTTGCATTGAGCTGCTTGCTGCTATTGATTCATGTTTGGTTTTTGCTATTAAACTGGACTACTGGTATCTTAACAATGGAGAGTGGAATTGCCCTAAGGAACTACTTCTAAATATCCATAGCAAACTTTTCTTATAAACCTTCTTTTCTCCCTACCTCTGGTCAGTGGGCTAGAAGGGAGGTTGAAGCATTTAAGAACCCTAAAAAAGTAGGTTTTGAAAAAAATATATATAAGCCTCCAGCTATCTCCCTGCTGTCTTCCTATCAGCAAACGGGACAAGTCTAGTGATGCCTGGTCTCTGTTTGAGGTGGCCCTGGAGTGTGGCCTTTCAGTACTAGACCCATGCTTTCTCTGTTTCTCACAGACTCCTTACAAGGGCTCCATGTGGGCTGGCACTCCATATCATTCTGAGTTCACCCATCCCTCTTTTCCTACCTTCTTCAGTCCGCAGGCCTTCTTACTCCCAGTAGAATACTGGGAGCACCCCGTATCAGGGCCTTAGCACTCATTATTTGTACTGCCTGGACAGTTTCCCTCTGGATAACCATCCATATCTCCATAACTTCTTGTAGCTCTCCATTCAAATCTCATCTTTGGACTGGGAATGTAGCTCAGTGGGAGAACATTTGTTGCCATCTTCAAGGCCCTGGGTTCAATTCCAAGCACCATCAAAACACAAATAACCCAAACCAAGAAATAACACCCTCCCCAGAAAAAAAAAACAAAAACAAAAAGCAAAACAAAACAAACAAAATGGGTTGTCTTTTCAGCAAGGCCTTTGTTGATGATTTTGTTGAAACTGCCATTGTCCATAAAGTCATGTCCTATCCTTTCCTATTGCTGTCATCTGAAAGACACTTCACATGCTCACTGTCAGTCTTTGTCAGCAACCCTAATTAGGGTTAGGTGCCACAGGAGTGGCACTTGATCTGTTCAGCTTGGTGTTGCAATCTCAGTGAGTAGCATAGGCCTGCTACAGAAGATGACCCACAAACGTATATAGAAAAGAAACACAAAACAGAACTCAGGGGGTGATATGCACTACAGATAAAAAAATTAAGCCAAGTTAAACAAACAAACAAACAAACAAACAGGCGCAGAGCATTGGGTAGAGCTGCCTTTGCTGGCTAACATCCCAGAAAAGGTGGCATTTTAGTAAACATTCACAAAAGTTTTAATAAAAATTCCCTCACTTACGCCCTACCTTGTGTTCTTTGGTTAACTGAAAACCATGCCCATACTCATGTGCTTGTGTAGAAACCCACTCCAAGTACACAGAATGTCCAGTCCTCAGACATCCTCTCCATCTGGACCAAGGTCAACAGAGGAGAGGCAGAGGGGAGGGGCTTGTTTGGCTGCTGTCAGAACCACATGGACAGTCTGCTTGGCAGGTGCCACTATCCTTCCTAGTGGGCAGGGAACCCCCAACACTAAGGTTTCTCTGAGGCTGCCTGTGCCTTCATCGTCAAGGCTATAGCCACGGGAAGATAGGTTGAAAGTGAAGGTCCCCAGGGGATGGGTGAAAATGAAGGTCCGCTTCCATGAGAACCACTCTCTGGGATTCTGTGGATTTCTTCCCTGTCACATGGGAACTCATTCTTACTTTTGGTCTTTTGGTCAAGATTAAAACGAGCAAACTCCCTTCTCACAACAAGAATTATCCAGAAGATGGTATTCAGAGCTAACAAAAATTCTACTGCTTCAGTTTTCTTAGTGTCTTCACCTATCAGGCTTCTTTAGCAAACATGGCTGGGGAGTGATTCCTGGAGGCCACATGCCTGCAATGTCAGGAAGCATTGTTAAGTTGCTCCAGAAAGCAAGCTCTCTGGGCTGGGCAGTCCATCTCTCAGCAAACTTCACTCTCATCTCTTTGCCTTCTCAACATTTGTGAGGTGTGTTTGGCAAATTTAAGTGATGAACAATATGTGTAAAACTTTCTTATAGTTTCCAAATGTTTCAGCAACAGAGTAACTTTTGCTTTGGATAAGAAGCTCAGCCACAGATTTGCTTTTGGCATTTTCCATTTGGCTGTTTGGGAATTATATATTAATATCCTATTCTATCATGGTTTTATAAGAATGTTATTTCTGTAGACAACGTGTTTTTATTTAAAGGACTATAAATTATATTGACATGTTTGAATGTAAACTTTTAAAAGTACATAGTCTTATCACATTATTTTTTGTGTGTGAATTATGAAACTAAGCTCTTTTCAGCCTGGTATCCAGAGACCTCTAGGCAAATCAGTAATGCTGGAATTTTGTTCCATTTAATTATATAATTTTTAGTAAGTTATATTTCCAATGGTTATGAAATACCAGAAGTAGTGAGTAGTTTTGCTTGTTTGTTTGAATATTATTTGAATTCATTCAAAGATCCCTATGTCAGATGAGCAAATCTTGGCTAATGTTCATAATATAGATGGAACAAAATTGCTTGCATTATGTTTATATTTATAATATTAAAGCTGAAGGATCAAAGTCATGACAAGTTATAAGAGTAGCTAATAAGACCAAACTTATGACCTTTGGAGAAACACTTGTGAAAAATTAAATGGCTTTTGTTTACTAAGGGCAGAACATGGTAATGGCAACAACCATTTCCCAAGCTTTTACCCCAGAACAGGAATGATGTTAAGTGATTTATATGGATTATTCACCCCTCTATAGAGTTGATAATTGGATTATCTCCCAATCCCTATTTTGCACAAAGTGAGTGTCTGAACTGGCCTGGGGCCTAGACTTGTACCCCTATTACTCTCGAAGCTGGGGGAGTAGGGTGGAAGGTTTGGGTAGCTTCTGAAACTTAGCAAGCCATATTTCTAAATGAAGGATTAAAAAAAGCTGGGGATGGATTTAACCCTGTGGTGAGGTTCTAAGATCAAGGCCAAGAAGGGGGAAAGGAGGAAAAGGAGGGAGGAGCAATTGGAGGGAGACAGAAAGGAGAGGGAGGGACAGAGGGAGAGAGAGGGAGAGAAGAGAGGTAGAGAGGGAGAGGGAAAGGAGAAAGGAGAGTGAGAGACCATAGAAATGGCAAATCCCAACAAGAGTAGAAGCTGGCTAGAGAGGGAGCTTAAGTTCAACCTACAATATTGTACTGGCTAGTTTTGTGTCAACTTGACACAGGCTGGAGTGATCACAGAGAAAGGAGCTTCAGTTGAGGAAATGCCTCCATGAGATCCAGCTGTAAGGCATTTTCTCAATTAGTGATCAAGGGTGAAAGGCCCCTTGTGGGTGGGACCATCCCTGGGCTGGTAGTCTTGGGTTCTATAAGAGAGCAGACTGAGCAAGCCAGTAAGGAACATCCCTCCATGGCCTCTGCATCAGCTCCTGCTTCCTGACCTGCTTGAGTTCCAGTCCTGACTTCCTTGGTGATGAACAGCAATGTGGAAGAGTAAGCTGAATAAACCCTTTCCTCCCCAACTTGCTTCTTGGTTATGATGTTTTGTCCAGGAATAGAAACACTGACTAAGACAAATATCAACCAGGACACTAAGTAGAAACACAGCCATTTTTTTTTTTTTTTTTTTTTTTTTTTTTTTTTTTGGACAACATGAATTTACTCACACTCCTGCCTATGTGTAGATGAAACATTCTACTTCTAAGACTTTTCAGATTTCCTCTGGCCTTTCCAAATCTCAGTGCTTAGCTGTTCTGTTGAGTGGTCAACATTTTACCATCTTGATCCAACATAACTGATATTTACAATTCAAATTATGCTTAATGAAAACAAAGAATCCTCTCAAAGAGGCAGAGAAGTCCTACCCTACAGAAAACTGACTGATGATGATGGAGGCTTCAGCTCTGGAAAGCCCGGGTCAGTGAAGTCTACCAGAAAAAGTTGTTTAAGAGGATGCCCATGAAGGAGGAGGAAGTTGTGCGTAACTAGAGGAAGGGATCTAGGGGCCAGCAGACGGAGTGCACCTTATTCTGACAGTACAGCCCTTGCTTGCACAGCGTGATGATGTCAGACCATAGCTGCTTAGTGTAGTCATGTTGAGCAAGTAGACCAGAAAAAAAACAAACTGAAAAAAAAATCCTTTCACGTCTCATGGGAGACAGACTTCTCCACTTGGCACACTCTTGTCACAGAATAAACACATTTACTGTCTGCTTCTGATTGTTCGGCAGGAAGTAGGGAAAACTTCTAAGGATGCTGAGAGTGACTTTGTTGACCTGATGTTTCAGAAAAAGGGCTTGTTGTGGAAAATCTGCAAGCAAAGAGAAGGGATGTTCTTCTGATTACTATTATGACTGGGTAAGCAGATGTATTTCTTTGAAGTAGTAGATGGTTTTGAGGGCTAGAGAAGCCCAGATGTGCTGCCGACAGTGTTGCATTTGGTACAATCATTCCAAAAAAAAAAAAATCACCAATAACTAGAATTAGAGTATCTCCAAAGGGCAAGATTAATGCTATAAAATGGAATTGATACATTAGTCATGCCATCCTCAATGGCTCTCCCAATAAAATGATTACAGTATGCTTTTAATGTGCAAAACACCAAATGAGCTGCAGAACAAAGCTTCCTCTATACTCCTTTGCTTTGCTTTATCGATGAAAAAAAAAATCCACATCTGCTATGTGAAACAGACAGGAGTGAAATCTTATTGGATGATTTCAGGAAAGGACCCGTCAGCTAGCTGGTTTGATCTGGATGGATGCCTGCTTTCTCTTCCTGTGATTTTTTTCACTGCATATGTCTTTGCTTTGCTAATATAGTGATTCTTGCTTGAGCACACGTCTGTTTTGCTTTCTATCATATAGCATGTTAATATCTATGGCTTTTCAGGTAGACTAAACTCAGAGCTTCATAATAGCAAACATTTGTTATTTCTTATGATTCTGTAGGGTTGGTTGTCTGGGTTGTCTTAGCTGACCTCTGTTGAGTTCAACTCACGAATCTGGGTTCACTGAGATTTGGAATGTCCTACTGAAAGAGCATGGCTATAGGGAGAGAGAGAAATTTGTGGTCATGTTTTAAGATTATGCTGCAATATGAACTGGCTTGTGAGAGCTAAGGTAACTAAAGGGGCAGACTACACAAGGCTCAAATATGAATGAGGCTCTGAGATCACTAGCTACTCAGCCAACACAGAATACTGGGAGGCAATATATGGCTACTGTCATAAGCCATTGCATTTTGGGATGGTTTATTGAGCAAGTATGGTGGGCTGTCATGTAAGCGTGATTTTATATATATATATATAATAACATATATATATATATATATATATATATATATATATATATATATATATAATAACATCACACACATATATAATGAAAATTAGAGTGGATACAATAGGTTGAGGAATGACTTGGGGGACTTGGTTTGCAAGAGAGAACTTCTCTACTCTTTAAAACCATCTACTTCTGCTGTAAGGAAATAAACTCTTCTTACCCAGATATAATAATTATAGCAATAACTACAGAAAATTCCTCCAAAGACAAGGTCACAAAACAGGCTCAAAGTTCCATGAAATCTGCTGCCCACAAGAATGCCCAGAAGTCCCCACCATGCAATGACCTTTCTCCTGCTCCCCAGTTTTAAAAAACAACATACCCAGACTTCCCTATTCTATCCCAAACTATGTCCTGCTCTTCTATTTCCCTAACCTTAGCTCTGAAAATCCCAGCTCAGACCCCACACTCTGCACGCTCCTGAATACCCTGTCAAGCACTCCTAGGTCTTGATGCCTCTTTCAGACTAATACTAATCATACTAATACTCTTGCTGTTGAGGTCTCTCTGGGTTTCCATTCTTTCACTTCTCTGCAAACTCCACTCTTCCAGTAACACTATGTCTCTTTGCTTGCAGATTTTCTCACATTAAGCTCTTCTGACACTAAGGACTGCCAAGGTCATTTTAAACATGCTTAGAAGAAACAGGTTAGGCACTGGGAAAATGTGAACTTGAACACAATTCTGAGTGGCTACAGTCAACAGTGGCCTTAGAGAATGCAGTGCCTAGGAGGAAACAGAGGCTCCTTCTTGGAGGTAATGGGTCTGAGTGACAGGATTGGAGTGGCCCCTGGGGCGAGAATGAACTTAGGGTTGGAGATTTCTTTTCTCAGAGGTGGTTGCTAGGGAGGGACTTGGCTATAATGTAGGAGAATAGGGAAAGAATGCTTTGGGTAGTACAACCTAGCATCCTATAGTAGTACTTCCTTCATCCAAAGACAGTGTTTATTTCTGTGCTAACCTTGTGGCTTTCTCTAACCACTAGAATGTGGTGGAAATACCATTTTAAAGCCTTAAACTTTGATTTCATAGTATAAAGAACCCTGGGGTAGTCTCCCTCAGGATGAGAGGCTCTGTGAAACCCATGGCCAGGAAAATCAGCAGACTTGTACATGAGGCCATCCCAAACCATCCTACCACAGCCAAACTTCTAGAGACCACAGCTGCAGGCAACCTGCCCAAACTGATAAGCCCCCAAATCTGAAGTACTAAAATTGCTAACTGTTATGAGACACTGCTTCTGAGATGTGAATAACCAACTCCTTACTCCAGAGAGAGAACCAACAACATATCAAAGAAAAGAGACCACTGAAGTACAACTTGGTGAACCAAATAAGTCTTATTGGAGTTTCTTAGAGGGATATAGGTGAGGACTTACAGGGGCAGATATGACAGCTGTGTCACTGGAAATCTGGAGCACATTATACAACCTTCAGGTAGCTTGACAAGTTAGAGGGGGCCTCTTTCAGGTATTTCAGGTGGTTTGAGCAGCCTGGCTGGCCTCTGCTTCTTCCAGGCAGCTGGCTCCTCTGAGAGGTCTCTCAGCAGTCCTTACTGCTTGTGTATGCCTTGGGAAATCAGGGTCTAGTAACTCTACTCAGTTTCATGGACTTCCTTTGAGTTGTTTATTTACCAAGCTTAAAGAGTTTCCCTGCAGGATGAAAGAGTTTACCTGCAGAGCTTCCATCCAAGATGGAGGTTTTATTTTAGGGGAAATTGTTACATAGCAACAACTCTAGAGGGTTTTAATGTAGTGAAATTAAAACTAACATAGCAGAAAAATCCAACACAAACAACCCAAATCTCTGATTCCTAGAGGGAAGGTGCAAAACTCAAAATGTATGTGCTAAGTTTTCAGTCAGTGAAGCACATGGGTAGAGGAACATGACAAGGACATGTAAGTGACTGCTGGGTAGATGGTAAAAACTGGTTTTGGATGATGGAAAGATGGGCACATATTACTTGGTAGTAAAAACAATTGGCAAAAATGCTGCTCATGGGACCTTGGACCATAGGAAGCTGCATGCGCTGGTTAGTGTTCGTCAGTTTGACATAGATGAAATCATCTGGGAAGAGGAAGCTCAGTTGAGAAAAATGCCTCCATCAAATTGACAGCAGGGAAAACTGAGGGACATTTTCTTGGTTAATCATTGATACAGGAGGGCCAAACACAATGTACAGTGCCACCTCTATGGAGGTGGCACTGGGAATGAAAAGAGCAGGCTGAGCAAGCCACGGAGAGCAAGCCATTAAGCAGTACTCCTCCATGGTCTCTGCTTCAGTTGCTGCTGAGAGGTTGTAATCTGACTTCCCTTCCTGTCTGAGTCAGGGTTTTACTGCTGTGAACAGACACCATGACCAAGGCAACTCTTATAAGGACAACATTTAGTTGGGGCTGGCTTACAGGTTCAGAGGTTCAGTCCATCATCATCAAGGCAGGAAGCATGGCAGCATCCAGGCAGGCATGGCACAGGCAGAGCTGAGAGTTCTACATCTTCATCTGAAGGCTGCTAGCAGAATACTCACTTCTAGGCAGCTAGGACTAAGGTTTTAAAGCCCATACCCAGGAATACACATACTCCAACAAGGCCACACCTCCTAATCATGCCATTCCCTGGGTCAAGCATATTCAAACCATGACACTTCACAATGGACAGTAAGCTAAAGAGGCTTCTTCGTCTTCATGTTGCTTTTGGTCATGGTGTTTTATCACAGGAAGAGAAGGCAAATTAGGGGAATGTACCTAATAAAATTCAGACCTAGGGCTAAAGAGATGGATCAGCTAGTAAAGTGCTTGCTATTCAAGCAGGAGAGCCCGAGCCTGCCTCTAAAACACTTGCATAAAAATCTGACTGTGCCCACAGTCTTAGTGCTGGCAAGGAAGAGGCAGAGGAGTCCCTGAGGCTTTCTGGGACAAGCCAATCAGTAAGCGCCAAGTTTTCCAAGAGACTGTTTAAAAAAAAAATCATATGACTGTCATTACCTTCATTAAGACCTATACAAGACCAAGCATCAAGACCCTGATATAGACGGAGCAGATGATCTCTAGGTCCCCCCACCCCCACCCCTCGCACACACTGAGGAGTGGTTGGCGATGCACAGCTTCTGGGGCAAGGGAGAATCTTTTTATTTTTGTTTTTATTTATTTTTTATTAAGGATATGTCTGCTGATAGGTTTTTCCATGCTCCAGTGGTAGGCCCTGCATCTATGAGCAGCTCTAACTGGATTTAGTGGGCATAAAGTTGGGAGATGGGCTGGAGGGCATAAGGGACTTGAAGAAGGGTGGGTGATGGGAGTAGATATAATCATATTTCATTGTACATGTGTATAAAATTCTCAAAAATAAAGATTTTTTTCTTTACAAACAGGTGGAATTGAGGAAGACACCAAGTTGATCCCTGGCCTTCACATGCATGTACAGGTGAATCTGAACACTCTCTCTCTCTCTCTCTCTCTCTCTCTCTCTCTCTCTCTCTCTCTCAAATCTGCTTAAGCAGATCAGGCTGAATACTGAGCGTCTCCTGAATGTATGCAATAAGCGATTGCAAGACAGATGAGCCGGGAGAGGAACTTCATTTTGCAAGCGGAATTTTGAGGAAATTAGAGTGCCTGCGAAGTGCTGGGTTGGAATATGAACTGTCATCTCAACTCCAGACAGTCAAAGATGCTGCAAGTGAACGTAGCCCCAATGCCAAAGGTCAAACGAAGGATCGATTGACACCATTCTTGATTTAAATGTCTGAAAGAGTCACAGTAACATCTATTAGCTATCCCAGGTAGATAAAGGGCTCTGAAGCATCTTTAAATATTAAGTTAATAATCTGAATGTGCTGCTCAATAGAAATGCAGAAAGAAGTAGCTTTTTTCACAGGGAGAGGACCATAACCTGATAAACAAAATTCCCAACAATAGTTTAAGGGATCATACCACCAAAGGGTTACTCACAAGTTTACTCTAAAAAAAAATTGCTCAGTTGCTAATAGGTTTCTGGTCTCTCATATTTCTGTGGTTAAACCAAGTTTCAGGAACTGTAAAAAGTCTGATATTTTATCTTTCTTACAAGCTATCCAATTCACCTACTATAATTTTCATGGGTTAAAAATCTTGGACCTCTGGGATAGGAATTTAGATCAGTTGTAATATGCTTGCCTGGCATGCACAAGGTTCCTAAGTTTGACCATCAAACACTGAAGGAAAAAAGATCCCCTTGGAAAACAAATCAAAACAACCCTATGAACATCTTGTAAATGCAGGAACCTGCATTGCACAGAACTCTGCAGTTTGGAAACCTAATTGCTATAGTAGGAGTAGAGTAAGCCTGCCTGCCAATTGCTGCAAAAGGACAAAGTGTTAGCATTCCTTTTAGGCTCTGCCCCACAGCTACCTGGCAGCAGCCTGGTATGCCTGACTGTATAAAAGGGACTGCTTATTCTCTTACCTTCTTACTCTTCCCTTTCTGTCCTTCTCCTCATTCTCCCCCCCACCCCTGTCTCTCTCCACCTGTTCATAGTCAGCCTCTACTCTCCCCTCTCTGCCTTTCTTTGTCTCTATTCCCTCCTCAATTCCCCTCCCCATGCCCTAAATAAAATCTATTCCATACCATATCTGTCATATGGCTGGTACCTCAGCAGGAAAGGATGCCTGGGCCCACAGAAGCACCCCCTTTCACCTCACCATCCCCCACCTCTACCAAACATATTCCTGGTTCTTCCTTTTCTCTTTTTGTAAATCACAACACAAACTATCTCATAATCTTTGAAAAAGAGTTTGAACAAGAGCAGCCAACTCCTCTGGTTCAAGATGTGTACACATGCAAAACAGTCAATAAGAATTACCTCCCAGGAGCTAGAGAAAGTACCCAAGGAGCTGAAGGGGTCTCCAACCCTACAGGTAGAAGAACAATATGAACTAACTAGTACCCCCAGAGCTCGTGTCTCTAGCTGCATATGTAGCAGAAGATGGCCTAGTTGTCCATCATTGGGAAGAGAGGCCCCTTGGTCATGAAAACTTTATATGCTCCAGTACAGGTGAACGCCAGGGCCAAGAAGTGGGAGTGGGTGGGTAGGGGAGCAGGGCGGGGGATGGGGGAGGGTATAGGGGACTTTCAGGATAACATTTGAAATGTAAATGAAGAAAATATCTAATAAAAATTGGAAAAAAAAGAATTACCTCCCAACAACAAGCATGAGTCATTCTTTTTAAAATTATATATATATATATATATATATATATATATATATATATATATATATACACACATACATATACATACATATACATGTATATATACATATATACTGTTCAGTCTATATAATTTTACTTAAATGTTTATGGTTTCAAGTGAACACTTGGTATTGAATGACCAGTTACGGGGGGGCTCACCCTGGAGAAGACTCCCATTCATAGCATCCTTAGTTGCCTATAGTTATTGTTGTTCTTGTCCCTCTCTTTCCCCCTGGATAGAGCCATGTAAGCTTTGCCCCTTCTATGTTAGCAAGTCTATTGGTGTTGTACTTCCTCAGGTCTTCTCTAGGCAGCTGCATCATGGGTGAAGCTTCCCTTCATCTCTAGAAGACATATTCTCACAGCAGATCCCCTATTCCTCTGGCTCTTTTTCCATCCCATCTTCTGCCATGGCTCCTGGGTCTTAGATGCAGGAATTGTACTGTAGATGTCCCAGTTGGTGCTGGACACCCCATAGTAAATTGTTTTCTGCGTATTGACCAGTTGTAGCTTTCTGACCTTATATTGCAAAGAGAGGTTTCTCTGGGGAGTGCTGAGAGTTGCGCTTATCTGTGAGTACAAGGATAAGTATTTAGAAGTCAATTAGGAATTAAACATGTTTAATGAAATGGCCCCAGGTACTTGGCTAGGTTGGTAGTGCTAGTCATGATTTCTGCCCTGCTGAACTGGCACTAAGTCCAATTAGAGAGTTGTTGGTTACTACCGATATATGACTGCCACTACCACATCCTTAGGGTTATAATGCTATGCTGTAACATAAAACATTGTAATGCAATAACAAGTATGTGTCAGATAACTCACTTATACAGTCAGGAGCCCACAGGGCGAGGTCTTAGGCTTTGAAGGGCAATGGATGAGGGACCCACTCTCAGGAAGAAACAGAGATCGTGTCTCTGTAGCTATTTCCAGGGAACAAAACTAAGTTCTGCTAGGTGTGGTGGCTCATATTGTAATCTCAGCTCTTGGAAGGCTGAGGTAGGAGGATAATGATTTCCAGGCTGGTTTGGGCTACACACAGAGAACCTGCTTCGAAAAATAAAAACTTGTGGCTGATTAATAGATATCCCATGTCTCAAGCAGGGGATCCAGGCAACACATACTCAGAGTTCCCAGCACTTTGATCTGGTGGCTCTTATTCTCTTCTTGAAGGAGAAAGTGCCTACCACAGTTATCCTGTCCTTGCCTTACTGTGGTGGATTGGATGTGTGAAGACAAACAGCTTGTCCTTTAAGCTCATCAGCCTTGAAGTCAAAAGGACCTACATGTAAGCTTGATTTATGACACTAAATTCTTGTCATTAGGCAGTGCAGGAAAAAATATTCTCAGTGCTGTACAAAGAAACACATGAACAAAATGAAAGTAACCTGGTGAAGAGATTTATATTGATAAAAGAGTGTTCCATCACCCAGGCGAGGCTAGCAGGCACACACTGGCGAAGGCGGTTCACTTAGTTTCAATTCTAAAGCATCCCATTGGTCATAATCCATATAAAGGGGAAGAAAGGGCAGGAGTGTTCAGGGGTTAGGCAGTACCCACGAGTTTTACAAGATGGGGAAGGTTTATGGACTGTCTGCCACCACGACAGGAAAAGAAAAGCTTCAAGTCTCACAGTGAGCCCTCTTTGTAAGAAATTTTCTTTTTCTTCAAATTTAGCCACCGTGTGATGGCTTTTTAAATCCTAGTAGCAGTAAGAGATTGGGGATTGTTTTGTGAGGCTGGTCTTGGTGAGCCTCTGGACGAAGCCCCTGACAGGACAGAGTATTCGTTTTCTGCCTATCTCTTTACCTTGGTTTTAAGGTGAGCCTGCCTTCCTAGGGGTAGTTCCTTGGCTGAGTGATGGATAGGTCCAACTGGAAAATCTATTTCTCTACCCAGGCCAGAAATGATTCTCTTGATGAAAAGGAATAACTTGTCTTTATTGCTATTCTCACAATTCCCTTCCTTTAGAGTCAACCTAAAAATCATTTAGGAACCTTTGCCTTTGGCAAGAATGAGGCTGCCAAGAGGGCCAAGAAATATTCCTGGCTTTCAGTTAGGAAAAAAACTGGTTACACTGGTTCACTTTGATCTTCTCCTCCTCCTCCTCCCCCTCCTCCTCCTCCTCCTCC